>CM046658.1:161570779-162083279 GCA_025594165.1 Tamias sibiricus
ACATCAGTTTTGGATCTGCACTTACTAGCCCAATGGTTTCCTTTTATACACCTGGGGCAGTGGCCTGGGGCATGATACGAGCTTGGCCTTATTTCTATTGTCTCTTGCCTTCTTTGGGGATATTGTTTTCTAAAATAACCTGATTGACTATAATAATTTTTAGGTTGAGCCCTTCTTGTAAAATTTTGAGGAGAAGCACCTCTCATGGCTGCTGCGATTACATTTCCTGTAACAAAGTCATCGTTTATGTCTTTGCATAGCCTTATATATACAGAAAGGTCCCTTTTAGATGCAAGGTCTGATAGCATCTTGACAATATTTGTTGGCATTTTCATATGCTAGCTGAACAACTAATGGCATGGCTTCATCAACGTCTCCAAACACTCTACCTGCAGTTCACAAAAGTCGATCAGCAAAGTCAGCATATGGCTCATTAGGTCCCTGAATTACTTTAGACAAGCTACCCTGTAAGTCACCAGTTCTTTGTAATGTTTTCCATGCCTTAACAGCTGTGGCATATATTTGAGCATAAACTCCAGGATCGTACTGAATCTGAACCTGTAAATCAGCACATTGCCCTTCTCCGGTTAACATGTCTACGTTATGGTTTGGAAATCCTGCAGTAGTATTTCTTCTAGCTGTTTCAACACAGAATTCTTGGAATTGAGACGTCCAAATCAAGTATTGTTCCCCGCTCAATACTGCCTTACATAAGCCTTTCCAATCTGAAAGAGTTAAATTCAAAGTATTAAGGGATTCTAACATGCTTATGGTAAAAGGAGCTTGGGGCCCATATGTCATTGTTGCTTCTTTAAAATTTTTTATAGTTTTGAAATCTAAAAATTGGTGGTACCTTTGCTCGTTTTGATTTTCAAATACTGGTAGATCCCAATGTCCCTGCGAGTTTTGACACCCAAGGGCACGTAAGCATTCAGAAAGATCCTTAATCTCTGCTTCAAGGGCACGCAAGTGCCTAGAAAGACCCTTCATAGTCTCTGTAATTGATTCAACCCATGAGGGAGCAAAGGGCACAAGGGGTTCCTCCACTTGACAGTCCTTTATCTTGGTCCTCCTTAATTTCCTTTTGCTCATTTTCTCAGGATCACTTTTATTTAATTCCTCCTCACTAATACTATCCTCACTGGTCGTAACTGACTCAGTGGAGGTTGTGCTCTCTTGATCTCTTTTACTTAATTCCTCCTCACTACTACTACTCTCACTGGTCCTAACTGACTCAGTACCATCCTGAGTCCCAGGTTCAATTGAGAGCATGTATCCTTCAACTATCTCTAATAAATTTTGAATAGCTTTAGCAGCTCGGATTTTTGTCATTTTTGAGTGTAAGAGCCCTAATTAAGGAGATAGCTAAGATTGCTGTTAACTGAGAGCCATAAAAGATGTTCAAGTTTCACCTGATATTCATACATTCATCTAAGAATCTTTTTATGCCTGAGAACATTGTGTGACGCACCTGTAAGCTCAAGTTGTAAGCACTTGTCCTTGTTAAAGCAAAATGTATTTAACTGGGTGAGGGTTAGTGGCTGGTGTGGTTGGAGTTAGAGGAGAGTTGGAGTTGTGGTTGGAATTAGAGGAGAGTTGGAGTTGCGGTAGGAGTTTGAGAGGTTGTTGGAGCCGGAGAGAGAAGTTAGAAGAGAGAAGAATAAAAGAACTTTTTCATTTCCATCCTGCCTCAGAATTTTCTCCCGTGGCGTTGTAGCTGCAAGTGGCAGCATCAGGCAGCTACATTTGAGCCCATCTTAATTGCTCTGACTAGAGACTCCTCAGTTCTTACCTGCCGATTCCAAATTCCCCGTATGGGCCACCACTTGTTGCCGCCTGTAGCTGTTGCCGCCTGCAGCAACGATACCACGGGAAAGAATTCGGAGGCAGATTGGGAATGAGTAGGTTCTTTATTCTGCTTTCTCTTCTGACTTCTCTCTCCAACTCCAACAACAACCCCCTTACAACTCCAATCCTACCTGGTTAAATACTCTTCACCTTAACAAGTATACACGTGTCACAAGCTCAACTTACAGGTGCATCACACCTGTCCTAACTGACTCAGTGGAGGTTGTTCACGGGCACAGAAAGATTCTTAATTGATTACATTAGGTCAGGAGAAAACAATTAAACGCTTCCTCTTTGGCTCTCAGCCAGCCGCCATCTTAGCTACCTCCTCATAAAGGCTCTTACACAAAGAAAAAAAAAAAAGAAAAGAAAAAAAAAAAAAAACTTGCATTCTATCAGATCATAATGGAATGTAATGAGAAATCAATGATGAAATAAAAACAGAGACCACTCTAATACTAACAATAAAATAATACACTTTTGAATGATGGTTGGATAGAAGAACTTGGGAGAAAATTTTAAAATTCTTAGAAGTAAATTAGAACAATAATACAACATATCAAAACTCTGGGATAGTAGGAAGGCAGTTCTAAGAAGAAAGCTCATAGCATTGAGTTTATACATTAAAAGAATAGAAAGATATCAAATAAATAATCTAATTGTATCTCAAAGCCTTAGAAAAAGAAGAATAAACCAAACCCAAAATCAGTAGAAGATAGGAAATAATTAAAATCAGAGCCAAAATCAATAAAATTGAGAATAAAAAAAATACAAAATATCAACAAAACAAAGAGTTGGTTTTTTGAAAGGATAAACAAAATTGATAAACCCTTAGCCAAACTAACCAAATAAAGGAGAGCAATAATGAAAATTCATGAAATTCGAGATGAAAAAGGAAATATCACTACAGACACTACTGAAATCCAGAGGATCATCAGAAACTATTTTGAAAATTTATACTCCCATAAACTGAAAATTCTTGAAGATACTAACAAGTTCCAGGAGACATATGACCTACTCGAATTGAACCATGAAGATATAAAAAACTTTAACAGATCAATATCAAGTAATGAAATTGAAGCTGCTGTCACAGCCTTCCAACAAAGAAAAGCCCAGGACTGGATGGATTCTCAGCCAAGTTCTACCAGACCTTTAAAAAAGAACTAATACCAATCCTCCTCAAATTATTCCATAAAATAGAAAAGGAGGTGTGACTGTCAACCTCATTCTAAAAAGCTAGTATCACCCTGATAGAAAAACCAAAGACATTTCAAGGAAAGAAAACTTTAGACCAATATCCTTAATGAACATAAGTGCAAAAATTCTTCATAAAATATTGGCAAACTACACACAAAAACACATTAAAAAGATAGTGTACCATGATCAAATGGATTTCATCCACAGGATCCAAGTTTGGTTCAGCTTATGGAAATCAATAAATGTAATTTCACATAGATGCATAGAATCTCAACAGTAGCAGAAAAAGCTTTAAATGCATGATTGAAGATCTGAATGGTACTTATATACTTTGTATACAAGCAGTTGTATGTAAAAAGATATTATACTTGTGCATGATGAATAAGTAAATAAAAAAAAAAAAAAGCATAGCACCCAATCATGTTTAAAACACTAGAGAAACTAGGGACAGAAAGAACTTATCTCAACATTGTAAAAGCTACACATGACAAACCCAAGGTCAATGTTATACTGAATGGGAAAAAAAACTGAAAGCATTTCCTCTAAAATTAGGAACAAGACAACGATTCCCACTTTAACTATTCCTATCCAACATAGTCCTTGAAACTAGCCAAAGCAATCAGAAAAGAGAAGGAAATTAAAGGGATACAAACAGGAAAACAAGAGCTCAAATTATGTGTTTGCTGATGGCACAATCCAACATTTTGAAGAACCAAAAAGCTCTACCAGAAGACTTCTAGAGCTCACAAATGAATTTAGCAAAGTAATAGGATACAAAATCAACACTAATAAATCAATTGCATTCCTATACTCCAATGAAGAATCTGCTGTAAAAGAAATTAGGAAAACTATCCCATTCACAATAGCCTCAAATTAATAAATGAATGAATACTTGGGAAAATTTCTAACAAAAGAGGTGAAGAAAAAGAAGAACAAACCAACACCAAAATCAGTAGAAGATGGAAAATAAATAAAATCAGAGCCAAAATCAATGAAATTGAGAATTAAAAAATACAAAATATCAACAAAAGAAGGAGTTGGGTTTTTGAAAGGATAAACAAAATTAATAAACCCTTAGCCAAATTAATCAAATGAAGGAGAACAAAAATTGAAATTCATGAAATCGATTTGTAATAGAATGAAATGTAACCCCTATCACCCTATACAAAACTCAGCTCAAACTAGACCAAAGACCTAGGAATTAGACCATGAACCCTACACCTGCTAGAAGAAAATGTAGGCCCAACACTCTAAAATGTTGTTGGCATAGGAACCAACTTCCTAAACAAGACTCCTAAAAGTGCAAGGAATAAAATCAAATATCAATAAATGGGATGGCATCAAATTAAAAATCTGCTTCACAGCAAAGGAAACAATTAAGAGAGTGAAGATGGAGCCTTCAGAATGGGAAAAAAATCTTTGCCACCTGCTCCTCAGATAGGGCATTAATATCCAGAATATACAAAGAACTCAAAAAACTTAACACCAAATATATATATATATATATACCCCAACACCAAATATATATATCCTTAACACCAAATATATATATATATATATATATATATATATATATATATATATCCCAATCAATAGATGGGCAAAAGAACTAAGCAGACACTTTTCAAAAGAAGAAATACAATGGTTAACAAACATATGAAAAATGTTCAATATCTCTAGCAATTAGGGAAATGAAAATTAAAACTATATTGAGATTCATTTTACTTCAGTCAGAATGGCAATAATCAAGAATACAAATAACAATAAATATTGGCAAGGATGTAGGTAATAAGGTAAACTCACAATTCTTGGTAGGACTGCAAATTAGTGCAACCACTCTGGAAAGCAGTATGGTGATTCCTCAAAAAATAGAAATGGAACCACTATATGACCCAATTATCCTACTCCTCAGTATATATCCAAGAGACTTAAAATCATCATACTATAGAGATGCAGCCACATCAATATTTATAGTAGCTCAATTCACAACAGCCAAGTGGATAAAGAAAATGTGATACACACACACACACACACACACACACACACAGTGGAGTATTACTGGCAATAAAGAAGAATGACATCATGACATTTGCCAGTAAATGGATGGAACTGGAGATTATTATGGTAATTGAAATAAGGCAGTTGAAAAAGTCAAAGATTTAATATTTTCTCTGATGCTCATAATATAATCCAAAATAAGCAGGAGGATAAAAAAAATAGAAGAAAGATCAGTGGGGTAGACAAAAGGGAATGAAGGGAAGGAAGGAGGGATGAGATAAGGAAAGACAGTGAAATGACTCTCACCTAAATTTCCTATGAATATAACACAATGAGTCTCACCAATATGTATATCCACAAGACACTAATTTTAAAAAAAAACTGTAAGTAAATAGCAGAAAGATTAGAGGAGAGGGAAGGAAAGAGGAAGGAAAGGGGAAGTAACTAAGGACTGAATTAGGACAAATTATATTCCATGCATTTATAATTATGTCAAACTGAATCTTAATGTTATGTATAAAAGAACCAATAATAAAAAACAAAAAGAATGGAAGTGGGTAGAGGAAGTGGTGGGAGGCTATAATATCAAATGAGAATATCACAGTATCCCTCTTTGAGTAAAGACCTGAAGAAGGTAAAAGGGTTTTGTGCCAACCCAGGGTAACATTAGTGTCATCATGTGCCAGGAACTATTTAAGTTGTTCTGCATACATTAGCTCATTTAATTCTCACAACTTGTAAACTAGGTAGCTAGGTAATAAATCCATTCTATAAGTGAAGAAACTGAGGCACAGAGAGGAATAGTAACTTGGCCAAGATCATAGGCTCAAATCGATAGAGCTAGGACTGAACACAGGCAGTTATTTCTAAAGTCTATCAGAGGTGCTTACATGCAAGCAAAACATCCCAGGTATAACAGCAGATACCCAAGGCATTCAAGCATTGGGTATGTTGGGGAATAGCTCCAGGACAATGTGGGTGGGTAGAATGAGCAAGAGGAAAGGTAGAAGAGGAGACAGGAGTAGGGCATGGGGGCTGCAGATCATGAGGAACTTTGTGAATTAATCTGATAGAAAAGTTTCATAGGCTTGATCACAAGATACACAATTGACTTGGTTATACATGTGCTTCAAATCAAAATTAAAAGATGTTTTAGGGCAGGAAAAAAAGGCAAGAGACTAAAAATAATCAAGAAAAATACATAAAGCCAGGCGCGGTGGCGCACGCTTGTAATCCCAGCACTTTGGGAGGCTGAGGCAGGAGGATCGCGAGTTCAAAGCCAGCCTCAGCAATGGCGAGGCACTTAGCAACTCTGTGAGACCCTGTCTCTAAATAAAATACAAAGAAAAGGTCTGGGGATGTGACCCAGTGAATGTCCCTGAGTTCAATCACCGGTACCACCAAAAAAAAAAAAAAAAAAATACATAAAACTTTAGGTTAATTTTTGTGATCATACTATATTTTTAAATATTCCCTTGTACTTTCGAAAAATTTAAAATAAACTGCAATGTGATACAGCAATCTCACTTCCAGAAACAGATCCAAAATAATTGAATGAATGATCTCAAAGAGATATTTGTACTCCATGTATGTATCTGCATTATTCATAATAGCTAAGAGGTAGCCGAAATTCAAATGCACATTAATCAATAAACAGAATATAGTGTATACACACATGCAATAGAATATTAATTCAGTAAAATGGAAGAAAATCTTCTAACATGTCACAACATGGGTGAACCTTAAAGACATCATGCTAATTGAAAAAGTCACAAAAAGATAATTATTGTATGATATGATGTATCAAAAGTAGTCAAATTCCCTTGAACAGAAAATAGAGTGGTGGTTATCTGGGGAACTGGGTAGTTGTTATTGAATGGTTATAGATTTCCAAGTTTGGGAAGACAGAAAATTTCTGGAGATCTGTTGCACCACAATGTGAATACAAATGCTTCTTGACTTACAGTGGGGTTACATTCCAATAAATCCACTGTAACTTGAAAATATTGAGTTGACAATCTTATCCTACTGAACATCAGTGCTCAACAATACAGTGCAGATAGAGTTTCAGCTGCCTGTTCTCATGATAATGTGACTGATAGGAGCTGTGGTTCACTGCTGCTACCCAGCATCATAATAGAGCATCTTACCACAGGTTGCTAGCTCAAGAAAAGATCAAAATTCGAGGTATGATTTCTAATTGACGCATTTGCTTGCACACTGTTTTTCTGGTAAAGTCAAAAAATTGTTATGTTGAATCACTATAAGTGACATACTATCACTACCATGGACTGAACACTACTGAACTATGCTCTTCGAAATGCACTTAAAATCTGCTTAAAAATGGTAAAGATAGGACATTTTATTTTAAGTGCTTGGTTTTTTTTTCAACCACAATGAAAAATCTTTTTTAAATCAGACAAAGAAATTGTTGTTTACTTACCTGTCCTCTTAAAAAATTAAAGGAGTTCTTTGATCTAAATAGTTGTCTGGATCCTGTGTCTCCTTTTTCCCCATAGATAGAAATGTAGACATTTGCTACTGTTCCAGCATTCCATAGCTCACCTGTTGCCACAAACACTTCATATTTTGTCACTGATAACAAAAGAAAAATAGACTTTAAGTGACAAGCATTACTTATATAACTGAAAATTAAGTACATAAATCTAATCAACAGTGCCAATTCTAGGTAAGTCACTCCCACTGATTGCAGGTATGAAAACTTAGCAGAAGGCATGCAACAGCTACATGAAGACTGTGAAGTGCATAGTAGCAGGATGACTGGGAAAGAAGATCAGAATGTAAAAAACACCAAGCGTTAATAAGTTTACCATTTATCTTCAACACAGTCCTCCAGCCTGGATTCCTTGTGTGAGAAAGCTGCAAGCACTCACTAGAGCTCAGATACAGAGGGCTCAGCAAAAGGCCTCTAGTTCCGACTAAGGAAGCAAAAACGGGAACTTTCCACACATAGAAAAGGTAGTCATTCTACCTCTCCATTGGCTTTCTCTGAAAGCAAATGAAAAAGAACACAAAAAGAAAAAGAAAGGGAGCCAGACCTCAACAGATCACCATGCTTTACTAAAACAGCAGCAGGGCACATTTTCCAGAGAGAAAATGGCAACTGGCTACAATAAGGGTTTGAGTTTTATAGGGTTCAGAGGAGCTGAGTCCTAGTAGGAAATGCATTGGTTACAGCTGGAGGTAGACCTTGGGCAGTCAGGGGAAGGGTTATAGATAAAGAAAATCACAAGTTCAGAGCCCATTACTCTCCCTTTCTCCTTGGGGGTTGTTATTTTCCACGTCCTTCAAAGGGTGTGGATAGAGATCCTGGGGGCTCAGTACTGGGGATAGCCAGTTCAGCTGTAGGTGGGGGCCACCTGTGAGTCTCTTCTGTGCTCCGCCCATTTTCCCTTCTAGCCTTCCCTCTGGCTGATGCCTGGGCTTCTATTTTATCCTACTGCAATGACAAACCTCCAAGTTTACCACAGACGTCTCACACACAGGGCAGGAGCGCAGGAGGAGAACGGCTATAAATAAGGGAAGTTCCCTGGGGCCTATTTTCCATATCCTTCATTCTCTCTTTTCTTACATTTCAGTGTCTGGAAACAAGAGCACTCAAGAACCTTCTCTTCAATTCAGTGAAACTAGGCTTCAGTAGAGAGGGCCACTCCACCCCCATCCCCGTTGGTTTACTTTCTCTGTCCTGCCACTGCTTAGCCCTAGACAGAAAAGAATGCAGAAATCCACAACACAACAGAATAACAAAAGCCCCAGTGTTGGGGAATGGAACCACCTTATGACCCAGCCATCCCACTCTTGGGTCTATTCCCAAAGAACTTAAAAACAGCATACTACAGGGACACAGCCACATCGTTGTTTATAGCAGCACAATTCACAATAGCTAGGTTGAGGAACCAGCCTAGATGCCCTTCAGTAGATGAGTGGATAAAGAAAATGTGGTATATATACACAATGGAGTATTACTCAGCAATAAAAGAGAATAAAATAATGGCATTCGCAGGTAAATAGATGAAATTGGAGAATATAATGCTAAGTGAAGTTAGCCAGTCCCAAAATCCAAATGCCAAATGTTTTCTTTGATATAGGAAGGCTGATTCACAGCGGGGTTGGGACAGGGAGCATAGGAGGATTAGAGGAACACTAGAAAGGTCAATGGGGAGGGAGGGGAAGGGAGGGGACAAGGGGGTAGAATGAGATGGATATCATTACCCTAAGTGCATGTATGAACACACGAATGGTGTGAATACACTTTGTATACAACCAGAGATATATAAAAAATGAGTATTATAAATTGTAATGCATTCTACTGTCATATACAACAACTTCGAATAAAAATAATTAATTAATTAATTTTTTTTAAAAAAAAGTCCCAGTTTTCAGCCAAAGAACCAAAAAGAGGATCTTGGGAGCTATAAAGCCTTTGAAAACTGAACAGACATTGGAAACATAGCCCACAGAAGACAGGTTGGAATCTGTAACCCGAAACTAACCAGAAGTCATATGCATGCTAAAATAAAAATATGAACATTCTCCACAGGATTTAAATAAGAACCAATGTCTCATATAATAACATGTAAAATATTCAGGATATTACTCATACATTAAGAATTACAAAAACCTCAACTCACATGGGAAAAGAGAATGAAGAAACAATTGAAAAATAGTCTTAGCAATGAAATAGAAAACTTTAAAAAGTTCCAGATGGAAATTTTAGAATTGAATAAAGTACACTAAAATTTTAAAAGTCACTGACTAGTCTCAAGAGAATGGAAGGCACAAGTAAAACACCAGTAAACAGAAAGATAGAAAATTACCTTTTTATAAAAATGACCAAAGTAGGACATGGTGGCACACACCTGTAATCCCAGCAACTCAGGAGGCTGAGGCAGGAGGATTGCAAGTTCAAAGCCAGCCTCAGCAATTTGGTGAGCCCTAAGCAACTTAGTGAGATGCTGTCTCAAATTTAAAAATAACAAGGACTGGGGATGTGGCTCAGTGGTTAAGCGCCCTGGGTTCAATCCCCAATACCAAAAAGAAAAAGAAAAGACCAGAGCCTCAGTG
The DNA here is from genome assembly GCA_025594165.1 of Tamias sibiricus. Classification (NCBI taxonomy): domain Eukaryota; kingdom Metazoa; phylum Chordata; class Mammalia; order Rodentia; family Sciuridae; genus Tamias; species Tamias sibiricus. Next base: position 161,580,908 of record CM046658.1, read on the forward strand.
ATCTGTGGGACAATAACAAAGGACCTAATAATATTCATGGTGTAGATTTCCAGGAGGAAAGAATTTGACTCCTGTTCTATGTACTCATGAACACAATTCCTCTAGTACCAATTCCTTTCTTTGGATTTTCACACCAGCGATGTTTCCACACAGCTGACTCATACAGAAACAGAATTGAAAAGCAGTAATCATTGAGAGAAGTTTGCTTTATTTTCTATATTGTTAACTTGGAAATACTGCTCTAAAGATTAATAACTTTTCTCCACTAAAGGCACACCTCAGAGATATTTCAGATTTGTTTCCAGACTATTGCAATAAAGCAAATATCACAATGAAACCACATGGAATTTTGTCTACACAACGCATATAAAAATTATGTTAACAGTGGACAAAAGGCGGGGGTGCAGACTTGGAGCCACAGCTACTCAGGAGGTTGAAGCAGGAGGAATGCTTGAACCCAGGAGTTCAAAGCTAACTGTGGCAACATAGTGAGACAGCATCTCAAAAAAAAAAAAAAAAAAAAAAAAAAAGCTTTGTTTATATTATACCATAGTTTATTAAATATTATTAAATATGCAATAATAGCATTATGTCTAAAATATGCACATGCTTTAACTGACAAAGTTTCTTATTAAAAAATTCCAGTCATAATCTTTTTGCTTGATGTTGATGGATCAGGGTGGTTTTGCAGAAGGCTCGGGTAGCAGTGGCAATGTCTTAAGATAAAAATGAATTTTTGCCATCTTGATTGACCCTTCCTCTCATGAAAGATTTCTCTGTATCATGCAATGCTATTGATAACATATTACACACGTAGAACCTCTTTAAAAATTGGAATCATCCCTTTCAAAATCTACCACTGTTTTACCAACTAAATTTATCTGATATTCTAAAACCTTGTTGTCATTTCAACAATGTTCACAGTATCTTCACCAGAAATAGATTCAATCTCAAAAAAAAAAAAAAATTCTTTTTCCATCTGTAAGAAGCAACTCCTCATCCTTTAAGCTTTTATCATGAGATTTCAGCAATTCAGTTACATTTTCAGGTTCTATTTCTAATTCTAATTTTCTTGCTATTTCTACTACATATGCAGTTATTTCTTTCACTGAGGTCTTGAACCTCTCAAACTCACCCATGAGTGTTAGAATCAACTTCTGTTAATGTTAATATTTTGAAATCCTTCCATGAGTCACAAATGTTCTTGCTGGCATATAGAATGGTGAATCCTTTCCAGAAGGTTTTCAAATTACTTTGCCCATATCCAACAAAGGACTCGATATTAATGTCAGCTATAGGCTCATGAATTTCTTAAATAATAAGACTCGAAAGTTGAAATTATTCCTTGATTTATGAGTTGCAGAATGGATATTATGTTAGCAGGCATGAAAACAACATTAATCTTATAGTACGTCTCTATCAGAACTCTTGGATGAACACAGGCATTGTCAATGAGCAATAATATTTTAAGAGAAACTTTTATCTGAACAGCAAGTTTAAAGTATGCAGTAATCTATGTTGTAAACAGATGTACTGTCACTCAGGCTTTGCTATTCCATTTACAGAGCACAGGTAGATTCAGTATCATTCTAAAGAACCTTAGGATTTTCAGAATAATGAATGAGCACCAACTTCACCTTAAAGTCACCAACAACATTAGCTCCTAACAAGAAAATCATTCTGTCCTTTCAAGCTTTGAAGCCAGACATTGATTTCAATCTTTGGAAAACCTCAATGGCATCTTCTTCCAGTATGAGGTTTCTCCTCTACATTGAAAATCTGCAATAAAACGTTCATCGTAATATAAGTGATAACCTTTGTCAATGATCTTAGCTAGATCTTTTAAGGATAGCTAGCTGCGGCTTCTACATCAGTACTTGCTGCTTCAGCTCGCACTTTTATGTTATAGAGACTACTTTCATTAAATCTTATGCTAGCTTCAAATTTTTCTGGTGCTGGGCATGGTGGTACTTGCCAATAATCCCAGCTACTCAAGAGGCTAAGAGAGGAGGATCGCAAGTTTGAAGCCAGCCTTGGAAACTTAGGGAGAACTTGTCTCAAAAAAGTAAAAGGGCTGCTAATCCCACATTATGTATAATTATAATGTACAAATAAAGTAAATAAATAATTTTTTATTTAAAAAAAAAAAAAGACTAGAGATGTAGCTCAAGGTACATCTTGGATTCAGCCTTCAGTACCAGTAGGGGAAAAAACCCAAAAACTTTTCTCTGGGAACTTCCACACTTGCCTTTATAGAATTTAAGAGAGTGAGGTCCTTACTCTAGACTAAGTTTTGGCTTAAAAAAATATTGTGGCCAATTTGCTCTTCTATCCAGACCATTAAAACTTTTTTCATGTAAGCAATAAGGTTATTTCATTCTTATCATTTGTGTGTTCACTGGAGCAACACTTTTAATTTCCTTCAAGTACTTCTCCTTTGCATTCACAGCACGGCTAACTGACGCTAGAGGCCTAGCTTTCTGCCTGTCTGGGCTTTTAACATGCCTTCCTCACTAAGCTTACTCATTTCTAGATTTTTCTTACTCGTTTCTAGGGAGAGACTATGAATTTCTTTCACTTGAACATTTAGGGAACAATGTAGCTTTATTAGTTGGCCAAATTTCAATATTTTTGTGTTTTGAAGAACAGGGAAACCTAAGGAGGGGGAGAACTGGCTGGTTGGTGGAGCGGTCAACACACACACACATGTGTAAGCTGCCTGTCACGGCCAGCCACGGCGCCGCCACGGGAGGAAAATTCTCGGAGGCAGAGTTAAGCTTTTACTACTTTTACTTCTACTTTCTTAGAGCTTAGAGAGGGAAAGAAAGATTTTTAGAGAGAAAGATTAAAGCGAGCTTTTCTTCTTGTAAAGATTAGCTTAAAGAAAGATAGAGCTTAGCTTAGAGAAAGACTAGAGCTTCTTTCTTCTCTCTTCTTTCTTCCTTCTTCTGTAGAGTAGCTTAGAGTAAAGAAAGATAGAGCTTAGCTTTTCTTCTTAGCTTAGAGTAGAGTAGCTTAGAGTAAAGAAAGATAGAGCTTAGCTTTTCTTCTTAGCTTAGAGTAGAGTAGCTTAAAGAAAGATAGAGCTTAGCTTAGAGAAAGACTAGAGCTTCTTTCTTCTCTCTTCTTTCTTCCTTCTTCTGTCTTCTGTCTTCCGTCTTCCTCGGGAGCCTCGGCCTTACTCTGACCAGTCCTCTGGAGCCTCGGCCTAACTCTGGCCAGTCATTACTTCTTCTATCTGGTTTCTCTTCTGTAACCGCTCTGCCTACGTTCTGGCCGCTCTGATTCTTCTGACCGACCGAGTGACTGCCCGGCTGACTGAATTCTCCGTTCTCCTAACTCGGACCGCTTTCACCCGGTTATATACCTTCAGGTTTGCGGGTGCCTACAGGTACGTCACATACATATCAGGTGGAACTTATGGCTTCCAGCTAGCTACAACAGCCCTTCCTAATTAGGGCTCCTTCACACATGCATGATTAAGATCACTGCAGATGGACATAGTTTGTGCAGCCCCAAAACAACAAGACTAACATCAAAAATTACTGATCATATGTCACCATAAAAGGTATAGTAAAAAGAAACTTGGAATATTATAAAATACCAAACTTTGACACAGAGGCACAAGAAGAAAGCACATCCTTAGAAAAAGTACCTCCAGCCTTGCATAATGCAGGGTTGTAATAGGCCATCAGATTATAAAAACCCTAACCCTTATCTAATATCACATACAGATATTAACTCAAAAAATATTAAAGACCTAAACACAAGACCCCAAATCATAAAACTCTAGAAGCAAACATGAGAAAATTTTCAGGATATAAAATTTTGCAATGATTTCTTGGGTATGACACCAAAATCACAGATATCAAAAGCAAATATAGACAAATCAGAACTACTTCAAAGTTTAACTCTAAGAAGCAAAGGAGAAAACAGTGTGAACAAGCATTCAATGAAGTTAGAGAAACTATTTCCAATTTATATGTCTACTATGGGATTAATATACAGAAAATAAACGAAAATCCTGCAATTCAACAATAACACACACAAAAAAAATCTTAAAAATGGGCAAAGAGTTTGAGTATAGACAATTCCCCAAAGAAAAATATAAATGGTCAACAAGAATGTAAAAATTCAACACCAATAATTATTAGAGAAATGCAAATTAATACAATGATAAACAATTGCTACCCATTGAATGGCCAATCTCAATACAACAGAAAACAAGTGTTGAAGAAAATGTGTAGGAAGAAATCAGAACACTTGTGCACTGTTGGTAGAAATGTAAATGCTACAATTATTATGGAAAATAATATGGAGGTTCCTTAAAAAATTAAAATAGAATATGATCCAGCAGTACCAGTTCTGGGTATATCACAAAGAATTCAAATCAGATTCTCAAAGAGATATTTATAATTACCCATGGGTATATCACAAAGAATTCAAATCAGATTCTCAAAGAGATATTTATAATTACCCATGCATGTTTGTTATAACACTATTCACAATAGCCAAGAAGTGAAAGCGACCCAAATGTCCACTGATAAATAAACAAAGAAATTGTAGTATATCATTCAGTCTTTACAAAGAAGGGAACCCTTTTACACACTGTACTATAGATGAACCTCAAGGATGTTACTCAAAGGGAAATAACCAAATCACAAAAGTATAAATACTGTATGGTTTCACTTAGATGAGGTATCTAAAGTAGTTAAAATCATAGAAATAAAAAGTAGAAAGGTGGTGAGACAGAAGGAATTACTAATTAATGGTACAGAGTTTCAGCTTTTTAAGATGGTAAAGTTCTGGAGACCATTTGCATAACAATGTGAATACACTTAACCCTAGTGAAGAGTATGATTAAAAATGTTTAGAATAGGGCTGGGGTTGTGGCTCAGTGGCAGAGTGCTCGCCTCGCACATGCGCGGCCCAGGTTCGATCCTCAGCACCACATACAAATAAACCCATTGTGTACAGCTAAAGCAAATAAATAAATATTTTTTAAAAATGTTTAGAATAGTAAATTTAATGTTTGTGTTATTTACTACCACAATAAAAATAAAAATTTATAAATAGCTCTCCAATCTGAGAGAGCCCACTTTTGCTCAGTTTTCTTAGCAACCCTTAATAATTCCATAATGGGAAAACATTTTTTTATACTGGGGATTAAACTCAGGGGTACTTTACCACTGAGCCACATCCCCAGCCCTATTTTGTATTTTATTTAGAGACAGGGTCTCACTGAGTTGCTTAGCACCTCACTTTTGCTGAGACTGGCTTTGAACTTGCAATTCTCCTGCCTCAACCTCCCAAGCCACTGGGATTACAGGTGTATGCCACTGAACCCCACAAGAAAACGTATTTTTTTCAGGTACATATGATAGTGTACTGATAAACAAGGCAAATTCTGTCAGAGTTCCTTTTGTCTTAAATAACAAATACTACCATAACTCTTCATGAATTTAAAGGAACAAAATATAGCAAAAAATAAATAAATAAAATACACTAATGCAGCTTGCCTTATTTATATCCCTAAGAAATGATGTGTCTACCTCTAGTGAAGGCTGCTGCTTGTCTATAATGACATCATTTCAGACATTATATCAATAATTGCTAGAATATTAGATAAAAATATGGGTAGTCAGTTACCATTTGCTTTATCTACCCCTGACCTACAAAAGAGCTTCCCAAGCACATGATAGAGTATGGTTAGAATACCAAGCCAAGTGGAGAAATTGAAAAGAAAAATGTCTGTTAGTAAGTACCAAGCACTACAGGGGAAGCAAAGAAAATCACTATGTGTTTGTAGAGTATGTCTCTTTTGATCAGAATTTTGCAATTAAAATTGGGAGAATAAAAAGCAAATGTGGCCTCTCAATGATTACTAACCCCTAAATCATTACTAACAATTATAGGAATAGGGTACCTGGTGAACTTCTCCCAGGTGATGCATGTGGAATGATGAAGAAGAATGGTGACAAAAATACTTACAAATGGTGAGAAAATCTTTTATGAATGGTGAGAACAATGCTCACATAATCTTCACTTCTCAGTAAATAGGGCTATTCATGTCTTTTCAAAATACATTAGATTCAGAAACTTGAGAAAATTTATTAGTGCTCCTTATTTAAAAACCACAAGGAAATTATCAGTCTGAACAAATGTTTTACCAGTCTATGTTCCATCAAAAAGTTACACAAATAGGTATGCACCTAAGCCAAATGTCAGATTATACAATATTGTGGATCTCTTCTTATTCTGCAGATAATATTTTATTATTTATTTTGTTAGAAAACTAAGAGAGAGGGGGGCTGGGGTTGTGCCTCAGCAGTAGAGCGCTCGTCTAGCACGTGCACAGCCTGGGTTCGATCCCCAGCACCACGTAAAAATAAAATGCATTGTGTACAACTAAAGCAAATAAATAAATATTAAAAAAGAAAAAGAAAACTAAGAGATAACATCATGGTAGGACATAGCCTAAACTGGAGAAATATCTTATTTACCAGTTGTCAATTTAATAATTCTCATATACCCTTTTCTAATTTTCTTCCAAAGCAGAGGCTAGTAACTAGACCCAAAAGCAAACAGCTTTTATGGAAAAGGTCACCCTGGATTCTTACGGTGGGGAACAGTCACTACCTAATTCTAAGTGTATCAAGAGCCTAGTCTCAGCCACAAGTACATAAAAGTTGAACATATCTCTGCTTCTGGCCAAATGTTTAGAAAGTCATTGAGCAGTTGTGTTTTCAATTCCTGATCAAGGAGATAAATTTTCAAAAGCAAGGTAGAGCCTTGTGGGAGAGGTACACGTTAACTTGCACGTCTTAGTCTTTCACTTCATTTGACACTCAATTTTCTCATGGCCTTCTAAGAATTAATTTTCTTGTTTTGATTGAGAGGCACTTGAGTTGACCTTCCTACAGGGCTAACTGTGACAAGAACATATTCTTGAATGCCAGCATGTGAAACAACCAAAGCACGTTTATATGCAGTTGGCACAGCAACAGAGGTAATTGATAAGAAACTAGCAGTCCTCAATCATTCATTCATTCATTTATTCAACATGCATTTATTGAGTTCCCTGTCCTTCAACATTTAGGCAAACAAGGGTTTTTTGTTTTGGGGGGTTTTGGGTTTTTTTTTTTTTTTTTGTGTGTGTGTGTGTGTGTGTGTGTGTGTGTGTGTGCTGCCTGCTGCCTGGATTTGGAGTGTCCCTACCTGGAAGGACAGGTTGTCCTTTATTTAAAAGAGGAAATTCTCGGCAGATTTCCCCGTCCTCTTGATCTCGTGCCAACCATCGCTGTACAGGTATATAAAACTGTTCTCCAGAATTCATGTTCTGCAATTGTATCTACAATAACAACAATATTACTTGCAAAAGAATCTTCTATCAGAGTCTCAAACAAAATTTGTCCAACTCCACTTAGCTCAGAAACCATTTTACATTTTTTAATATAAGAAATTCTTGATTATTTGCACAAAAAAAGTATATTTACTCTTTAACTGCCATCTCAAGTACAATGGCATTTCTTTTTACTATTTTGAAATTTTTCTATTTGTAATTTTTCTGTTTTGAAATGGTCATATCAAACATGCCAATTTCTTCCCAAGTTTTATGTTATTAATAGTTTTAATGATGTAATTTAATGTATTTAAGAAATTATGTTGTTAAAAAACTGATCTTTAGGACCCAAAATTTTAAGGTTTGTGGATCTCAGACAGATCCAGGAATTCACATTTATAGATGTATACCAAGTATACTTCAGACACAATGTCACTTTTAGAAAATCTCCCTGAGAACCATGGAGAATAATCACTGGTTTGCAATTAAGCTATTAAGGCCAAAGCTAATCATTTGAGAAACAGAAAATAAACCAGCATTTTTAACTTTCTATTTTGTTCTTTCCCCCAACTAAACTTGAAAAAATTAAGTTCCTAAAATTAATGTGATTATTTTATGGAAATGTTGTATCACTGTTGGTATTATATATGAAAGCAGAATTTTTATTCAAATCCCTTCAGGTTAAAGGTATAAGTTGGCTTCCTTAAAATGTCAAACTTCAAACTTAAAAGTACATAATATTTTCAGACCACTTAACAACTATCTTATCATCCCAACATTATAATGAATATAATATTTCTTATTGGTTATCAAATGACATAGCAGAAACATAAATGATAATTTTCATAAATCAGTTCTTAACAGAGAAAAAATGAAAAGATAATATTATGTAATCACTAAAACTATCAATTTGAATATCATATGATTTATTTCTTCTGATACTAGAGATTGAACCCAGGGGTGCTATATCATTAAGCTAAATTCCCAGTCTTTTTTTTTTTTTAGAGGAAAATCAATAGCTTTATTTTATAATATTAGAAAGGAAGACAGTTTTAAAATGAGTCATCAAAATTTCCACCTTAAAAATGTAGAAAAAGATAAGGATATTAAATCCCCAAACTAGAAGTAAATAATAAATATAAAAAGAGAAATAAAAATATTAGAAAACAAGCAATAAAGATTTTTTAACAAAGTCAAAAATTGGTTCTTATAAAGTTTCATAAAACTGATAAACCCTCTAAAAAGATTGATCAATAAAAAAGGGAGAAAATACAAATTACTAATATAAGGATAAAAGGGGACAGCACTATCAACCTATAGTTATTATAATGATAATAGGAAAATGATATGAACAATTTTATGATAATAAAGTCAATAACTAAGATGAAATGAGCAATTCCTTAAAAACACAAATTATCAAAATAGACACAAGAAGAAATAACCCAAATTTTGTAAAGAATTTAACTTATCAAAAACTTTCTACAAAGAAAACTACATGCTACATGATTTTACTTGTGAATTCTATTGAACATTTAAGGGGGAAAATACAAATCTTGCTCAAATTCTTTCAAAAGGAGAGAAGAGAAATTTTTTCAATTCACTTTATGAGGTCAGCATAGCCCTAATACAAAAATTTGACAAAAAGGTTTACATAAATGAAAATGACAAGTGAATATACCTGTGAGCATAAACACAAACATTCTTAACACAATATTAGCAAATGGAATTCAGCAATAAATAAAAATAATAATACATCATAACCAAGTAGGTAGGAAAAAAAAAAAGTTGAGTAGTAATATTAGATGTAGACAGCCTTTTCTTTTTCCTAATTTTAGGATGAAAATATTCAATATTTCACCATTGTATATATGTAGGAGTTCCATAGATATATTCTATTAGATGAGGAAGGTTTTTTTCCTATTCCTAGATTTCTGAGAATTTTTATCATGAATAGGTATTGAATTTTTTTTATTTTCCTTTTCTGTTTTTGCTGAAATGATCATACAATTTTTCTCCTCTGTTAATAGTAGAAATTACAAATCAACCTTACAATCTCAGTCTTTTTTTATTGCTTATTTTGAGACAGGGTCTTGCTAAATTGCTGAGGGTTTCTCTAAATCACTGAGACTGGCCTTGAACTTGTCATCCTCCTGCCTCCTGAGCCACTGGTATTATAGGCATATACCACCACACTAAGCATTAATATCATACATCAAAAGCTCTATATGGTATACAAGAGAACATTATTTCATATAAAAGCCAGGCAATAATTTTGAATTTTAACATCTACATTCTATATTTTCACAAAGTAGATTTTAAATCATTTTTTCACTCTGCTTCAGGATGCTTTGTGACTTTAATGTAAAGAAGTTGGCATTAGTAACAACTATTTATTCCTACTGATGAAATAAAAAGTTTGTCTTAAGTACTTATGCACCTTCCAGGGATTTTCAATTAATTTTCTTACATATTCCAAAACTGTAGAAGAACAAGTTAGTCAACAATATCAGGAATATATAACTAGATATTCTTTGCTCTCTGAATACTGGTTTAAAGATCATTTATTTTGAAACAATATTATGTAAATATATCATACAAAAAAATGGATGACATGTTGTATTGATTTCCAGTGTGAGAGATCTGCATTTGCCAGTGATCAAGAAATTAAACAGAATTTTCATTCTGAACAATATAGAAAATTTAACCCTTCTTTTTTTCCTTCTTAAGAATACTCAAGGGTTATTATCTTGCTTAGTATGAGTACACTAAATTCTAGAGTTGTAATTCAAGTCCAGTTTATCACTGTCATCAACACAATGGTATATGTTTATAAACTTTTTTATGCAAATGCTATATAGCTAGACATCTTTTCATCATTAATGCAAGTAGATCAAGAAGTTATGTGCATGTTGGTAGGACTGCAGACTAGTAGAACCACTCTGGAAAGAAGCAGTATGGAGATTCCTCAAAAATGTAGGAATGGAACCAGATGATCCATCTATCCTACTCCTTAGTGTTTTCCCAAAAGAACTAAAATCAGCATATCAGAGCAATACAGCCACCTCAATGTTTATAGCATCACTATTCACAATAGCCAAATTATAGAATCAACTCCAATGCCTGTCAATAGATGAATAGATTAAGAAATTGCAGTATATATACACAATGGAGTTTTACTCAGCCATGAAGAGAATGAAATTATGTCATTTGCTAGTAAATGGATGGAAAATATAGAACATCCTGCTAAGTGAAATAAGCTAGTTTCAGAAAATTGAGGGTCAAATATTTTCTCTCATATGTGGAAGTTAGAACAAAATAAGGAAAAGATGGTGGGGAGGAATGGATATCATAATAGAGAAGACCAGTAGAATAGAAGGAGATCAAAAGGGAGGGAAGAGGGATGGGAAAGGGGAGGAAATTGTGGAATAAATTTTTTAAAATCATGCTATGTACATATATTAAATATACTACAGGGGATTTCACCTTTATGTAAAAGTAGAAAGGATCTATCGAAAAAGATGGTGGAATGAGATGGACATCATTACCTTAGGTACATGTATGACTGCACATATGGTGTGATGTTACATCATGTACAAGAGAAATGTAAAGTTGTGCTGCAATTGTGTACAATGAATCAAATGCATTGTGCTGCCATATATACCTAATTAAAATAAATTTTAAGAAATGAATAATCTAATAAAATAGGTTAGAAATTCTTGGGATCAGTATTTTATTATAAACAAAGTTAGTTATTCTGCCTACTTAATAAAAATATTAATTGTGAAATCTCTCCAACAACAAACTATAGCTGAACAATTATCAATTACTCGGTCATAAAGAATAGTTCAAAAGTGTGGTGTAATATAGAGATTGTTTACTTTTGGCTCAATATTAATTTCTAATTAAGATTTTACCTGGCCATCCAGGGGCAAAGAATAGCCAAGAATATATTTTACACTGTGTATATGTTTGTATTTTGAGATTTTTTAATGCTTTCAATTGAAGTGTAACATTTAAAAGTGTCCATTTCCTAAATGTACAGCTTCATGAGTGTTCACAGAGTAAATATGACTATGAACGTTAAAAAAATAAATAAATAGATGACAGAAATGAAGATTAGTAGAGTAGAGGAAGGAAAATGGGGGGAGGGAGGAGAGGAGAGAAAAGGGGGCAATGTGAACTGAAATCAAATTACATGTATCATTCTGTCAGGATCAACCCAACTATGTATCACTATAATGCTCTAAAAAAAAGAAGCTATGTGAGTTTATCAAGAGTATTATCCCAGTATTCCCTTTTCTTTGTAAATAAGTGAAAGGATAGCTTAATTGGGGAAATTCTCCCAACCAATTAAGGATTAATGAATTGATAAGGGCATACGATACTGCTTCCTTGAGAAATGTACTAACAAGGTTCAGATTTGACACCATTAACCCACTGTAGACATAAAATGTCTCCCTGAGAATTAATTCCTTGGAGAAATTTGCAGAAAATTTTGCAAAAAAAAAAAAAAATGGGAGAATATTATTGATATATCCTTACCTTCTTACAGTGCCAGGATGGGGAGGAGCCAGAGTTGGTATGACCAATACGAATTTTAAAGACTGTTCCAATGTCTCCGACTTTAATCTACAAAGGAGTCAAAGAAACACCTTTCAATGTAATTTCACAAAATCCACTTAAAAACAGCACAGAAGAGGACATTATATATTGATAAAGGGGTCAGTTCATCAAGATATTAGAGTAAAATTATAAATGTGTACATCTAGCAACAAGCACTAAAATATATGAGGCTTTTTTGGGGGAGGGGGGCTGTGGAGTAGGACTTGGGGATTGAGCTTAGAATCTCATATAAGCCAAGCATATGCTCTATGAGCTACAGTTCAAGCCTTATGAAGTAAAATTTAGCAGGACTGAATAGTGAAACAGATAGGCCATGATAATAGTTGGAGATTTTAATACCTGATTTTGAGTAATAGATAGAATAAGTTGACAAAACTGTAAGGAAATGGAGGACTGGAACATCATATACCAACTAAACCTAACATCTATAGAACACTCCATTCAACAAGAGAATATAGTATTCCTGGAATATTTCCCAAGATAGACTGTATGTTATGGAAATTTTTAAGACTAAAATCATACACATTATTTTGTCTAAACATAATGGATTGAAACTAGAAATCAATAATAGAAGGAAAACTGGAAAATTCATTGAATTGGTCAAAGAAGAAATTACAAGGACATCAGAAAATACTTTGAGATGGATGAAAACAAAAATACAACATACAAATAACAGATCATTACCCTAAGTGCATGTATGAAGTCACGAATGGTGTGAATATACTTTGTATACAACCAGAGATATGTAAAAATGTGCTCTACAAGTATAATATGAAATGTAATACATTCTGCTGTCATTTGTAACAACTTAGAATAAAAAATAAATTTGAAAAAAATTAAAAAATAACATAGAGCATGTAGTAAAAGCAGAGCTCAGAAGAAAATATATATGACATATATATTAAAAAGGATAAAAATTAAATATATAAATATAATTTAAAAAATCTCAAATAAACAACCTAATTTTATACCTTAAAGAATTAGAAAATAAAGAGCAAAATAAATTCTAAGTTAGAAGAAGGTAGGAAAAGATAAAGATCAGAGTGATGATTTTAAAAAAATAAAGAACAGAAAACAATAGAATTGTTTAAACCAAAAGTCGGTTCTTTGAAAAATATCGGCAAAATTGATAAATATTTAAGGCCAGCGTAAGCAACACAGGCAACACAGAGAGACCCTGTCTCAAAGAAAAACAAAGATTCAAATTGCTAAAATCAGAAATATAAGTAGGGACATTACTAACAACCTTACAGAAATAAACAGGATTATGAAAAAATATTGTGTACAATATTCCAACAAATTAGATAACCTAGATGAAATGGGAAATTTTCTAGAGACACACAGCCACCAAAACTGACTCAAAAGAAAGAAAAAGCATGAGTAGATCTATAACATTTAAAAAGATTACATCAGTAATCAAAAACCTCCCAACAAAGAGAAACCTAGAACAGAAGTCTTCTCTGGTGAATTTTACCAAATATTTGAAGAATTAAGCTTGGCGTGGGGGTAGTGCATGCCTATAATCCCAGCTACTCTGGAGGCTGAGGCAAAAGAATCCTGAGTTTGAGGCCAGCTTAAACAACACCGGCAACACAGACAGACCCTGCCTTGAAATAAATTAATTTAATTTAATTTAATTTTAAAAATTAATGCCAATTTATCCCAAACTCTTACAAAATATAGAAGAGGTGAGAACACGTCTTAATTCATTTTTCAAGATCAGCAGCAAATCCAGACAGGAGACAAAGAGAAGTGCAGACCAATACCCCTAACAAATACACATACACACACAAGCCTGCAAAGAAATTAGCAAACTGAATCCAGAACCATATTAACAGGACTATACATCATAACCATGTGTGACCTATCCCAGGAATGGAGATGGGCTCAACACACAAATAATAGAATACACTGCGTAAGTAGAATAAAGGGAGGCAAATCAGCCATCTCATCTGATGGGGGGAAAAAATCAAACCTCACAAAATTCAGCACCCTTTGTGAATGGTAAAAATACTAAAATGTCTAGGAATAAAAGGGAACTTCCTAAACATGATAAATGGCATCAATAAAAAAACAAACAAAAAATCCTATAGATACATGCTCACAGAGGAACCCTGAGCTTTCACCCAAAATCAGGAACAAGTTCATGATACCAGTTTTTGTCACCTTTATTCAACACTGTATAAAAGTTCTACACAGAATCATTCAGCAAAAGAAGAAGAAATGTAAAGCATCCCCATAGAAAGAAAAATAGGAAACAATTGGGAGGTTGCTAGGAGTTGGGGAGGGGCGGGGAGTGACTGCACAATGGGGTTTCCTTTTAGGGTGACTAAAATGTTCTGAAGATAGATGGTGGTGACAGTTGAACAATATTGTGAATGTACTACAAGCCACAGAATTGTACACTTTAATATTGTAAAAATGGGAACACTTATTTTGTGCATTCTACCACAATAAAATATATACATATATATATATATATATATATATATATATATATATATGGTACAAGGCAAAAGGAAAGAAGAATGGAAAACAAAGGTTTTCCTAAGCACCCTTACTGAAAAAAAAAAAAAAAAAATTCACCAGAACAACAAAAAAAAAAACTATGATTAATATTTGAATAAAATTACTAAACTCAATGAAGCTAACATCTTTACAAAGACAGATTTAGCCACACCAAGGCAAGAAAACCAAAAGCTGAACTGTAGTAGCAGTGCTTAAAAAAAAGAAGCATCACAATATGGGGAAAGGCAATGGAATGAGGGTTTAAATGTACTTCTTTCATACTATAGAACTCAAAATGATCTAGCCTTATAAATTATCTGAATGTAAAACTTGATTTAAAAGTAAACATGAGGGCAGGGGTTGTGGCTCAGCGGCAGAGCGCTCGCCTCTCACGTGCGCGGCCCCTGGGTTTGATCCTCAGCACCACGTAAAATGCATTGCATTGTGTACAACTAAAGTAAATAAATAAATATTTTTTAAAAAAGTAAACATGAGACAATACAATAGCAAAACAGTAACAAGAAAAACAGGTCATCTGAGAGTAGTGACACACACCTGTAATCCCAGGGACTCAGGAGTCTGAGGGAGAGATTCACAAGTTTGGGGTCAACCTCAGCAACTCAGGGAGACACTGTCTCAAATTTTTTTAAGAAGGCCGGGAGTCAGAGGGTAGCTGTGAGCTCAGTGATAGATCATCCCTGGGTTTAATCCCCAGTACCACAAGAAGGAAAAACAGTTCAGACTATTTTTTTGGTATAGTCACTTCTAAAATTATTTCTTCTACATGAAAAATAATGACAAAAATCTTCATTTTTTTAACTTTTATTTCTAGTGACCATCAATAGAAGAAAGAGGTGAATTTTTATTAACTCATAGAAAGTATAGAAAGGAGAGTTCACACCAATCTAACAGGAATGATGGTTGCAAATGATTTGTCCACCCCTGTGATATGTGACATGTAGGTACAGTAAAACCAAGCACTTAGTGTCACATGGAGGAGGATGCCTGTGAAAACTTAAGGTACTTAAGATACCACTTTCTGATTGTGGTATTCTCTCCACCTGGTTTAAAATGGTCCTTCTATGCATCCAGACATTCACTCAACAGACAAATAACTCAGTGCTTGGCCCATCTCACCACTGATTGGTAATATTTCTTACTTTGGTTCAACAACATGGCTCTGGCTCAGCTGTTTGATCTTTACTACCTCTGTTTCTTTCTAGATTCTGATCTCAGTGTCTCTAAAGATGGTCTACTCCCTTGATAACAAGGAAAAACTGAAAACAACTAATAGTTAATAACTTGATGACAACTTCTTTGCCCTCATCATTTGATAATTTTATTTTGCCCTTTTTGACTTTGATTTTGAACCTTTTCTGTAGAGCCAGAAACACATAAGACCTTGCTGTTGTTATTCACCCTTATAAGAACAATAAATGCTAAACATCTAGTATTTCTCTCATGCTACTGTCTCTTCCATATGGTGGATTTACTTGTGTTAAAATTGCTTGAGCAAAGAGTGCCATGAATTTCTTTTGATTGATCTTCTACAGGGCACATCTGTTACAATAGGAAGAGCCTGGTTTAATAAACTGCACTCATTCGAAAGTACTTATTAGTTGCATCACTTCTATTAACAGTTTTACTTAGTTTTATTACTTACAGTAAAGATGTCTTCATGGCCATTCTGAAATCGGGCCCCATCTGTTCCATAAAGATATATAGGGGCTGAACTTCTATGTTGTCCATATAATACAATATAAATCTGTGAGCTGGTCCCTGCATTTGGCAAGTCACTGGTGATTATGGAAACTTTCCAGTTACCACCTGAAGAAGTACAAATAATATACAACACTGTGTCAACTTATAGAAATGAAAGACTCAGAACAGCAGGTCATCATAAAGCCAGTAGATGACAGGATAGATAGAGGTCAGCTCCTCAAGAAAAGTGCCACAGCAGAGGACTTAAGACTTGGCTTTTAAAATACACCATAATATCTGACAAGGTGACTGTGAAAATATCCTGTCCTAGTTGGTCATGCCTAGACTCAAAGAGTCATTATAGAAATTCTCTGAAGCTCCCAACCTTTTGCCAAAATGTATCAAATATTCTTAGCTCTAATGTGTAATATATGCATTGTGCATTATGCTTTTAAAGGTTTCTGAGTTTAGATACTTATTTTCTAAAATATAAAATAATTGATATAAGAATACAAATTAGAATCAGTAAGGTAAGGATTTGAGAAATAATCTGGCACAATTTTATTTATTATTTTAAGCATCCTTAATTAACAGATAAATTAACTGAGTTTTACAAACATTAAGTAAATTTTGTATCATCCAGCAACAAGTAAAAACAGTGCTAGAAATTATATGGTTCATTGTGAGTATAAATGAGATTGATTAAACAATACAACACATTAATAGTGGTATGATGTAACTTCCTAAGGTTTCAACTTAATTTTGCCAGATTTGTTTAGGGTAAACATCAGAAAGTTGATCTATAAGACAAGTGAAAAGTGATAATTAGGCAACACACTCAAGATTATATAAAAGAAGTAAGAATACAGGGCAATAAAATTTAGAACTAGGGACTTAAGCAACATTCTACTCATTAGACTTTGATTTCCTCTCTACCAAATTTGAAGCAATATATATTTCCCATTTTGATCATTAAGATAAGCAATAAAATTATAGGTTTAAATTATATGTATATGATATAACAAGTATATGTGAAATTAGTGTATGTTTGTAAAAATCTATTTAAAAACAGAAAATTATACTTTATTTGTTCTACACATGAGAAAAAGCCATGATAGGCTACCATCCTTCAGTAGGTAAAAACGTAATTTTTACAAATGAATAGAAATTGAAAGCCTATCTTTAACAGCAGCAGAAGCAGATAAATCACAACTATAAATCTGGAGGTGGGAGAATTCTAGTTGTTTTCTGTAGAATACTTGGTATGCTAGTGTTTGTCTGAATAAAATGAAATAAAGCTTTTCAACTTCTGCTCTCTTAAAAATGAGGCAAAGGAGTTTAGGGGAGGATCGATACTTGCTAAATGTGCAAGGACCAAATCAATAGGGAAAGAAATTGCATTTTCTAGCAAGCAAGATGGAAAAAGAAGAAAAGTGTAGTAGTAGAAATGAAGATTAAAATAATGAAATACATCATTTGTTTACTATAGGTTCTACACCTCCTTAAATCATTAAAACCTTAGCCTTGCAAGGGAATACTACAAAAAAGTAGACGAACTCATCTTTTAGTTTATAACTTACACTTTGATCAATCAAAAGGCAATAAGTCATTCAGTCATGACTAGGTATCCACTGTCGGGGTAGGGAAGGGGAGAAGGGGGAGTATGGATAAAAAACACAGGATGATGTCTTTGTCCTCCATTAGCTGTAATCTATATGAAGTGTGGTCAACATACCAAATAGGAAAAAATAATTACTCTCAATGAAAGATTTTGGTGAAAAACTAACAAAACAAATAAGGAAAAATTTTTAAAAAGCAGTATCAACAACAAAGAAGCCCTTCTCCCAAGAAATAAAAAACCCATATTAGTATAAACAAAGAATGTACAAAACGTTGTGCCATAATCTTTGTTAAATAGAATCCAAGAAGTGAGTGACACAAATTTCAAGAATTTATAGGGCACTGAGCCCAGAATTCTCAGAAATATTGTGAGAGAAAAAGACAAAAATTCTAAAAATCTTCTTAGTACTCATACCCCTTTTAGACCCTCCCTTTTAGACCCTAATTTGAAAAAGAGTACATTGAAAGATAAATGGATTGGAGAATACAGAGTGCAGATAGTGGGCAATTCGCTTGATAAAAGACTGAAATTACCTTAGCAAACACAAAATAGATTGAAAACCTGAATCCTCTTATATCTTCTAAAAATAATAATAAATTCATAGCTTAAATTATTTTTCACTAAGCACTTCAGGAGATGACCTCATTAGTAAGTTTTCTCTCAAATCTTTTTAAAAATAATAATATCAATCCAACACAGCCCCTTTGGAATAGTTCCCAAATCATTGTATGAGAAAAGCATTAAACTGAAACCAAAACCAAAAAAAGACATTATCAGAAAACTACAAAACAATCACCCTCATGAACATAAATGAAAATATTCTCAACAAAAATGTTAAGAAACTGTTTTAGTCAGCTTTTTTACCGCTGTAAACAAAGACCTGAGAAGAACAATTTTAGAGGAGGAAAAGTTTATTGGGGGGCTCACAGTTTCAGAGGTCTTGGTTCATAGACAGTAGCCTCCATTTCTTGGAGCTTAAGGAGAGGCAGAACATCATGGTGGAAGAATGTGGTGGAAGGAAGCAGCTGGGAACATAAAACTCCCTGTTATCCAACAAAATGTTGTTCCTTAATGTTTAATCTGTCTCATGAGCAGAAGGCAATGATTTTTTTTTTTAAAAGATGAGAAATTAATTAAGCTACTTAAAAATTACACAGAAAGACTATTATCAACCTTGTCAATTTCAAAAAACAATATAATGGTAAATATGAGCATCTCCCACATGCTTATGTGTTAGACAATGCAAATATTATCAGAGGTGAATGATTGGGTTATGAGAGCCTTAACCCAATCAGTGGATTAGTCCTCGGATATGAATTAATTGGGCAGTGACTGTAGGCAAGCCGGGGGTAGTTGGAGGAGGTAGGTCACTGGGGGTGTGCCTTTGGGTATCATATTTTGTTCCTGATGAGCAAAACTCTCTGTCTACTTCCTGGGGTCTTTGTTCTGAGATGTTTTCATCTACCATGACATTCTGCCATGATGCTCTGCCTCACCTTGTGCCCAAAGCAATGGAGTAAATAATCTGTGGAATGAGACATCCGAAATCATGAGCCAAATAAACTTTTCCTCCTTTAATTGTTCTTGTCAGGTCTTTTGGTCATAGCAATCAAAAGATGACTAAAGCATAATTATACAAATGAAAATTAACCTCCTGAAATACAATGTTAGAGAAATAGTGCATGTGCCTATCTATACACCTGAATTATTTCAATTAATAAACCCAGTAATAAAAATAAACAAAAAAGAAGCAGGAGAGAAAGGGAATCAGCCTTTAGGACATAGATGTGTAGCCACTGTATTACAATGGTGTCTATAAGGAAGCTTATATTAGTGAGCGTTAGCCAAATACGAATCACAAATACCTGGGGTTAATCCTTTGGAAATAAAACCACAAACAGGGCAATAAGTAAAGACTGTTTAATCTTAGCTACTGTTGTTTGAAGATTGATTGGGGTAGCAATAAAATAAATAACTGCTGAGTAGTTCAAGATGTAGAACTAATGGAAGATATTTGTTTCTCTTTTTGTGTGCAAAAAAAAAAAAAAAAAAAAAAAAAGCCTCTTCTCTGCTCCTTGCCTCTCAACATAACAAAGTACCAATTTGAGTGCCTAAGGCCATGATGGGCTATTTCACAAATGCCAGGGTCACTGTGTGTAGTTCTCCCTGACACTTTTCATCACACTGTCTCTAAGCATTGAGCTAATTTGATTCCTCCATCTTTTTGTGGTCTCTCTTTTCATCTAGAAATATAAGCCCAAGGGTAGTTCTCTGACTGTGGACAAAAATCCATCCACAATGGGGAACCATTCCAAGCTCTAAACTCAAGTCTTTAGTGTCTAGCTGACGGTGAGCAGAGTTTGAAGCAGAGGTAAACGAAAAAACCTAGACTAGACACAGCAATTTTGAAAAGAAAATAAAGTTGCAAAAATCCACACTACTGAGTTTCAGGCTTACTATTATAACAACAGTAATCAAGACAGTATGTTTTGGCATACAAATAGACAAATCAAAAGTAAAATGAGAGTGTGGAAACTGATTTTCAACAAAAGATTATCCTTTTTAATTCAAAGAATTCAATGGGAAGAGTTTTTTTCAACAAAAAGTGCTAGAATAATTGGATATTCATATGAAATAAAATGAACCTTAATCTTTACCTCCCTTCTCATCAAAAAAAAATGGGACCAAAAAAATTGAACAACTAAAATTATGAAACTCCTAAAAGAAAATAGGAGAAAAATCTTGTCATTGAACCAAGAAGAGATTTCTTCAATAGAACTTGAAAAACATGAGCCATAAAAAGAAAATTAACAAATTAGAAAGAAATAGAACAAATTAGAAAGTGAAAACTTTTGCTTCTTAAAAGTTCCACCATTAAAAATAAAATTTTAAAAGCAAGCTATTACACTGGAAGAAAATGATGAGCAAAACATACATAAGAATATAATGTACCCAGAATATATAAGAAGTCTTACAGCTCTAGACTTCAAATGCCCAATAGAAAATAAGATAAAGACACTGAACCACGAAAGTCGTATGAATGGAAAATAAGCACATGTAAAAATATTCAATATCATTAGTTATTAGGGAAATGCAAATCAAAACCACAGAGATACAACTAAACACACACTAGAATGGCTAAATTTTAAAGGATTTTAAATGCAAATAAGACCACAAAGCAACTAGAACTCTCATACATTGCTGGGGGAATGCAAAATAGCATTGCTACATTTTAAAACGGCTGGCAATTTCTTATAAAGCTAAACATAAAACCACCTTACAAGCCAGCAATTTCACTCTTATAGAATTACCTAGGAAAAATAGAAAATATGAATTAAATAAAGACTTATACACTAATATTTATATAACTTACATTCATAATAGCCAAATACTGGAAATGAATATCTATTAACTGGTGGATGAATAAATATACTTACATATAATGTATGTATACCTACATAATATAAAGAACAAACTATTGATTCAGGCAGCAATAAAAAGGGGGCAGGAATTTGCTGTAGAAGGGCATGAAAATTACTTTATAGGTGGTTATAAAAATATATAAGTTGGTCAAATCCCATTAAATCATACACTTGAAATAAAGGAATTTCTGAAAGTAAATTACAGTTGAAATAAGTTTATTTTTTAAAAATAGAAGGAAATAGAAAACTAAAAAATTATTCCACATATTCATCTTCCTCAGGTGATATTCACAACAGGAACTCCAAACAAAAGAAAAAAGAAACAGAATGGAAACAAGATTAAAGTAATAATATAAATCAAATTCCCAGAACTAAAGGATATGGATACTAAATGCCAAGTACAACAAATGAAATACACACACACACACACACACAAGTGTGTATCATTGTAAAATTTCAAAATGCCAAAATAAACAGAAAGATCTCAAAACTTTTAGGAAAGGGGAAGAAGGAAGTATCCCAAATATAAGTTCAGAAGTGAAAATAGCATAAGTAGCAGAGATTTAGAGGTGTTTATTGGTCTAAGTCTTCCTTCATATAAAACCTTTGTTTAGTGAAGATTCAGATTATATATGGTTATATATCTTGTCCTATATTTAAATATAAGCCTAAAACAAATTCCAATGTCATTTAAATGACATTGTATTATTCTTTTGGTTTAACTACACCACATTCATGAGAATAAATGCAACTTATATGTATACAAATGTTGTGATATTATTGCTATGGCCTTTTTTAGTTTGAGATCTCATTCTCTCTCTTTTTATTTATTTATTTATTTATTTATTTTTTAGCTGTTGATGGACCTTTTGTTTATTTCTATGTGGTGCTGAGAATCGAACCCAGTGCCTCATGCATATTAGGCAGGTGCTTTACCACTGAGCCACAACCCAGCCCAGACCTCTTTGTCTCTTAGGAATGGCCATAAGCTCTAGCCATTCCCTGACTGGGAATCTAAAAGCATTGGCCATGGCTATTTGCAGTATGCCTTACACAGGATGCTTCTTCTTTTTTTTTTTTTTTTTTTTTTTTTTTGGTACCAGGGATTGAACTCAGGGGCACTCGACCACTGGGCCACATCCCCAGCCCTTTTTTGTATTTTATTAGAGACAGGGTCTCACTAAGTTGCTAAGTGCCTCACCATTGCTGAGGTTAGCTTTGAACTCGTGATCCTCCTGCCTCAGCCTCCCAAGTGCTGGGATCACAGGCGTGCGCCACTGCGCCCGGTGCAGGATACTTCTTTATCCTGGTAAACAACCTGCTGCCTATGAGTCTGGCACACGAGCAGGTATCCCTCTCATAGGAAAATTGTTTTTATTGGAAGACATCCTTGTGGCTCTTGTCTGACCTGTGTTCAGTTTATTCCTATTAAGATAAACACCTCAAGAAAACCCTGACCAGGAAGAAGGTTGAAGGTTGGGTTGATTAGTGTATATTATGTGAGACACAGTGAGGGAGTGAAATCAACATGCTGAAACAAAAAATGTATTACAGCTCCCAGAGAAATTAGTGCTGCAGAGAGGAGGTCAAAAAGACGTCTAAAGGAAGTAGAGTGCTCAGTGGGGAAGGGGTGCCTACAGGACTATGCATTTATTAAGACTCATGGGCATTATCCCTGAGGTTTTCCCTTGGAGACTGTAGACTTGCTAGTTTAAAGAAGTGTTATCCCTTCACTCCTGAAGGGTAGATTTAGTCACATGACAGATGTTAACCATTATACTTTTCCATAGACAATAGCTGTGGAGTACACTGGGTTTGGATGAGTGAGATAAAGAGCAAGCAGGCTACCTGGTGAACAACCACATGGAGAGGTGAGGTTTTAACTAGGCCAAAGGTGATGGGATAATAATGGGTTTCAAGCAGGGCACCCTCTACTCAGGAGGCTGAGGCAGGAGGATTGTAAATTCAAGGCCAGCCTGGGCAACTTACCCAGATCCTGTCTCAAAATAAAAAACAAAAAGGGTTAGGGATGTAGGTCAGTGGTAAAGTGGCCCTAGGTTCAATTCCAAGTGCTGGGAGGGGTTAAAAAAAAAAAAAAAAAAAAAAGATTGAGCTTCACATAATGTATTTCAGGTCTAAAACAGAAGCTGAGGCAGCAACTAACTATAGTAAACAAATTTAGTATCGTAATTATACACATATATGTGAATACTCATACCTATAAATATAACAATTGTATTTAGTGTCATCCATTTCTCACTAATAACCACTTTCAGCACTAATACAATGAATCCCTATAATGTATAAGTCATATCTTCCTATGAACCTAACGTTCCATGTTAGATTACTTAGTTTTATGGATTTACCTGAACTCTAAGCAGTCTTACTTAGGTACTAGTCTGTAGACTTCAGCTATTCATCAATATTAGTATTACAAAAGATAAGAACTATTCTCAAGAGGAGGAAAAACAACAATGTGATTTTTACTCCGTTGCCTTTTGTTGTTTTTGGAGTGCTGCTATTATTGTTCTGATGATCTCTGTTCATGAATCAGAAAGTAAATATTCATAAGGTATAGAAATAGCTATGTGTAGAGAAAAGGCTGATGTGCACTGATTTTAAAAATCAGTCATTATATATTTGCATTTAAAGTCTGTGCTGAATATTGTTTATTATCCTGAAAACAGAATGAATAGATATGCTCTAAACCATCAAACATTCTAAGACTTGTCCCTGTTTGAAAGTTTCTTGTTTTGTTATTTAATTCTAGTAATCTTTTCTAATCATACATCGTTTATTATGGCCATTGAAATATTCCTTTAATAACTTAGCACCTAAGCCATTAAAAGATAAAAATTATGAAAGGAAAAATTGTGAAACATCATGAAGTGAACAAAAAAGGGGAGGACTATGACTTGTCAAACATACTCTTAGGGGTTATCTCTCTTTTCATTATTTTTTAAATTGTCTTACAATCCTGTAAGTTGTAAAAAAAAAAAAAAAAAGTCATGATGCAAATTATTCTTGTCCATAAATGTATAAATTAGTTATGTCCAGTGGAATGCAATTAATCATTGTCCTAGACAGACCCATATTCATTTCAGCCTTCCTTAGCTGCCTATTTTTTTGTGATACTTTGAATTCTCCTTTGAAACCACTGTAAAATCCAAATGGTTCCTTCTTTATAAGTCAAATAAAGTTCTTGGCACATGTCCATGTTATATCTATATATGACTCATGATGTTGTTTTTTAAATTATCCTTTAATGTTTTAATAGACAAGAGAGTATAACAATAGGGAAAGTACTCTACTTTGGATTAAAATAACTTTGACTTATTGGCATGTGAAGGAGCCCTAATTAGGAAGGGCTGTTGCAGCTAGCTGGAAGCCATAAGTTCCACCTGATATGTATGTGACGCACCTGTAGGCACCCGCAAAGCTGAAGGTATATAACCGGGTGAAAGCGGTCCGAGTTAGGAGAACGGAGAATTCATTCAGTCAGTCGGGCAGTCACTCGGTCGGTCAGAAGAAGAGTTCGGGTCGGAGAAAAGAATCAGAGCGGCCAGAACGTAGGCAGAGCGGTTACAGAAGAGAAACCAGATAGAAGAAGTAATGGCTGGTCAGAGTTAGGCCGAGGCTCCCGAGGAAGACAGAAGACAGAAGAAAGAAGCAAGAAGCTCTAAAAAAATAATCTTTCTCTAAGCTCTATCTTTCTTTCTCTCTAAGCTAAGAAAGCTCTATCTTTCTTTCTCTCTAAGCTAAGAAGACAAGAAGAAAAAGACAAGACAAGAAGACAAGAAGAAGCTAAGCTCTATCTTTCTTTCTCTCTAAGCTAAAGTAGAAGTAAAAGTAGTAAAAGCTTTACTCTGCCTCCGAGAGTTTTTCTCCCGTGGCGCCGTGGCTGGCCATGACAGGCAGCTTACAGGCATGGCTCCCCAGTGGCTGAGCTGCACAGCCACCCACTAATCTCCCATGGAGCCCACCACGCTAGTGTGGGCCTGAGGTGCAATAAGCTGGGAATGAGGCATCCAGACCTGTCACACCCAGGCTCAGTGCAGACTCCCATTCCACACAGCACCGAAGCCCCAAACCCCCAGCATCCACATTTCATCAACCTCAACTTCCCACTTTCCCAGTAAGGAACAGGAAAACAGAAGTTGGATAGACCCTAATGGAAACTGCAGGGCTAAACAATACTTTGGGCACTTTTCCAAACCATGATTAGCATAAATTTGGACCAGTAGCTTTGACCCAAGTCTACTGGCAATCTGTTGTCAGGTCCTCTCTTACCCTGCAAGAGTTCTCTTTCTTCCCACTTGAATAAATCCTACTCCTTTCACTCTTGCTTTACATCGTCTGTGAATTTCATTCTTTCAGATTTATGAGATAAGACCATAGAAAGAAGTTGCAGAATCCAAAAAGAAGTCGGCAGTGAATTGCTGTGACACTGGAGGGCATGACCCACCATTAAGAGCTGCGACAAGCACACAATATAGTACTAGAGAAGAATTCAGCTTTGTCAGCTCCAACCCTCAGAGTCAATGCTGGCAGGCATTCCCTGCCTTGATTATCTGCTAACAGCAAATGGGCTTTCTCAGCTGCAGAGACCTAGAGCTGAAATGGACCCCACCCTCCAGCAGAAGCAGAGAATTGAGTTTTATCACTATGCTACCCTGAGGAGTTATGGGATCCCTCTAAGCCTCAAAAAAACAGGGAATTAAAAATAACTAGGTTTTCAGGGAATCCTATACACAAAAGATCAAACCACAAAACACAGGACAATTTGGAAGAAATACACACATGAAAGTGAAAGTGCTTCTTTACTGGTCTGTCTCTGTGAGATTTGGCTTTGTAAAGATACAGTTACCCATCTGAGGACATTATTATGCAGACTGACCAATCAGTATAAAGAACCTAAAACAATATTTGACATCAAACAGGGCTCAAAATTCTAGTCATCTTTACCTTATAAAGGGTTATATGAATAAATGTTTTTATCTCTTTTAAATATCTTAACACCCAACAGAGAGAAATACTTCTTGATTGGAAGAACAACTTTTGAAGTTTATCAAAGGTACTAACACTGATGGCTTTTTTTTTTTTAATAGCCAAAATGTATCCAGTACTGTGGGCCACAGTCTGTGCTAAGAGCTCTAAAAGCATCTCTAGTTATCTTCTCATAATCAACTTATAAGGTAATCTCCTCATAAGGACTTTAAAATAGTGGCCCCGTTTTATAGATGAAGAAATCAACAAAATGAGTTCCATAAAATGAAATGTGGTTCCAGTACTTAAGTTCAAACCTTGAAAATGGTGTATATGTTTTGTGTCACTGGAAAGTTAAGAGGTAAACTATTTTAAAAGAGACATGTAAAAACTACCCCTACCCTGGCTGGGTGTGGTAGCTCAGTCTTCAATCCTACCAGCTTGGGAGGCTGAGACAGGAGGATCGCAAGTTCAAAGCCAGCCTCAGCGATTTAGCAAGGCCCTAAGCAACTCAGTGAGACTCTATCTCTAAAGAAAATACAAAATAGGGCTGGGGATTTGGCTCAGTGGTCAAGTGCCCCTGAGTTCAATACCCCTCATACCACCCCCCCCCCAAAAAAAAAAAAAAAAAAAAAACCTACCCCTACCCACTGAGATAATCACTCATTAACTTCAACTTGGGTTAGGCATTTTATTTTAATGTCTCCCACCTTCCCCAAATTGGGTTTTCCTTGAGATCAACTCTTACAAATGATTTTTCATTACAACCATCTACTTCTGAACTTCACCTCCTTACTACTGTTTACAGTACTCTCTTGAACTATACAAGCTTCCTTCTGAGGGTGCCTAAACATTGCACAGTGCATTGCACAGCTGCCATCTGGTGGACATAAGCAAAATTTCACCATGCCACATTGGAACTAGAAACCCTGAACTCGGGTATACAGTCATGCCTTGGTATCTGCAAGGGATTGGTTTATCAGTGTAAGCTGCCTGGTACCGTAACCCGGGAAGAAATCTCGGAGGCAGAGTATAGCTTTTCTTACTTTTACTTCTACTTTTCTTTAGAGCTTAGAGAGGGAAAGAAAGATTTTTAGAGAGAAAGATTAAAGCGAGCTTTTCTTCTTGTCTTCTTAGCTTAGAGTCTTAGAGAGAAAGAAAGATAGAGCTTCCTTAGAGTCCTTAGAGTCTTAGAGAGAAAGAAAGATAGAGCTTAGAGAAAGATTATTTTTTAGAGCTTCTTGCTTCTTTCTTCTTTCTTCCTTCTTCTGTCTTCTGTCTTCTGTCTTCCTCAGGAGTCTCGGCCTAACTCTGACCAATCATTACTTCTTCTATCTGGTTTCTCTTCTGTAACCGCTCTGCCTATGTTCTGGCCGCTCTGATTCTTCTGACCGACCGAGTGGCTGCCCGACTGACCGAATGAATTCGTTCTCCTAACTCGGACCGCTTTCACCCGGTTATATACCTTCAGGTTTGCGGGTGCCTACAGGTGCGTCACATACATATCAGGTGGAACCCATGGCTTCCAGCTAGCTACAACAGCCCTTCCTAATTAGGGCTCCTTCATATCAGGATGTAACTCCATTGGAAGTTGAGAAGCATCTGTGTTCCTCTGGGTACAAGAAACTGGACTCCTGGCTGGGATTGTGGCTCAGTGGTAAAGCACTTGCCTAGAATGTGTGAGGCACTGGGTTTGATTCTTATCACCACATACCAATAAATACATAAAATTTTAAAAATTCATTAACTAATAAAAATATTTTTTAAAAAAAGAAGCTGAGCCGGGCACGGTGGCGCACGCCTGTAATCCCAGCACTTTGGGAGGCTGAGGCAGGAGGATCGCGAGTTCAAAGCCAGCTTCAGCAATGGCGAGGCACTTAGTAACTCAGTGAGACCCTGTCTCTAATAAAATACAAAAAAGGGCTGGGGATGTGGCCCAGTGGTCAAGTGCCCCTGAGTTCAATCCCCAGTACCAAAAAAAAAAAAAAAAAAAAAAAAAAGCTGGACTCCATTTCTTAGCCCTTCAGGTATTTTACCTCTAAAGTGAAAGGGAGGTTTATATAAAATTCTTAAATTTCCTCTGAAGTTTCACTTACATGCTAAATTTCAGTTACAAGAGTTTTTAATGCAAGATTTATGAAAATAAAAACATCCTTTGATGAATGTTTTGAAGAGAAAAAACTTCACATTTTTAAAAATGACTGAAATAGCGGGTCGTGGTGGTGCACACCTGTAATCCCAGCACTTGGGAGGCTGAGGCAGGAGGATCGCGAGTTCAAAGTCAGCCTCAGCAATGGCGAGGCACTTGGCAACTCAGTGAGACCCTGTCTCTAATAAAATACAAAAGGGGCTGGGGATGTGGCCCAGTGGTCGAGTGCCCTTGAGTTCAATCCCTGGAACAAAAAAAAAAAAAAAAATGACTGAAATGTTGCTTCATAAAATACAAAAATAGTGCTGTCCCTCAGCATATTTGCATATCTGTCTACAAATGTGGATCTGAAATTGATCATAGGTATTTTAAAGAAGGACTTTCTCCAATAGGAGGAGATCAAAAAAAAATTCCTAGAGGTAAATGAGAAACACAGATACATCATATTATGTAAATCTCTCGGGGACCACTATGAAAGGCAGTTTTTTTATTGAGGAAATTCATTGCAGCACTGAGTTCATTCCTTAAGAGGAAAAAAAAACCAACAAAATAAATGACTTAAACATCACACCTCTAAAAATAAGAACAGAACCAACACCAAGAGCAGTAGAAGACAAGAAAAATAATTAAATCATAGCAGAAATTAATGAAATTGGAGACCTAAGGAAAACACCATTCAAAAGAATTGACAAAACTAAATGTTGGTTCTTATGAAAAAATGAAAACAATAATTGACAGACCCCTAGCAATGCCTAACGAAAAGAAGGGAGAGAAAAAACTCAAAATTTACTTAAACATTCCGTGATGAAAAAGGGTAATAATCACAACAAACACCTCTATATATACAGAATATACTTAGAAATTACTTTGAAAACTTGTACTCTAAGATAAAATAGAAAAATACTGAATGTCTTTGACAGATTTCTAGAGACATTGAATTTGCCTAAACTGGATGTAGGAGGCTATACATAATTATAAATAGAATTACAAGCGATGAAATAGAAGAAGTCCATCAAAAAGCTACCAACATGGAAAAGTCCAGGACCAGAATGGGGTTTACAAGCCGTATGTTTCTATATAAGACTTTCCAAATAAGAACTAATACCAATGCTCTTCAAACTATTTTCAAGAAATTAGAAAAAGAGGAGTAGCACTCTTCCAGACCTCTTTCTTGGAGGCCCAATATTACATTAATTCCAAAGCCTGGGCAAAGACACATCCAAAAAAGAAAACTTACATTAATGAACATTAATTCAAAAAAATCCTCACACAAAACCTGGCAAAATGATACAAAAAACATATCAAAACTGAAAGTGCAAACCACGATCAAGTGTGGGTTTTATCCCAGGGGATGCAAGCTGGTTCAATTATCATAGGTAAAGAATAAATGACTTCAAAAGCACTTCTCATCCTTGTAACACACATTTACTAGGTGCTTATGATGTTCCAATAATATCCTAGTTCTGGGAGTTATAAGACATGGACCTAGATCTCAAATTTCAATGCATGTGACCATGTTCATTTAAGAAGTATATCACAGATTGTGCATTACTAATTCACAATTATAATTTCAGTTTATTTTTCCCAATATTATCTGGGCCACACAGGACATTGTTTAATGTGGTATTGGTACCAAAAATCATATGCTGTATAACTTAAGTTTCTAAACCTCTTGGGTATGATTTCCCAAGACTTCTCGGTGTACCTAAATACCACACTCTTTCCAAATTAAAAAAGTCATTTCCTGTCTCACTGCACTAAGAAATGAAGACTACATTTTTTAGACATTATACCCATTCTTCCTCTTGTGAAAAAAATATATAGTAAAAAGAGCAGCTTTTCAAGTACAAAAGACTAGGTTCTAATCCTGCCATGATATTTCCTATATACCAGTGATGAAAGTCATCTACTTCTCTGTTCCCAATTTCTATTACATATTTTTAGAAATGGAGCCATTAGGTCAAATTTACATCTTTATGAGGAAAGATTACATATAACAAACTGTAAATCTATCATAATCCTGGTATACTATGGGCAAAAATTAATGTTTATTCTTCTCCCCTATTATTTCTCAAAAACTTACACCCTTTTATTTTACAATTTCTCACTGCTCACTACAGAAACTTACACTTTATAACTTCCATATTTGGACTAAAAGAAGGCATCACTTAATGTAGAAAAAGCATACTCTATGTAGAGGTAGTCTTCAGCTGGCAAAGTAGCAATTCACAAAATTTTTATGGATTTATGACTCATGCTGAAATGAAGCAAAAGTACTTCTTGAAGTAATTAACTACTTTTCATTCCTCAAAACCAAATTTATTTTAGCACCTCCATGTGTTGCTCCAAAAACATTAGTAAAGTTCTACTCTAAGTCCATTTGAGACAACGGCACAAATTTCCAAGTCCTACAAGACTTGTTATACCATCCTATAACCACGGAGTGGAAGATTCTCAGAATGTTCCCTGAGTAACACCCAGGCAACATAGTACAATTATGCAAAATAATTTATGGTCCATAATCTAGTCAAGCTTATTTATACTTCTGGGCAGCAATATGTTTTTATTTCTATCAAAGTAATATTTTGTTAAAGCAGGAAAACACAGAAAGAAATCTGCCAAATTCTTCTCAGTGATTCTCTTTCCGGAAGAGAATTTTAAAGTCACAATTCTTCCCTTTTCCAGGTTAAATCATTCCAGCCCCTTTAATTTTCCTTCCCAAAGAATGCCTTAAGATTTTTGTCTCCATTTTTTTCTGATCCCTTCATATTTTTTGACTTTTTATACTATTTAAAAGATTATAACTTCTAGGAAAAGTACTAGAAAGGAAGCTTAGTGGTGGAGCCACCTTTTTCCAGTGAGGAAATGGTGAATCCTGTCCCATGGACATAGATAGAAGTTCTGAGGGCATTGTAATGAAGGTCTTTAATTATACATTTTATCAAATCAGTCGTTAAAACTAATAAACGAAGCACTTTAAGTCTATGTATATTCAATTTATTCAAGAACATATTCAATAAACATGTTATACAAAGCCAACAATATAAAAAGATATAATTCTTGTCCTGGGCATATTTTTGATGCCCTAGGCAAAAATTCATATATATACAAGAAATCACAAGTTCAGAACAAAACCACATAAAAACTGTAAATGCTTGAAAAATAAAGAACAGAGTAATAATAAAAGTCAAATCAGTTCATCAAAGGGTAAAATTTCTAGGGTAAGCTCATTTTTAAAGAGTAGGAAATTTACTTAGAGGTCATCTATATGTCCATCTGAATGCTTCATCTTATTTTGAAAAAAAAATAAATTAACAAAGAAAGGTGGTGCTGATATTGCAAATTATAAATCATCTTGCTCATTACTGCTTTCAAGATCAATTAAATTTAATTGGTTTTCCTCTTCCCAAATGAGAAGATTTTCACCCTCAAAAATATAATGTATTTCTAATATATTTCTGTTAATAACATTTAAGGATGTCTCGACTTGGCAAATATCTAGCAGGCGGATTTGACCAAGCATTTCAAAGAAGAAATGACAGTTTATATAATCTCTTACTACTTGGTTGAAATTTGTTTTTGAGTTCTGAAATCTGTCTTTTAATAAGTTATTGTTCTCATCAACTGTCTTAAAAACACCATTTGTCCAGTTGCTAGGGTTTTGTTTTTCTGAATTCACATCACCCACAACTAAAAATGATTCGTGCAAGAAATTAACACAAAACCTTTTTTTTAAATATGATTGAAATTTCTTTAAATTACTTTCTTCCTCTAAGTCCAAGAACTTACTTCTTTTTGGTTTCCTTCTTTTATCCATCAAGTCAAACATTTTATGGAAATAAAGTCTATCAAATGAATCATCAATAGCATTATCAACAAATTCTCTTCTCATAATTGAATTATTACCCTTATTCTTGAATATGTTTTTGTTTGACTGTGGCAAATAGGGGTATATTTTCATCCATAAATGGAAACCCAAAGAATTTTCAATATCAGAATGTTTGCGATAAGCAAATCCTCGGTCTTCCTCATTTAAAGGTTGGATGATAACAGTTAGTATTGGGCAATGTTGACCACAAAGAGCATAGAGTTTATCCAAAGAGTCACCTTCCTGAAGTGTACTGTGAGTTATAGTACTGCCTGGTAATGGTTGGGTTTTAATAATATCATCAGAGACGGGGTGAACTTTGTTACTAGAAGATGTAAAGGCATGAGTAACAGATGTGCACACTCTTTCTGATCGATGATTACCCTTCTCTTCTGTGTGATCTGGCAGTCTCTCCTTGGCACAGTTTTTTTCCTGAACATCTGCAAAATCCTCACCAAAAGGCTCAGAGTCGCTCCCATGAGGCAAGTTAAAGTAATTGCATCTCAGTTCAAGAGGTTGAGTCAGCTCCTCCAGTTCTGAAGAAGATAATTCAGTCATGTTTGGGCCTGGGATCAAACTTCCAAAATGTGAATATGGGACCTCATTACTGTTATTATCAAGTAGGGTATCGACTGATGTAGTGTCTGCATTGCCATACATGCCAGGATTTTCAGATGACACCCTTAGCAAATGATTTTCTTTCAGAAGCCACTTGCCTTTGTCAATCAGTTTTCCTTCCTCTTTGTCTCTAAGGATCCTGTTATGATCATTTTGTTTTATAGTACCGTGGCCTACAACGTCAGCCTCGTGATAACTGTCCCTCACACCATGAACATCACTTTTACCTGGTCTTTCCTCCTGAAATTCCTGCAACATAGGGGAACTACTAGATTCCTGCTCAGAGAAGCCAAATGACTGACCTTCAGAGGCATAAGAATTTGCTTTCCTTGCACACACCGAAATTCCACAGAATTGTAAGGAGAAACTTGAGATCTGTGTACAGACCCTGGGAAAAAGGACGGTTTCATACTCTCTGCTTTTCCGTAAAGTTTTTCTATTGCCCTTTTAACAAACCCTTTATTATATTCTTTCTCTAGGGCAGTGTCATCACTGTCATTGGGATCGTCACTGGATGTTTTATGTGGCTGCTCACTTTCGCTGTCTGGCCTATAGTCTGACCAGTCAGAAGTCGCTGGGCTTTTGAAGCGTTTTTTGAAATCAAGAGAGGACTCTGAATAACTTCCAGTTTCCATGCTTTTCACCATCATTTTAGCTCTCATCTTACCATCTCCTTCACTGATCTCCTTTTCCGTATTTTGCTTAGAATCATAGCAAAAAAACAAAGATGGTGGTGTCACCTGCCTCCTATTGGTTGTCTCAGAAATGACACCATGCCTTCTTTCTTCCTCTATAATATTCCTACTTGACATGTCAATCAATTCCAAATTTCCACTAACCTCTATCTCTTTTTGGATTGATTCTTCAGTGGTTTGCTCTTCCTCATTTACCTTTGTATTAAATATATCAGTGTCTTGGTTTTCTAATTCTTCAAATGACTCCAATTCTGAAATGTTATTTCTTTCATTTGATGTCAAGCTGTTGGTTACTGAACCTGGTTCTTCAGAAGTTCTGGATTCTTCCTTATCAAAGGAAGTGTATATATCTTTATCCTGAAATTTCTTTAGTGAACAATTTTCAAATTCATCTAAAGAACTGTGTTTCTTATCAAATTCTAGGTCAGCTTTACTTGAGAAAAGGCCATTCTGATGTGACACTGATGTATTAAAGCCACTTTTATACTCAGAGTCTGCCAAAACATATAGGTCTTTCTGAACTTCATCAACTCTTCTGAACTCTTCACTTAATTCCAATGGATCGATATATTTGTTTTCTTGGGAGTCTAAAATATCAATAGTATTGAAGATTCCAGTGGGAATGTGGGTCTCATCAGCTGGGGAAGTTGCCTCATAGATATTGTTTTCCTTTTGAGCATCAGCTTTCTGGGAAAACTCAGCATCAGTAAGTGAACAGATCTGTCCTAGGAAACAAGGTTTATTCAAGGAGGTCTGATCCACAATACCACTATCACTAGGGGAAATAGCTTCGCTAGGGTGACAATTTCTGTGGGAGGGTAAGTATCATGCACAGTGCACACTGCACATGGAGAGCAAGTCATTTCTGGAACACGAACCTCAGAATCACAGACCTCATTGACAGAGCAGCCTCTCTCCAAAGAGATTTTCAGAGTTCTTTCATTTTCACTGCAGTCAGAAACTCTCTGAATGTCGGCTGTGACACAACTTGCCGACAGACCTACTGGCACCATGCCCTGTTCTTCCTCACTGGGTCCAGTGCAATTTGTGGTTGCTTCCACTAAATTGGCAACAGCAGCCTTCAAGTCATCAGCTTCCTCTGTGACAGCAACATGCTTTAGAACTTCCAACAATGCAAGTGTTTCTGAAGATCTGTTGGTAAGCTTGTGAGCATCACCTTGACAGAAGCTAGTGATACCTCCCTTTAGGTTTAGCACCAACAGCCAAGCTAGAAGAAGATTAGTGGATGAATTACATATTGAAGAAGGGAAAGAAACATCTGCACGCGAGCCAGGCATTTGAACAACTCCATTCTGAGTCTTGCTGATACTAGCAACCGAAGCTTGAAATTGGCGAAGCAACAGGACTGGTAAGAGGTCTTTTGGAGTGTTCTCTTCCATAGGATCTACTTGAATGGCAACCTCTACACTTTGTCCTTTCGTAGCTAGGTTTATTCCCTGGTAAACAAGGCTCATCTCTGGTCCTGACTTTTCAGCCAATATCTGTCTTTTAGTATTATGATAATTAATAGCCGGCTGTGACAATGTCTGATATTCGTTCAGGGAAACCAAGTAGGCATCACTCACAGATCCAACCT
Organism: Tamias sibiricus; assembly: GCA_025594165.1. Lineage (NCBI taxonomy): Eukaryota > Metazoa > Chordata > Mammalia > Rodentia > Sciuridae > Tamias > Tamias sibiricus. The sequence continues at coordinate 161,616,038 of CM046658.1, forward strand.
GACTCTCATAAAGATCTTTAAGTTCTTCACCCTCATCTTTGGCAATAGGAGATTCACCTGCCTCTTTACAGAGATTATCTCCTGTCAAACTGGCATGTTTAGTTATATGCTTACTACTTTGCAGTACAAAATTATTTCCTTTTGCAATATTTGTATGGGGATGATTTCCTAGAGAACCACCATTATTATAATTTACCACTCTCCTTTCATTTTTGCACTTTGGAGCTGACGTTCTAGGTTCTAAAGTTGGATATGGATTTATGTTCTGCAACCATCTCTGTATATAATTTTGAACTGAATTATGGGCAATATCCTCAAAAAAATCAGCTTTTTTCAAAGAAGCTAAAGAATTGGTCCTAATTCTAGTATGTTGCTTATTTACAATAGCACCTGATTTCAATTTAACCCCTTTTCGTTTCAGGGGGCTTTTTGAAGTTATGTGTGAATCATTAACTTTTGGAAGTAAACTTTTTTTGGCCATTCCGCTCCAATTCCCAGACACTATTTCTACTTGAGTCTCTGGATCACAAAAAACTTTTGATGTTTGTTCAGCGTGGTTAAACACATGAAATAAACTTTGATTTTTTAAAGTGCTTTTGTAATATTTAGATTCGTTATGGGATAGTACTTTATCTCCTTGACCAATTTCTCTTTTTTTAGGTGTTCTTAAGCTTAATTTCTTTAATAGCCTGGATTTTCTTTTGATTAAAAGTCCTTGAACCTTAGGGTTTTGAATAGTATTTAATTTATTTCTATAGAAATTCTTTGAAATGGTGGGATTGAGAATACTTTTGGAAGAAAAATGATTTGATTTGATTACCACATCACTTGAATGGAGGTCTTCCTCACAAAATGTCCCTCCTTTAAGGGGACTGTGTGAACCTTTCAACACGGTTTCCTCTGCAATTCTATCTTCTGTATTTATTCTCTTACTCTTTTTGGAGATTCCTTTGGTTGTAATTTCACCATCCTGATGCCCAGAATTTATTACTTGCTGCTTAACTTTCTTCTTCTTTTTTCTGGCAACAGATAATACAATCTGCTTTTTATTTTCTGGCAGTTCTGTTAAGCCATACTGAGAAAATTCATCACTTAATCTATCAATTTTTGTGGTGACAGTAGAAGATCCTACTGAAACTGTGGCCTCAGAAATACTTTTGTCGGTTCCTGAGTTGTTACTTGAAGAGTTAGTTGCATCTGCTGAAATAGGACTGAACCTATCACTGGTATTATTATAAGTTCTAAAGTTCTTCATATCAGCTTTGTTGTCTGATATTACACTATTAACTATATCTTCTTCCACAATGGAGTTCTCTGATGTAGCTGATGACAAGCCACTATTACGGGACATCTTTACCATCTTCTGACTTGTAATTTCTATAACACCAGCACCTATTGCTCTTGATTTGAGGGGTCTACTTTCCTTTTTGCTTTCTAAAAATGACTCCATCTGCTCATTCTTATTGTTCTGGACAAGTACTGGTTTGTTAGAAACTGATGACATTTTACTGCAAGAATGTGTGAACATGTGATATTCAGATTTGTTTTTCCCACCTTCCCTTTCTTCACTATAGGAAAACTGTTTCTCTTGGACTTCTGTTTCAGATACGAGGGTCACACTCCCCATCACTGATTTCTTTTGTCTTGCTCTCCTTGGTCCAGGTGTAGGTGGTCTATAAAAACGATGCTTCACTTGATTCTGAGCTCCATGGTTGTTATCTGTGTCCATAGCAGCATTCTCCCAACTAGCAAAACTGCAAGTTTCAGCCTCTTGAACTGTCATTTGAGTGTTTATTTCTTCTGCTAAACTGGCCTCCTGATTATTGCCTGAAACATCTGCAGTCATGGAACATGCTGCAAACTTTAAACTAGGTGATGGATCATCTGTCCTTCCTGGAAAACTACTTATCTCACTCTTTTCATCATTATTAGAAAGACCAGATCTATTGACAGTGGTTATCCACTTAATGGATTCTTCTTTTATCTTGAATCGAACTTTCATCTCAACTGTCATAGTACCATCTTGGTTAAAAATAATTGATTTCTCAATATCGTCTTCAGAAGGATATATTGATAAGTTCTGAGAACCATGTTTTTCTAAAGCCAAGTAGGTTTCAGGAGCAAAAGAATAGTCTGAATAGGAATCAATATTATGTGTTTTGTCAGAAGAAACAGAATAAATCTGGGACCTTGGGATTGAAGACATCACTTTCAAGATTTTAAGAGTAAAAGATACCCACATCAAAATACAATGTGGGAATGTATAGAAGTTATAGTATCCAATAGAAGAGGCAGCAAAGGAAAGAAGAAGAAAGAGGAAAATATTAGTACAAAAATACCATATTTTCTATAACAGTAAAATGTTACTGATATGCTCTCTAAACTCTATGTTCAATGGTTATTTGAGAAAACTTAATGTAATATCTCATACTTTTTCTTCAAATTACTCTTAAAAGAAACTTGTAAGCTGGGCGCGGTGGCACACGCCTGTAATCCTAGCTGATAGAAAGTGTTAGGTTTTTAAAAGTATAAAGGAATTATAAGGTGATCTGATAGCATTGTACTACAGGAACAACAACATAAGGCTTTAAGGTAAAATCGAAAACAGTCAAGGTCCCACAGTGCAGGAAGAATAGACACACAAGCAACATGAAAAAACAAGGAAAGAAAATGACACAAACAAATCAAGATACTCATCGGCAGATGTCATGGCAAGCACAGTTGGTCAAATGCCAGAGATGGAAATTTAGAAATTACATATGCCAAATGTTTATGGAACTTAAGAATGAACTCAAAAATGAGATGAGGGAGCAGGTACAGGAGGCAAAAGATCATTTTGACAAAGAACTCCAAAAACAAATACAGGAAGTAAAAGATTACTTCAATAGGGAAATAGAGGCTCTAAAGAGAATCCAAACAGAAATTCCAGAAATGAAAAAGAAGCAAATAAACCAAAATAAAAGCTCAATTGAAAACATCTCCAACAGAATAGACCATCTGGAAGATAGAAACCTCAGACAATGAAGACAAAATATATGTCTTAGAGAAGAATTTAAACCATACAGCAAAACATACTTGTTAATAATCATGAACATAACATCCAGGAATTATGGGACAGCATAAAAAGACCAACTTAAGAGTGATTGGCGTAGAGGAACGGGGCAGAGTTTCAAGCCAAAGGAATGAGTAATCTATTTAATGAAATAATTACAGAAAAATTTTCCAAGCTTGAGGAATGAAATGGAAAACCAAGTTCAAGAGGCACTTCAACCCAGACCTTAAAAGCAAGAAGATCTGGAATAGCATATTTCAAGCTCTGAAAGAAAAGGGATGTCAACAAGAATCTTTATATCCAGCAAAATTGAGCTTTAGATTCGAAGATGAAATAAAACCTTCCACGACAAGCAAAAAGTTTAAAAGATTTCACAACTCGAAAGCCAGCACTTCTGAACATCCTGGGCAACATATTTCATGAAGAAGAAGAGAAAGATGAATAACGAAAATCACAAAGGGAGATATTAAACTAAAGGAAATACCAACCAGAAGAGAAACCAAATCAAGCTAAAGACCATAAGTCAAATAAAAATGGATGGGAATAAAAATCACATCTCAATAATAAACCAGAAATGGCCTAAACTCGCCAATCAAAAGACACAGATTATCAGAATGAATTAAAGAAATGACCCAACAAGGCTGAGATTACAAGCGCAGAAATAGAAGATGTCCATCAAAAAGCTACCAACAAGGAAAATGTCCTGGACTTTAAGGGTTTAACAGCCGAGTTCTATAAGACAATTCAAAGAAGAACTAAATACAATGCACTTCAAACTATCATCTTCAAGACAAATAAGAAAAAAGAGGGAGCGTCTCCAAACTGCTTTCTATGAGCCAATTTTCATTAGAATCCCGAAGCCTGGCAAAAGACACATCCAAAAAAGAAACATGTCTTTAATGACATAGATGCAAAAAATCCTCCAATCGTAGCACTATTGTGCAGATGAATGATTAACTACCTAGATCACTTCTCTCAACAAAAACTATCTAACCAGAAAAATCTTACACAACTAGTAAACGAATTTGGACAAAGCGATTGCAGGAACTACTCAACAATACACTCAAAGGCATTTTGTTGTACATCAGCCGACAAAGACTCTGAAAGGGAAATATAATGAAAAATACCCCATTTGCAATAGCATCAAAACAAAATTGGGAATCAACCTAACGAAAGGAAAATTATAAACACTAAAGAAAGAAATTATATGAAGGAGGTCCATGAAATTCATCCTGAAAATAAGAGATCGCGAGTTCAAAGCCAGCCTCAGCCATGGCGAGGCACTTAGCAACTCAGTGAGACCCTGTCTCTAATCAAAATAAAAAAGGGCTGGGGATGTGGCCCAGTGGTCGAGTGCCCCTGAGTTCAATCCTCAGTACCAAAAAAAAAGAAAAGAAACTTGTAAATCTACTTCAATGAGAAGATTCACATAATTTTAATTTAAACAAATTTATGAGGTAATTTCAATAAAGTACAAATTACTAAGGATTCTATTTAAAAAGGGGCTTTAGCGGTTTTACAGTTAGTAAAACTGTAAGCTTGTCAAGAGTTGTTTATCAGTTTAAACAAGTAACAGTAGTAACCTATCTGTGTGTATGCAAGACAGACACACAGCTTTAGGAAGGCAGAAAACATTGTTAGCATTTAAGACTGGATTAATCAAATAACAAATGTAGTATTCACTTTGTATAGTCACTGCAGTTGATTTACAATCAGCAATAAAAGAAGGCAGTTGGAAGAAATGCTAAGTGAAGTTAGTCAGTCTCAAAAATCCAAGTACCAAATGTTACATGGCACTTAATGCATGATTGAAGACCTAAATTGCACGAATATAAAAAAGTTGAACGCATTTAAGACTGGTAAGGCACAGTTGAATTAATACATGGCACAAAAAAGATCAGGTTCCGAATATTATTTTTTAATTTTTTATTTGTTTTAATTAATTATATACATGACAGTAGAATGCATTTATGCACTTTGATATATCATACATAAGTGGGGAATAATTTCTCATTTTTCTGATTGTACATGTTGTAGAATGACATCAGTCATGATATTATTTTTAAAGTATGTAATATTATTTTTATCATTAACCTTGACACTCCTGCTTCCTAAATGCAATCAAATTCCTATTAGTAGTCTATATCTATGTGCACATTCTTACCACCAAGTATTCTATTCAGCTTTAATGTTTCAGAGTATAAATCTAAAAATATTTTTATTATTTTTGATATACTTTTAGTGAATTCATAAATGAAAATGTCTCACTATTAATTCTTAAAGTGAAATATAGCAAAGCCCTCAGATTCCCTGAAGTCATCAAAAAAAAATCATAATCAGCAGCCAGTATTGACACAAGATAATAAAACCACATTAGTAAAAGGACCAAGATGGAATAGTACTACAATATACATATTTTTGTCAGCTTAATGCTTACCAAAAAGAAGCATTAATAATTACCTATTATTAGGGATATCCATGAAATTATTTGGATATCCATGAAATTATTAAATGATAATAAATAAGTTCCCCCATATTAGCAATAAGTAGAGGGATTAGTACCTCTTAAAATGCATAGTACCTCTTATTATGCATCTAAAAAGAATAAAAATTAAAACAGAGGTATAAATGGAAATAAGCACATTAGCATAGAGCTAAAGTTTCCCTGAATATACTGAGCACAATGAATGATAATGTATCCCACACCCTTGAGCCTCAAGAGGTCCTCTTTCTCTCCTATACAAAGGATAATGTCACACCAAGCAAAAGATCCTAAGGAATTAACTACCCAGATTACTGTCAACCAGAATAATTTGGCAGCATGAAACTTTTTTAATAAATAAAAAGTGGTTCCAGGGCTGGGGTTGTGGCTCAGCAATAGAGCGCTTGCCTAGCACGTACAAGGCACTAGGTTCGATCCTCAGCACCACATAAAAATAAATAAATAAAATAAATTGTGTCCAACTACAACTAAAAAAAAATTTTTTTAAGTTGTTCTAAAGACCTATGGTTTTTACAGGTATAACTTCAGAAGGTAGAACACACAGATTTGAAAAAATATAGTCATTGCACGAACCTGCTAAACTCTGCTATGAAAGCTGCATGATACTATTTAGGGAAAACTCAGCAACTACCAGAAACATCACACAGATTCCACAAAATTCATTTCTAGAGCAATAAAGTTTGACATTTTAATATAACTAGGTATTTTATGCAAAAATATATAAAAACAAATAAAGCATACTTCATCGACTTAAACAGACATATCATTGATTTGGAAAAGTCTTTTTTAAAATTACCAGATAATCTCTGTACTCTTTCCAACTAAAAATAAAACCAACATTTTAGAGTGGTTGTAATCCTCTCATGTTTTCTTTACTGTGATGAATGAAGTTGGTCATTTAGTAAGCATGAATCGTTTTGCTCCTGAGGCAAAAATTCTCAGAGCTAAAATTAAGGCCTATGTATTTGTAAGTGACTTACTCTTTCTGCTTTCTGACTTAGCATTTCCCTTCCGATGCACACGATGGGAGATCCCTGGTAATCTAGCAGGGAGCAAGTACTTTTGGATGTCATAATTTCCTGGTTTAAATGGCTCCCTTCCTGCTGCCACTACAGCTCCAGAGCTCAGGATCACTGCCTGGAGACTGGGAACCTAGAAAAAACCAGAGTCATGGTCCTTACAGGTTTTATTCTTTCCATACAATAATTTTATAATTTTAAATCAATTCAATAACCTCTTAGAAAGACAACATCAAGCATTTTCTTAAGCAAAAATTATGTAAAATGATGTATATAAAATAACTAGAAATACAGAACACTGAGGGTGGGGGTGACTAATGCAGACCCAAGAAGTTTATTAAGCCTACATGGTAGCTGGAGACACAGGCTGGTCTTCTGGCATAACTAAAGAAATCTTTAAAATGTGTATGTCACTCCACACCAAAGTCTGCAGCTGCAGGGTAAGCTGGGAAAGGGTCTTGTGGACATAGCTGAGTCAGGAAAGTGACCTCTTGTGCACTTGCTGTCAGCTGCTGACCCCAAACAGGAAAATGCATTCCCTAGCTAGAACACTATCCCTGCCATTCTCATCCAAGAATTATCAATATTTGATTCTGTGCCACAGCATTATAACTCAGTACTCAAGGAAGACAGGGAGAAAGAAGAGAACCTCGTGCTCAATGCCTCTGCGGATTCTAACGAGAAAGATACCATCCACAAACGCACAGAACTTAAACATACACACACACACACACACACACACACACACACACAGCGTGGCCTTCTTCCCAGAGGACTGCCATGCACATTCAGCACAAACCCCCGCAGGATCCTCATGCAAGCTCAGCCTCCTGGAGACCCCCAGCCTGAACACTCACCTTCCGTCCATCCGTGGCATACAGCTTGGCTACCGGGTACTTCATGACTACTGTCAGGTGCTGCAGAAAGGCCTCGAAGCTCTGTGTGACCCTCCTGCTCAGAACGACCGTGCACCTCGTCTTCGGATCGCCATTCCGGAAAACCACTAGCCGCCTGGGGGGACGCAGCATGCCAGGGGCCGCGGCGACAGGGCGACCCTGTGTCTGCGTGCCAAGGGCACGGCTGCTGAGCCAGGGCCGGGGGCGCTGGCGGGCCTTGTCCAGGTCCACAGGCTGCACCTTCCTACTGTGGGAGCACAGGTACGACTCACCGTCCTCCAGGTCCTCCAGCCTCGTGATGCTGTGCCTTCCCCGAGGAGTGCTGATGTTCCTCACCCCGAAAGGCAAGGGCACCTTCCTGGACAAGTTATCCAGCAAAGCATCAAAGCTCTTAAAGGAACGAGGGTTGACCACCACTCTGACCCCTCCGAATTGGGGGTCTCCGCTCTTATAGAAGCTAATCCGTTTGGCCACAACAGGATGAGTGATGCGTAAGTGGCGAGGAGAACGAACTTGTCCTTCAGAAGAACTCGGATGAATCATGGAAAAACTAGTGGAAGGAGTCTCACTCATTTTGGTTGAGATCTAATGAGAGAGAAAAAAATTATCTCCAGAATTAACAATACCACTGTGAAGAATACATGATAAGGCTAAGGTATGCTAATTATAGTTATAGACATTCAGGATATTCCTGGGATTTTATTCACTCACTCATTCATTCATTCATTCATTCTACCCACCCATCTTAAAAGATAATTTTAGGGTTCTGCCTTGGAATTTAAAAAGACATAAATGAAACAGTTAAATAAACACATTTATAATTTGCAAATAAGAACAACCTACAGATACTAATAAGGGCCTAGGTCGATAAATTTATGATGTGTACACCCATGTAATGGATAATTATACAACAATTAAAAGTTGCTTTACAGATCTGTATTCTGGGGCGCAGAAAGATGATCATGACATACAGCTAAGTGAAAAAGCAGTTTGTAAGACACCTATGCTAGGACATTGATTTATATGTAAGTATACTTCTTATAGAAATAAGGGAAAGTCCAGAAATAATATATAGACCAGTGTCAGTGGTAGTTATCTTGGGATGGCAAAGCTATGGATATTATTTGTATTTTTGTTTTTGTTTTTCCAGTGCTGCAGATTGAACCCAGGACCTGGTACATGCTAAGCAAGTGGACTGTGCTACATCCCCAGACCTATTTTATTTTTATTATACATTGCTAAACTTTGTGAACAAAAGTTAAATTTAACAAGTATTATTGCACAACTTTTTTAAAAAATCACAAAAGGAGACTCAAATCAGAAATTATCCAGTGAGAAAAGTAAGAGTTTTATAATTGATCAATTTAGTCCTACATGTCCTGGCAGTCAAGAAAATGGGAAGCAAAGACAGGAGAAGGTTTTAAAGTACTTATTGTCTGTTGGATGGAACCAGATGAGTTTATCTGGAGGAATATGTACCTTACTCCAAGAAGGAATTTATCCCATAGATCCTTAAATAAGGGCAATATTATGATACTACCAGATGTTCCCATTGCTGATTGGAGAAAATGCAGGCAAATCATCTGACACACCACTATCCTACTGCAACAAACAAATGTTCTTTGACTGAATGATAGCACTTCTATGGGATACTAAAAATGGTGTGATCTGGGTACTTCTTGCAGTAGTGGTTCTAAAAATAAAAATTCAGAAGGGAATTCAAAAAGAGCCACTTTCAACAAACCATGGAGGTTTCCTTTACCACTCCCCAGTGAAGCTAGACTGTGACAAAATGGATAGCTTATGGGAGGATTTATCTCATTATGAGCTTTCTTTATTCATTTATAAGATTTTTTTACTATTTTCTATTTTTTTTAAATCAAGTTAATTATTAGTGTCTTTTGTCAGAGTAAGAAAACCCAGCAGATCAAAAGGCAAATTGATCAAACCGAATATGATTGGTATTATGAAGATAGAAAAAGGCATGTTTGCATGCCTGGTCCAAACAACCAACATAAATGTTTGCGAGCTCTAATAAGAGTTTTCACATATCTCCAAAATATGTTGCAAATATTTTTTATAAGTAACTTAGCAAAAAGCATTTGAAATTCAGCTTAGAAATTTGATGTCTTCCCTTCTCCCTTCCCCAGAGGCTTAAAGTGATTATACTTCTTAAGACAATAACAGCAGCTATAGCAAGCATGTGCATCAGTAGATCGGGAATCCAGCTTTGCAATTGAGTCAGCAAAACTGCAACCTCTTCTTATCATCTGATAAACTGTGGTTTGACCTTGAGCGGGCTGCTTAATCCCCTTACCCTCAGCAACAATAAGGTGAGAGACTGGTTAACAGGCACATGGGTACAGCTGGATTGGAGGAGTAACTTCTAATGTTCAATAGCACACTAGAAAGATTATGACTGACAATTAATTGAATATTTCAAAATAGCTAGTACAGAGGATTCTAAATCTTTCTAACACAAAGAAATGATCCATGTCTGAGATGACAGATGTGCCATTCAACCTGATCTGATCATCACACATTGTATATATAATATGAAAATGTCACATTGTATCAATTAAAAATATTTTAAAGGATGAATTTTTAAGTATTTAAATAAAGAACTAAAGAAATCTTTGCCTCCCGTTAATTTTTAGGATGGTTTACTTACATGTTTATTTGAAAATATTTTACATGAGTAGAATTTGAGACACCTTTTCCACCTCATTTTGAAAATGCTATTTATCTATATGTGAGGCTTTTAATGTTGCTATTATCCTGCCCACTATCTGGAGAGTTGTTAACCTGGTGACCACTTTGGGAATATATCTGTGTGAACCAATATGCTAAAGTTATTGAGGGATTTTATGTTTATTTGGTTTTGGCTAAAATACGATAAAGGAGATTTTGCACCAGAGCCACAAAGGAGAACATAGAAGTATGTAAGTGCCCATGTTAAGGTAGGCCTTGTGTGTAAAACATGGAACATGATGACTATTCAATATTATCATTGAATAAAAGAAGCTATGTTCTTTCTGCACATGATGCTGTCATTGGGAAGAGGGTGCAAACCAAATTCCTTCCCCAGGAAGTGGATCAACTTTTTGCTCTGACATAATCCTAGTAATCTCATGGAGCCCACAAAAAATTCACATGGTAATTCAAGAGTAAAACTGAGGATGAGTCAGAGTACCAAGAAAATATTCAAGGAGGGATGTCCAACCTCACCTGAAGGGTTGGGAGTAGAAGTGAGAAGAGATAGCTATTTCTAGAGGAAAGCTTTGTAAAGCTGACTTGAAGAGAGCTAGAGATGCCCTACAGGATGAAGGCAGAAATAGAGCAGCATCTAGCCAGCACATATGGGCAAGCCCTGTGATGTGGTCACTGAGTCGACAGTAGATTATCCCCTTTTTTTGAAACAGAGTTACCAACCCTCTGTGACTTTAAATTATCATGTGTTAATTGTGCTCCTTTCTTAATCAATTTTGAAAATTAATCAGAATTTGGATGGGAATTAAGTAATGTTTCTTCACATTTTCATGACAAGGTATATCCCTCTGAAATTGGGATAAGGCGTATTACTATATGCTTAATGACTAGCTAGGGCACAAGCCAACTAATCAGCCCAAAATGCTTTAAATTCTTCTCCCAGGAGTTTAGACTGAAGGAGAAGTAGAGGTGGAAAGGGGTAACAACAGGAAACTGTATAATCTGGCAGTCCTCCACTTTTCTTACCACTTGCTTCCTAGCAAGGAAGCTGGTTGATAAAAATCCCTTTGCCTCCAGCCCAATTTACATTAAAAATCTGTTGCTAATGATGTGACTGCTTGCCACTGATATATTGCCCACTTTTCTGCAGAGTCTCTTTATTGCCTCAAGTTACTCCATGGAAGTATCATGAATAACTTCATTGCTTTTTAAGATTGAGATTTTTTTAATACTGTTCATTTCACTATGTTCACCTGTGAATATAATTGTCTATGCTGTAGTGGGTGTCAATCAATAGTGTTTGACCAGGCAGCTCAGAGCAAAATAGTTGCCTCTATTCAACAGGACTGCGACTTTGGTCCCATACTCACTTGACCAATGATAGATCTACAAAGTTCACATGCCATTTTACTAACTGCGTTAAAGTATAATTTTCTTCCACATAGTAGAAAATGAGGCAATTCAGAAAGAATGAAGTAGAAAACAAAATAGAAAATTGACAAATTCAGAATATTCATTCTTATGGCAATTCAGAGACTTGATATAAGAAAAATTAGTTCATTTCACAAACTTTTCAAACCCTATTGGATGGGATTTAGGAGAAGGAGGTTCAGAAAGAATGTACACACCAGTTCTTCACTGTGGTAATCACAGTACTGTTGAATTATAATCAGCTTCCTTTTTTCTTTAATGTATTTCATAGATTTCTATCTTGAGTCTACAGTGATTTTAGAATGACAAAAAAGTGTAAGCTTTACTTATATTTGAATAAACTAGAATCACTTGATTTCCTAATAGTGAAGTTCTCTCTTCACTATCAGCATATTGCAAAGGCTGCTAGCATCTGAGTAAAAGACTATAATTATTAGGAACATTTATACTTTTTCTATTGGTTAAGGATAGAGCACAGACATGTAATCTAGATTATAAAATGAAAAACAAAAAAAACTAGAAAAAAAAAGTTATTTTCATGCAAAGAAATATTTCAAATAGTTTTTTTTTTACTTACCAGGACTTGCGGAAAAGAAAAAGACTAGGTTAAGTTGTTTGTACAGCTCACATAAATTTCACTGGATATGTAACCTGCTCATTTCATGCGAAGGAACTAATGTCTCCGGATTTATTCTTAGCGTGTCTACCCAGGGATTGAGTATAGCCAATTAATTTAATCCAAGGTGATGCTAATCACCAGACAGAACTCTCCTTAAGGGGACCACAGCCAGAAACAAAACAGCTCCTAGCATGCTATGCATTCCAAAATCTTCCTGACAACCTAAACCCTCATTTATTTATGGTAAACAGGGGGAAAACTATCATGCTGCTAAAAAATGAAATAGTTTGACACTTTATCATTCTTATTTAATAAGTAATTCTGAGGTATATTTGCTCTTGGTAGTAATTAACAAAGAAAAGAATCTAGTGATTTTTTTTATTTAATATTTACTTAGACACTTCTAGACAGTGCCACATTGTTGTCATTCTAATGACAGTGGCTGTAAGTATAAACAGTGTGGCTGCTCAGGATAAGTCTGCCCCTGTACACCACCACTCTTCCACTGCTGCTTCATCAAGTGGCATGTGAACATGTCAGGACTCGCCACACATGAAGTCCCCAGATGACATCCTCCCTCTAAAGACTACTTTGGGGTCTAATCAGATTTGAAGATGCCTCACCTAATCCAGTGTCCTACTGGACTTTCTGCCTCGGTAGTGAACAACAACAACAACAAAACCAAAAACATGATAAGTGTCCTCTGGAGAGGAGGGACCACTTTTAAACATGTGCCCCAGAATCTTGTCTCCAAACACATGCTACTGCACCCTTTGCTCATAAATACTGACTTTGTCACGACCCACCATTAGAAAGAAAAAATAAAGAAATAGAGACCTGTAGATAAGGAAAACAATAGTGTTAAACTTGACACAAACCTCCATTTATAATTATCATTGTCCACACACAAAAGTGGTTAATGGATAGATCAGGAAATTTGTGTTTACAAGGTAGCAATAGTTGGGAATGGCATCTTTACCAGCTCCAAATTGAAGTGCAAAATTTTGAAGTTGGGAGTTAAATCTGATCTGCTGTTAAATAGCTAAGGACTAATGAAGTATTTCTCCTGATTTTACCTTGAATCCTACAATCCATGTCTGATTAAACAATTCACATCCACCAGTTCTATTTCAACACTGAAGGAATTTCAACTAAAGGGGTTGTTAGGGGGCACTTATAGGAGAAGTAAGATTTCTTACATGGAAGACAACAGCAAATGCCTTCAACAGTTATGAACCCTAAGAATGACTATTCCTCACATCTGAACACTTAAATTCCATCTGATCACCATGGCAGAGTAGCTAGATCATGGGAAACCAGGGGACAGTGGCTAAGGGTCTGTTCTTTGAAGCTGGTCAAACCTTAATTCAAATTCCACTTCTTTCATTTAGCTATGTGATCTCAGGCTATTTACTTAATTCCTCTGTATCTATGTTCTGGGCCATAAAATGTGGAAAGGCCATTTCAGGCCACCCTCTTCCCACTGAAAATACCCAAATCCATGAATGTTTAAGTCCCTTTATGAAGTGGTATAGTATTTGCATATGACCTACACATTTCCTCCCATATAATTTATATCACCTCCAAATTACCTACAATCCCTAATAAAATATAAAGACTATGTAAGTAGTTGTTACACTTCATTTTTCAGGAAATAATAACAAGAAAAAAGTTTGTACATGTTCAGTACAGATGTAATTTTTTTTTAATATCTTCAACCTGCAGTTAGAATTCCACAGATACAAATCCCATGGATATGGAGAGTTGACTGAATCCCTGGGTAACAGAACCCATGGAAACAGAAGAATAAGTGTTTACAAAATGTCTAAATGTCTTAAGAAATAATCGGTAAACTGGGCATGGTAGCACACACCTATAATTCCTGTGACTAGGGAGGCTGAAGCAAAATGATCACAAATTCAAAGCCATCCTCAACAACTTAGCAACATCCTGAGCAACTTAGTGAGATCCCATATCAAAAAATAAATAAAAATAATAAGGGCTAGGGACGTGGCTCAGTGATGAAGTGCCCCTGGGTTCAATCCCCAGTGCCACCACCACCACCACCCCAAAAAAGAAAAGAAATGCCCAATAAATAAAAATTATTACTTTTGCCATGTTAGCCTTTTTGTAAACACTTCATGTTCCTTGTGGCCTTTACCAAAATGACCCCACACTACACCATACCACACCTCTGTGATCTGCAGGGGTGTGGACCATGTACCCTTGTGCTCTCCTATCTCCATAGACTTATTCTGTAGTATATTTCATGCTGCAATGTCATTGATGGCTTCTTACTCAATAAACTCATTAAGAACCAAAAGTGTGGCTTATCATCTCTAAATTTCCAGAAAAACTCAGTGCCTTGTACATAGCAGACACATTCAATAAATGTCTATGATAATTTTTGGCCTGCATAGAGATCTAAATACTATAAAGAACATGCCTTGTTGTAACTGCTACAATTTACCTTTTCAGGCAGTTTCAAGAAACCCAGAGCACAAATCAGACCATATCAGGATACACAACTAGTTTGTGTAATTAGCATGGAATACGCCTGTTGTAGTTTCCACCCAACCCACTTGGTGTTCTGTGTGTGGGCTGTTCTGATGAAATTAAATTGCTAGATGTTGAACCTGGGTGACTTCTGCTTTAGAAACCATTCTCCATACAGATCACCTTGATCCTGAAATTAACACACCCCCTTTAGTCTTGGGGGTTCTCACACAACCTTCCTTATTCACTCATGTGATCATTCTTTCATTCAACAGTATGTGCCCAGTCATGCACAGCAACAAACACGACAGGAAAAAAAAAAAAAAAATCCTGGCATTCTTGGAACTACATTATCCAGCAGAGACAAACTATTAGCCAATATGTCTATAGCATGTTAAACAATATCAAATGCTGGAGAGAAAAATGAGGTAAACTAGGAGTGGTTGTGCTGGAGGTCAGGGAAGACCTGATTGGGAGAATAATATATCAGCAGAGATCTAAAGGTAGTGAGAAGAAATCAAATACAGATATTTGAGAGTAGAGTGTTCCTGGCAGGGGGAATAAGTGCAAAGATCCTGAATCCAGAATCCTGAGGGCAGTATTTGAAGTATTTGAGAAATCATAAAGTCAGTGTGACTAGAACAAATTATATGGGCCTTGTAAAGACTTGGCCTTTAACTTTAAGTAAAATGAGAATCCAAAGTAGGGTTTTCAGAAAAGAAGTAATGATCTGATTTGCATTTCAAAGAATCACTTCTGCTGTGTGGTAAAAGTTAAAAATACAGGTAGACCAGAGGGAAGACTGCAAGAGTAGGAGGTTCCAGGAATTCATCTCTCCTAGTAGTCCTTGTACTAGCAGGAACTCTCTGAAGTTACTATTTTGGAACTCTGAAGTCAATTTGAATGTTTGAAGCTTCCAGGGGAAAGCTTGCCTAGTAACTTACAATTAATTTCTTTTTATTTCAGCCATTAGCATTATAGTAGCTACCTATCTCTTATCCTGCAGCCCCATGAAGGACAGTTTCTTGTGGGTCTTTAAGTGGAAATAAAAGATGTTGTTCTCCCAATATTGAGATTCTGTGTTTTGATTACTAATTAATACTTCTGATTACAAAAGTGTCACTCATTGTCAGAATATCCAGGAAATTTAAAGGAACAGCACGTGAAAGGGGGTTTCTCCTTTTTTGAACCCATTTTCCCTCTTGGGAATAGAGCATTTAAAGATGAAGGTGTTGAAAAGTGCTACATATACAGTGGGAAAAAAATTACTTCATATGCCCAGAGAACAACATGGGCTCCAAAACCACATGATAAGCCAGGCATGGTGGCACACGCCTGTAATCCCAGCACTTGGGAAGCTGAGGCAGAAGGATCGCGAGTTCAAAGCCACCTCAGCAATGGCGAGGCACTTAGCAACTCAGTGAGACCCTGTCTCTAATAAAAATACAAAAAAGGGGCTGGGGATGTGGCTCAGTGGTTGAGTGTCCCTGAGTTCAATCCCTGGTAAAAAAAAAAAAAAAAAAAAAAAAACATGATATTTTAAGTTTTCACAGCAGATTGGTAAAGAGATAGCTCATAAAACAAAAAAGAAAAAGAAAACCATGAGGAAGGGAGAGAATTTGATTTCTACATTTACCAACCACATTATAAGATTCAAATATACAGTTTAAAAAAACACATGCATGCACAGACACAAAGAAATGGAAAAGTATACCCCATTAAAGGAACAAAATAAATAACAACACAGACAGGAAAATGGTGTATGAACAAAATAACAATATCAATAAATATGGGAAATATAAAAAGAAGCCAAAAATGAAATTCTGGAGCTGAAAGTACAATAACTGACATGAAAATTTCACTAGAATAATTCAAAAACCAGTAAAAAGAAAAAAAAAGAATCAGTATAACATGAAGATACACAATTAAAATTTTTGAGTTTGAGAAGCAAAAAGAAAAAGGATTGAAGAAAAGTGAACCTAGTTTACGGGACATGTAGAGCACTGTGAAGCTGCAACATATGCATTATGCGTGTTCAAGAAGAAGACAGGAAAAAAGAGAACTTCTTTAAAGAAATAATAGGGGGCTGGGACTATAGCTCAGTAGCAGAGCACTTGCCTCGCATGTGTGAAGCACTGAGTTCGATCCTCAACACCACAGAAAAATAAACAAATAAAATAAAGACATACTGTCCACCTACAACTACAAAAAAAAAATTTTTTTTAAAGAAAAAGAAATAATAGCTGGCCAGTGTTGGCAATAAATGCCTGTAATCCCAGCGACTCAGAAGGCTGAGGAAGCAGGATCTCAAGTTCAAGGCCAGCCTCAGCAATTTAGTGAGGCTTAAGAAACAGTGAAAGCCTGTTCCAAAATAAAATATAGAAAGGCCTAAGAATGGGGTTCAGTGATTAAGCACCCCTGGGTTCAATCCCTGGTAACAAAAAAAAAAGAAATCAAGAAAGAGTAGCTAAAATTTCCCCAAATTTGGTGAAACAAGATAAACCTACAAATTTTAGAAGCTCAGTGAACTACAAGTAGGATGACCTCAATGTATTGAGACAATGATAAAGAAAGAAACTTGAACTCAGCAAGAGGGAAGCAATTTGTCAGGTACATGTGATCATCAGCCAATTTCTCATCAGAAACCTTGGAGTCCGAAAGTGTGGGATGATTTGTTCAAAGTACTGGGGGGGAAATGTCAACTAAGATTTCTACATCTGGCAAAAACGTTCTCAAAAATGGGTGAGAAATTGAGACATTCCCAAATAAGCAAAAGCTCAGGGAGTTTGTTTCCACTAGCTTGCCTTGCACAAAATGCTAAAAAAGCAGTTCTTTGAATTGAAATGAAAGGAGACTAAGATTAGATTAGATTGTTAAAAATATATATGGGTAGAACAATTAGGAGAGTGTTGTAATAATCCAAACAAGAATGGGGATGACTCAGACCAAGATTAGCTGCTATGAAAAGGGTGGAAACAGATTCTGAACATTATCTTTGTGACTTCACACCATTAGCAGACAGCATAGACCTAGATTGGATAAGGACAGGGTGGGGAATGAGAGTAAAAGAATTGTCAAGGATGATGAGATTTTTTGTCCATAGCAATGGAAAGAATGGAGTTGCTAATTATTCAGATGGAGAAGTCCCTAGGAGTCACAGTCCAGACAGTGAACATCATCTTGCAAAGCACACTAGACATCCATGTAGAAATATTAAGTAGGCAGTTGGATTTACATATACTAGAATGTCATGACAAAGGTATAAAAATTGCATTCATTAATATGGTATTGGTATTAGTCTCAGATTGTTTTCTGTTACTATCATAAAATATCTTTTGATACTTTATAAACAAAAGAAATTTATTTTGGCTCACAGTTTTGGAGTCAGGGAAGTTCAATAGCACATTGCTAGCATCTTTTCAGCTTCTGGTGAGGACCATAAGGCAGCTGAATTCATGAAAAAGCAGAAAGGGAACACAGGTGTATGCTAAAGAGCATGCATATGAGAGACCAAGAATTGCCAGACTCACTTTATAACCAATCTGCTCCTCCTACGAGAGCCAAAACTCACTTTACTAGGAAAAGCATGTATTCCCCTTAAAGACCCCAGCACCTCAACATGAGTGTTGGTGGGGACACCATGTTAAAACCACAACAATACTGAAAGTTTGGATGAATCTGGATGAGAACTTCTAAGAAGTGAGTATACATAGAGAAGAGAATTGTTCTCAAATCAAAGGCCAGGACACTCTGAAGTATAACAGCCACAGAGATAAGGAAGACCCTGCAAAGGAGAAGGTGGGTAAAAGGTACATCAACAGAGTGGTATCCTGGCAGCTATGGGAAGCAAGTGTTTCAAAAAGGAGAAAGCAATGAACTGTGTCAGATGGTACCAACATGGCAAGTAAGAGGAGTCCTGAGAATTAAGCATGAGCTTCAGCAATGTCAATTTTATCTGTAATGTGACAAAACCAGTTGTGGTGGAAGAGTGGGGATAAAAGCCTCGCTGGGATAGAGATAAAAGCAAACTAGAAATGGATTGGAAGCAGTATGTGGAGACAATGTTTTTGATAATTTGGGTTTGTTTGCTTCTTGTTTAACATCAGATATAGTTTTTTGGGTGGGGTGGGGGTGGGAGTGCATGTGTGTGCATGCTGGGAAGGATGATCCAGTCCATGGGGAAGATTTAATGCTGCAGGTGAGAAAGGGGGAAATTGCTGGAGCTGTGTCCTTGAGTGGATAACAGATATGGGATCTGAATGCACAATAAAGTCATATGTCTTAGAACAGCCTACAGAGGAGTTCTTTCCAAGTAGCAGGAAGGGGTGCAGAGAGGCAGATCACTGTGGCTTTCTCTTATGTGTCCCTCTTTGATTTGGTGACCTAAGATCTAAAGCCATCCACTGATAGTGTGAGTGAGGAGAAGATGATGTGAATATGAGAAGGTAGAAGCTGTGAAATACTCCCCTTGTGGTGTGGAAGAGGGCCTGGAAGAGGAGTTGAGCAGGCTTGCAGGCAGTATTAAAGACCAGCTGCAGTTTCACAGCCAAGAGTGTGAAATGACACTAAGCAGCACCTATCCAGGCTGCCGCACAGCTACTCTTTCCTGGCTCACACTGCACACTGCACAGCACCAATCTGCTATGATCTGAAAAGATGGGACCATTTCTTGATCTATACTCTGATTTTCTCTGGAATCCATCTATCATGACTTAACGCCTATTTCCAGCACTCCCTGAACATGGCCATCTCCAACCCCCAATGGCCTCTCCCATTTCTCAGCATGGCTGTCTGCAGGTAAGGGACCTCAGAAACCAAAGAAAAGATCCTGGTCTCTTCCACAGATCCTGCAGCCCCAGCCCCTGTGCTCATGATGGCCAGAGCTGGAAGGGAGGCAAACTTAGCCCAAACCCACTCCACAAACCAGAAGGCTGGAGTATGAAATGTTACTTGAAAGGAAGACAGAACTGGCCAAGACCCAGAAAAAAGTCTGTTGTCATTATTACAGTAAACACATCTAAGACTTACTCTAGTTTTTTCACCAGATTCCCCTCTCCTCTTCCTACTTTTATTGTTGTTGTTTGCCATGTGGAACAAATATATGCAAGCAAATATTCTTTCATGGTCTCTGTGTATGCAAACCCATCTCAGGCTGTTCTTTCAGTCAAGTCACTCAACCTATGGTTAGTCAGGCACAAAGCAGTACCAGACTGAGAGAGGGAAGAGTGGGTTCCTCTGCGCTTCCTTACATTCAATATTCCACCACCCCATAGTAAGTGAGACCCAAAATGAAGCCTTAAATCCCACCACTAACCAGTAGCAATGAAGTACCTCTCCCAGGGCATCACAGGCAGCATTGTGGGTAACATGGACTTCTATCCATACATAGTAATAGAGACATGCTGCCTTTCTCCTGGCATCATATCAGAAGAGGTCTGCAAAAAAACAAAATTTAAATAGGACCCATAATCCCATAACTCAGTACCCAAAATGTCAGTTTTTCAAAATCACTCATACCAAAGCCAGAAACATCTCAACTTCAATGACAAAAGGCAACCAATAAGTGCCAACACAAATATGACAGAGATTTGCATTCTCTGACAAGGACTTTAAAACATCCCTCCACAAAACTATTGCAGTAAGAAAACACAATGAGAAATTAAAATTACAAACACACTTAAACAAGTGGAAAAAATAGAAAATCTCAGCAAAGACATAGAAGATGTGAAAAAGAACCAAATGGAAATCTTAGAGCTGAAAAACACAATAGCCACAATTTAAGAATGCAATGGATTGGCTTAACAGCCTATGGAAAACATAAAGATAGAAAATAGAAATTAACTAACTTGAACAGTGAAAACACAGATTGTAAAAAATTGAACAGAATCTCAGGGACCTTTGTGACCACAGCAAGAGATCTCAGAAAGAAGGCAGCAGCAGATATGCAAAAAACAACAACAACAAAAATCCCTATATGTAATAACTGGAAACTCCCCCAAAACTCCCCAAATTTAGCAAGAAATTAAAACTATGGGTTGAAGAAATGGAGTAAACCCCAAAGACAATAAACCCAAAGAAATTCACACCAAGACCATTACAATCAAACTTCACAAAATTAAAAGCAAAGAAAAAAATTGTCAAAGCAGTCAGGAAGAAATGACACGTTACCTGTAGAAAGAAAAAGGGAAACAATTCAAATGACAACAGATTTCTCGTCAGAAACCAAGGAGGCCAGAAGGATATCGCAACCATTTTTCAAGTGCTGAAATGAAAGAACTGCTAACTGGAATTGTATATCCAGAGAAAACATCCTTGAAGAATTAGGGGAAATCAGGACATGATCAGAGGATTCCATCATTTGGCTATTGTGAACTATGCTGCAAAGAACATGGGTACGGCATGATGTTTTTTGACATTCAACAATGTTTTAGCATATATTAGTACACCGTGTCTTTTCAGTGCTGAATAGTATTCTAGTGTACAGAATGTCACACTTTGTTTATCTGCCCATCAACTGATGGACCTTTGGGTTTTATGAATAATCCTGTTAGGCAGAAGGTTATAACAATTTTTAATGTGCTCTATACAAGGCAACAGCCATAGTCCTTCATATAGAAATAATTGATAATGAGAATACAGGGGGACTGAATAGGAAGAGAGGCATATTTCCCAATTATCTTGAAGTCTCAAGTTCCCAATTCTGAAACATCTAAAAGAGTACAATTGAACTGATACCTGGTTTCCTAAATAAACAAATATTTATTTACTTGGTCATGTAGTAGTGCTGTAATAGTAGTAATAATAATAATTACTACATTAATAATTCATATTGATTACTTGCTTTGTGCCAAGTATCATGCTTAATGCTTTAAATAAAGTATTTCATTTAATCCTCACAATTCCAAGGGATATGAACTATTATTATCTGTTTTCCTGGTAAGAAAAAAGGAATGAAATAGAGGAAAGAAGAGGATGGAATAAGAATTTACCAAATACACAGTTGGTAACAAGAGAAGCCCCTTAACCACTTTGCAGTAATGTTTTCTGTCTCATGTTAAAGCCTGTGTTTGTGTTGAGATCATAATGTGGAGGGTGGAAAAAGCCAGACTAAAGAGTTTTGATTTACTCCATTGAACATGGAAATGCCCTAGATGTTTTTGAGCAGGGAAATGACAGTAATCAGAACAGAACATAGCAATGTCAGATGATCTGAAGGGAGGAGACTATACTGGCAGCAAACGGTAAGTTGGCTCCAAAAATAGTTAAATCAAGAGTTCATAAGGACTTGACTTAGAGTAATGAGAATAGGAATAGAAAGGAAGGAAATTATTCCCAAAAAATTTTTAGAGTTAAGACCCAAAATAACATAACAATAGAATGGCTATGGGAAGCAAGGAGATGGGTAATTTATTTAATCCTTTGAATGAGTAATGTAATATAAGTAAAGAATTCAGTCCTGTATTTTAATAATACTGTTTTTCAATAAGACTATCCTAGACCTCAAGAAGTTTTTCATTCTTAGGCATGAATCAGAATCCTTCTGTTAATTTAAAGCATAGTTTATCAATAGTTGCGTGAAGCATGAAGATCACAGATAAAAACAACAAGAGTTGGCTTTTACTGAATATTTGCTATGTCCCTGATTAAATGGCTAACTCAAATTTTACAAGCCTGGCAATAAAAATAGACAGCATAAAAGAACGATAATCTTAAACCAGGAATTGAGTAAGTCCATTCTAATTTTATTGTAGTTTAAGATCATAGAAAAATGTTAGGGGAGTGATGTCCAAAATGTGATTATTAATATGATACTGGACACTGGGTGAAGGATCAGAATAAAAGAAATGAGAAGTGTTCAAGGGCAGGAAGTAGGTAATTTGTGTCATGGGATAGCTAAGAAACAAAGAACTGTGAAAGAGGTGAATATTTTCGTTCATACAAAGAAATAAACTAAAAATTATAGATACACGACTGTGACATATGGTTACAGCTTATAATGGATAAGAGAGTTTAGGTTATTTGAGATAACCAATGCCAAAACAGATGGAATTTCACATTTCCATCAGTGATTGGTCATATGAAACAGATCTAAATGAACTCTAAATTAAAATTCAGAATGATTCTGATTCATGCATAAGACAAGAATGAAAAACTTCTTGAGGTCTACAATAGTCTTATTGAAAAACAGTACTAAAACACAGCCATGCATTGCTTAACAATGGGATATGTTCTGAGAAATATGACATTAGGTGATCCCATGGTCATGTGAGCTGTCTTAGAGTGTAATTACATCAAGATAGTTATGCTGTCATTGAGCAGTATTATCTTCTGGAACTCCCAGAATCTATGTAGTCTGCCATGGGCAGAACTATCATTACACAGCACATACTTCAGAGTTCTGTATGTCCTGAGGATTCCTTAAGCAATACTAAATAAAAATTTATCATTTTTGTTATTTGCCTAACACTTATTTTAAATTCAAACCAAATTATTGAGTTATTATCATTTGGTCAGAATTTGATTAATATTTGCTAAAAGAATGAAAACAATGGATTTCTCCAAACAATTTTATTGTCAGGGATAAAGTACCTCCTCCAGAGAGTATTTTCCAGAGTATGTGAAAAATAATCAAAAGAGCATCTCTAATTTTACCCTGGAAAGGAATAACTTAGAATTAGTGAAAAGCTAAAATCAAGCTAAGTCAAGAGACAAAGCAATCCACAAAATAGTTCTTATATATCTTGGCAGAACAATAGGCAAAGTTTCTGCCTAATCAGGTAGGTAAACCCTGGGCTTATACTTTTCTTTCAAATAAAGCAATCCTTGGGATTTAAAATAAATTATTGGAAACCCAGTGGAGAGAATGAGTTTTGATAAATTTTCCTTAGCTACTCCTAGCACACTGTCACAAGGAAATATTTAGATATCGGAAAATTCCAACTTGCTACAGAGATGACATTGGAAAATCTCATTCTATCCAAGCAATTAGATTAAGTTGTTAGTTTAACATGCTTGGAGAATCCTTCTTACTTGGAGGAAACAGACATTCTAGAATAAAAATGCAAAGAGTTATTTATATTAAGTTCATTTTTATAGTGAGAAAAACACCTCAAATTATTTTGAGTATATATTGTTTTATTCAAACTTGTTGTATATGACAGTAGAATGCATTACAATTCATAATACACATATAGAGCACATTTTTACATATCTCTGATTATATACAAAATATATTCATACCATTCTTGTCTTTATACATGCACTTAGGGTAATGATATCCATCTCATTCTATCCCCTTGCTCCCTCCCTTCCCCTCCCTCCCCATTGACCTTTCTAGTGTTCCTCTAATCCTCCTATGCTCCCTGTCCCAACCCCGCTGTGAATCAGCCTCCTTGTATCAGAGAAAACATTTGGCATTTGGATTTTTGAGATTGGCTAACTTCACTTAGCATTATACTCTCCAACTTCATCCATTCACCTGCAAATTCCATTATTTTATTCTCTTTTATTGCTGAGTAAAATTCCATTGTGTATATATACCACATTTTCTTTATCCACTCATCTACTGAGGGGCATCCAGGTTGGTTGAACAGTTTAGCTATTGTGAATTTTGCTGCTATAAACATCAAAGTGGCTGTGTCACTATAATATGCTGCTTTTAAGTCCTTTGGGTATAGACCCAGGAGTGGGATGGCTGGGTCATAAGGTGGTTCCATTCCCAGTTTTCCAAGGAATCTCCATACTGCTTTCCATAATGGCTGCACCATTTTGCAGTCCCACCAGCAATGTATGAGTGTGCATTTTTCCCCACATCCTCTCCAACATTTATTGTTGTTTGTGTCCTTAATAGCTGCCATTCTGACTGGAGTGAAATGAAATCTTAGTTTTGGTTTGCATTTCTCTAATTGCCAGCAATGTTGAACACTTTTTCATATATTTGTTGACTGATTGTGTATTTTCTTCTGAGAAGTGTCTTTTCAATTTCCTAGCCCATTTATTGATTGGGTTATTTGGTTTTTTTTTTTTTTTTTTTTTTTGGTTTTAAGATTTTGAGTTCTTTATATATTCTAGAGATTAGTGCTCTATGATAGAGCACTTGAATAAGACTTGAATAGTACAAATATACTTTGTATACAAACAGTGTTATGTAAAAAGATGCTCTATATATGTATTATGAATTGTAATACATGCTACTGTTATAAATACAACAACTTTGAATTGAAAAAAATGAATAAATAAAAAATAGAAAAATATGTAAATAAAAAAAAAATTTGTTCCCAATCAGTTGGTTCTCTATTCACCTCACTATTGTTTCTTTTGCTGAGAAGAAGCTTTTTATTTTTAATCTATCCCATTTATTAATACTTGATATTAATTCTTACGCACTACAGGAGTCTTATTAAGGAACTTGGGGCCTAATTCGATATGTTGGAAATTGGAGCTTACTTTTTCTTCTATTAGGCGTAGTGTCTCTGGTCTAATTCCTAGGTCCTTGATCCACTTTGAATTGATTTTAGTGAGTTTGAATTTGTGCATAGTGAGAGATAAGGGTTTAATTTCATTTATGGCATATGGATTTCCAGTTTTCCTAACACCATTTGTTGAAGAGGTTATCCTTTCTCCACTGTACATTTTTGGCACCCTTGTCTAATATAAGATAGCTGAAATTATATGTATTAGTCCCTGTGTCCTCAATTCTGTACCATTGGTCTACTGGTCTATTTTGTTGCCAGTGCCATGCTGTTTTTGTTACTATTGCTCTGTAGTATAATTTAAAGTCTGGTATGGTGATGCCACCTGCTTCACTTTTCTTATTTTAGACTGAATTGACATTTTTACCTTAAAAATATGTTTAGATAATTTCCCCCAATAGCAGTTTTATTGTAATCCCTACCACTAAATGCTATTATCAAGAACTCTTCTTTCCTGTTAAAGAATTTTTTTAATCTTAAACATGTTCTTTTAAATTCATTTATAAAATGGAAAATTCTGAATTATGGTTTAAATTTCTAGCATATTACCTGTTCTAATGAACAGCTTCTATAATAAATCCAATACCTGCAGAGGTCTTTTATTTGCCTTAGAATTCTGTGTTTTTCAAGTTTTTCCATCTAAGTATCCCTAATGAGAGAAGAGAATGAATATATAAATATAGACTGGAATTTTAATCAAAGCTTGAAATTTAAGTTTCAATCTTTTCTGAAAAACAACATGCCAATTTTATCTATGACTCTACTGTTTTAATATAATAATGATTTAAATTACTTTTTATCAAGCAGACTGAGATGTATAATAATTGTCACCATGACTTTTCAAAATCTACCTCGTAGCATATCAGCAAAGAACACATTTATAATAAAAAGTGAAACACTGGTAAAGGTAGAGAAACGGGGGCAAACAGAAGATGGAACAGTTGCTATGGGATCCAACTCAGTCTCTCTGCCAAAAATGAGATCCTACAGAGCGCAGATTCAGCCTCCCAGCTCCAGACCAACAAGAGCCAAGTCCGACTGTCCACCAGTCTCAAACTCTGTAGGGGCTTATGTCTTGGTGCCTGCTGGGCCAACCAGCAAACTCATGGACATCTACATCACCCTGACTTTCAGCCTTCTCCTATAGCCTGTCTGAATCAAATCTGTAATAATGATCCACTGTTCCTGATCCTGGTTTATGCCCTATTTCTTCTCTGGAATGATAACACTTCTGCAAGTACCCCATGGATTAGACTGAGTTAGTCCACTCCTGCTCCAACCCAGTCAGACCCTCTGCTCAATATGAGTTGTAACCATGAAGCTGCAGATGTCACACGTCACACAAATTCTGAGTGGGTGGTGACAGTCCCCACAGCTCTTTTCCACAGAGCAGTCTGACATGCATTACCTCCACTGAGGGTATTCCTTACACTGGTCTCATTCATTCCCTTCACAGTTCAGCCTGCTGCCTTTGTCCCAGCGAGCCTGTCCTCCTGCATACACTGATGTGGCCGTGTACAGCAGATGGTCCTGAGATTAGCTGGTCTTGTGGGTGATTATCAATTAAATTGCTGGTGTAGGGGAGGTAACAGACCTCTTTAGTGCAAGTAGTTGGATCTCTGGCTGAGAGTCCAGGATTCACCACCATAGAAATACAAATGAAACAGATTTTTGAGAAAGAGAAGGACAACACAAAAACAGAATTCAAGTTGATATACTGCAGCAGAATGGAAAAAAACTGGCAAGAGAAGTGCAGAAGGGAAATGAATCTTTAATAATGTACTACGGCATGGAATAAAGTGGTGGTTCTGTAATGAAAGCAAGAAATAAGACACATTTTGCAGGAAGAATCCCCACACATTGATATAGAGTTAAAGATCAGCCAGTCTTTCACTATGTGTTGAAGCCAAATATTTAACAAGCACTGTTCTAGGCCCTGAGGAGACAATAATGAAGAAAGCACAGCCCTGGCTCCCCAAGAGCCACCAATCTAAAGGGCAGGGGGAGGGGACCAATAATGTGATTGACACTTTTCAACACCTACTTTGACACACACTTCTAAGCTTTCTCCCTTCATGCCTTTATCATAGGTAGAATACCAAGAACCCACCTCCCAGGGAAGGGGACCAGTTGATCCATTTAAGCTGAGACAATGCAAGTCTACAAGAACACATCTTAGAATCTTTTGCTTTACTGATTTAAAAAAAAAAAAAAAAAAACAGATACAGCTGGGTTACCCTATTTCCCCCCCCCTTCCTGCCTGGAACAGAACAAGGAAGTAATAACTGGAAGTACCAAGAGGCAACAAGCACAAAAATAAAACGTTAACATGCTAAGGATGTCCAAGCAGGAAGACAGAAGCTTTGAAGTTATATGAGCAGCTAGACTAATCTGGCAACACCTTATCTCTGCTTGTTATACGAGAAAAAGTTTGCTCCATTTATTGGTACGAGTTGCTGAAAACAGAGCTCTTCATTATAAGCAACCACATCTGACCCTGGGGGATTACACAGAAAAGTTTACTTGAAAAATACTGAGCAGAATATTGAGAGGGCTAAGAAATACATAAAATAAAAATAAATCTCAAATTTAAGATTCTAGAAACAGCACACAAAACCTTTCATAAAACTGGCATAATAAAGAAATCACCAGCATGCTGAAGTAGGGCTGTGAATGCTACAACTTACACGCTTGCCACTTTCTCATTAGGAATATAATAGTACTGCAAGTAAGTCCAGCCTGCCACCGTCACCTTTGATACCACCCTAACCAGAAAATCAATCCCACAAGAGGCCTGCTACCTCATCTTGCACTCTTTAAGCGCCTGTGCCCATAATGGAAATAAAGTATATAGCTTGTTCAGCATCTACAGGAAGAAATATTCTTTGAACTACAAAGATTTGAAAGGTAATTTCCCAAACTCAAAAAAAAAAAAAAAATGGGTGTGTGTGTGGGATTCAGATGCTAAGTGTCCAAAATAAAGTGCAAGTATGCACCATTGTGGTAGGTAATTTGCAAAAATTATTATAATCTTCTCTATATATCGTTGATGAATAAAATAAGGAAGAAAAGGCATTATGCTAGTGCCAAAAGAAAATTTGAAGAGGACTAGTATACTTCTGTTTCCCAAGAATCCTATTATTGACCAAGTAATAAGCCTGGATTAGCCTGTTGGATGAAAAGAGACACCTATCCCTGGTGCCCCATGTTACCCCAGCAAACAGCCAGTTAAATCCCAGAAGCACAGCCACTTATACCAGACCACTGACGTGTGAATAAGCTCCACTAACCCAAAAGATAACCCATGTGAGCCCAGTCCAGTTGGCCCTCATCCCAAAGAATTGGGTGCTCAACAAACATTTGGTTTAACCATTACATTTGGAGTGATTTTTATGGCACAAAAGCGAATTGGTACAACTACAGATAGCAAAAAGAAGCAAATTAGTAAATAAGATAATTTCAGGTACAGAAGTGACTTGAAAAGGATAAAATAGGCTAATTTTGTAGAAAGTGATGAGGATGCTCAATTTGTTAAGGAAGGTCTTTCTGAGAAGGGGACAAGTAAGGTGAAATTTAAGGGGGAAAAAACTGCAAAGACTGTTCAAAGATACAGAAGAAACATTTTCCAAATGAAGGTACAGTATGGGCAAACGCCCTGGGATAGGAATGGGAATACCTCAAGAATAGAAAGGCCAATGTGGTTGAAAAATATAAGCAAGGTGGAAAGTAAAGAAAGGAAAGACATCATCAGAGAAACAGAAGAGACCAGATTTTTAGGGAACTCTGGGCTGTTGTTGGGAGCTTAGATTCTGTTCTGTGGGGGCATGCTGATTTACATTTTGGAAATCACTCTGGCAGCTAGGAGGAGTCTGGAAGTTTAGAACAGCAGGAATATAGGCAAGAGCATTGTCAGGTAGTCACTGAAGTAGCTGGAGCAAAATAATCTCGGCAGCTTCAGATTAGGAGTAAAGTCAGGGAAATGATGAGCAGTAGATTATGCAGGGTTATATAGTATGTGTGTGGAACTGTTAGGACTTACTATTTTAAGATAAAGAAAATATTTCAGCTTGGACTGGTGGATAGTAAGACTGTTTCCTGAAACAGGAAAGGCTTGAGTGGACAGGAGCAAGCATCTATAATTATACTTATAGTATCTTTCATACACCTGTTGGATTTCAAAGTGGAGGTGCCAAGTAGGTAGTTGAATATCCAAATCTGGAGCTCAGGCTGTAAACCACAGATGGAGATGTAACTTTTAGAGCAATGAGCTTACAGATGGTGCTTAAAGACACAGAATTGCAATGAGGAGAGAGACACAGCTGGAGAAATTTTTCTAGGAAAAAAAAGAAAGAAAGTCCTTAGGCTTTTCAAGGTCTTGTAGAGAAGAAGAACTTTCCAAAGAAACTGAGTAGTTTTGATTTGCATTTCTCAATGTTGAATACTTTTTCATATATTTGTTAACCAATTGTATTTCTTCTTCTGTGAAGTGTCTGTTCAGTGCCTTAGCCCATTTACTGATTGGGTTATTTGTTTTTTTTGTGTGTGTTAAGTTTTTTGAGTTCTTTATATATTCTAGAGATTAATGCTTTATCAGAGGTGCATGTGGTAAAGATTTTCTCCCAATATATAGGCTCTCTCCTTACGTTATTAATTGTTTCCTTTGCTGAGAAGCTTTTTAATTTTAATCCATCCCATTTATTGATTCTCGATTTTACTTCTTGCACTTTAGGAGTTTTGTTAAGGAAGTCAGATCAAAAAAATATATATGAAAAAAGAGTTCAAATAGAAAACTACTGATTGTTGCTACTGAAGTAAAAGCAAAAGGTGAGAAATAGAATACTGCAGTATATTGTACATGAAATGTGCATACACAGCTGTACATACGCTCCATATGAGCATACATATGTTTGAGCATATGTAACAGAACATATGTGGGCATAGATATGTATTTATTTATAGCTACACATATTAGTACATGTTCATGTGCAAATGAATATATCTTTTACACACATAAAACACAAAACCCACATGAATGTATAGGTATGTGTATTTGCAGATGTGCCTGTCTGCATGTTTTAGCAAAGTGAGCATACATTCATGAATATCAAAACAATTTTTAAAAAACACAAAGAAATAGAGTGAAAGAGTTAATTCTGTTTGTTGCTAAGAAATAAAAAAGTGAAACTGAAGTTCAAGGTTATTATTTAAAGCTGATTGTTTTTATGATTCCTACTGTATTCCAGGATATCCATTGTTGATATTTACTGACTTTAAAAATAGCTAAGGTAAAATCAGTTCATATACATCTGTCCACCAATAGAATTAACAAGTGTTAAAACATGCTATGTATTTTTTTTCAGGTCATTTTCAGAAAATAGAAAATAAAGATAATTTTGAAATTAAAGAAAAGAAAAAGAAACTGTGCATGGCCATTAAGATAGGAAGAAAACCAAATAGACAAGGCCCTGAAGGCCTGGAGGAAGGATGCTTTCTGGAAAGAGGGTGGTTGAGCTAGAAGAGCACCTCTGACTGAGTATAACTCACTGCTTGTGGTAAGATGGAGACCATGGAGGTCAAAACGGAGGTCATTGTAGTGGAGAGGTGGGAAGACAGCAGTCGGGAACAAGGAGGTGAACTAGATTAAGAGATGAGAGAAGTAGGATTCTTTCATGGAGTGTATCTGAGAAGGGAAATAGTGATGGTATAATACTAGAGAGAGGAAATGGGATCAAAGGAGGATTTTTCTCTAAAACTGGTGGTGTTAAGCTGTGTTTGTATGCTTAGCAGAATAATCAAACAGAGACAGATGATATAAGGCAGGGGTGGGATAATGCTAAAGGGAAATCAGAAAGAAGGTGAGAGAAGATGGGACCTTGAACATGGGGGAGGGATGGGTCTGAGATAGGAGCAGGGCCACGTTCTTCAGAGTAACAGAAGACAGGCAGTCCAAAGCGGGGAGTCTGGTTGATTGATCAGGAAGATAGAGAACTTAGGAGATTTGAAGACTGAGGAAAGAAATCATCTCAGACAAAGAAGAAAAATTATTAGGAAACTATGTTAGGATTTAGGGGTCATCTGGGTGCCCATTTGAGACTTGTCATCATTCATTTTAAGCAAGACCATTCTACTGGTAGTGGGAATCAGAAAAAGTAGTCGATAATTATTCCATTGAGAACTAAAAGAACATTAGAATGAGAAAATGGAGAGAATATGTTTCTTTGGTGGGGAAAGAACAGAAGAGAAATTATTTTTATCTTTTGAGCTCCTATTAGAGATGTTATATAGACATCTACAAATACACAGCTGGAAAACAGGTGAGAGGGCTGGCCAGAGTGCAGATTCAACACCCGCGTGACAAGGAATAAGGTAAGAAAGCTGAGTGGCAAAGAAGAGATTGCCAAGGTGCAGGAAAGTGAGCTTCAGGTGTGTGCATTTATGTTGAAATGGGGCTTAAGGAGCTCACTTAAGGGCTTTGAGGATCAATCTCCCGTTATTTTTTCCCCTCAGAAAAACTGGAAAATACCTTAATTTCATAGATTTCTTGAAAGCCATTATCTTTTTTAAAAATATTTTTTTAGTTGTCAATGGATCTTTTATTTATTTATTTATATGTGGTGCTGAGAATTGAACCCAGTGCCTCACACCTGCCAGGCAAGCGCTCTACCACTGAGCCACAACCTCAGCTCCCATTATATCTTAAGAATTCAAGAGCCTGGATTTTAAAAATAAAATAATAGTATAAACCCTTGCTTAACCCTCCCTTCTCCACAAAATATCCCAAACTTCCAAATCCAGGATATTATGCTGCTTCATGAAAAGACAGAGAAAATGTGGGTGATATTATAACCTAATTCAGTAATTCGAAAGTCAACTGAGACACTCTTTAAAAATAAAATGATAGATTTTTTTTAAGAGCGATCAAGGAAGGCGAGCAGAGGGAGAGAGTCAATAGCCTCTAATTTACAAGGGCCTGCTGTATGCCAGGCCCAGGTACTGGAGACCTAACCTGAAGGAAGCAGCAGAGTAGAATGTAAAGAGCAGGGACTTTGGGATTACACAGACTTGGGTGTGAACCTAAAGGCCAAAGCTTATTAGTTGTGTGCTTAACCCCTCAAAGCCCATCTCCCCTGTAGAGTTCATCGTGACCATGTCCTTGGCTGCTGTAACAATTCATTGAGAAGCATTTATGAAGTGTCTAGACAAGCACCTTTCAATGGCAGGCATTCTAGAAATGTTCATTTAATTCCTGTTCTCTTTACTTACCAGATAGGACATCCCTTATCTGAAAAAAAGCCGAAAATCAAAGCACATGGAAATCAAGGAAAGCCCAGGTCTGGTGGTGTTGCAAAATCAGCAACGAGCTCTGTTCCCGTAAGTCTTGCTTGAGACAACTCCTGCCCAGTATTCTCACTGACCTACACCTGCACCTCAGGCTTCCGGCACCAGCTCTAGCTTCTCACCTGACACCACAGTTAAGGAATGTCAGGGCTACACTGAAATGTCAATTTAGTGTCCAAAGCCTTTCCTACTGCCAAAGTCATAGCCTGTCAGTCCGTTCCTTCTTGGGCCCTTGTTCCCATTGTGGTGAGACCTAACACTGCAGTTACTTTCCTAAAATTTCCTTTGTTCTAATCTTAAAAATGTGCTGACTCCTCAGGCCTTGCTTCTTTCCCTGTGCCAGTCCAGACCCTGAGCCCTCCTCTGAACCTCGAAGCTATGATCTTCCTTCTCTGGGTCCCTCTTAATCCCATACTGGTCTCTCCTACTGGCGTCCTCTTACCCTCACCATCTTGTTTTCGCTTTTTTTGCCCCACAACTCTCTTTAATATAGTTACAACCAATTACAATCTTCCCTGACTTTCCATCCTGAAAGCATTGTCCACCATAGAGTACTGTTTCTGTAAAATTGCTACTTTATAGCAAGGTTTTCCTTCTATAGCTGGACCATTTTTGTATCCAGGGAATAACTTAAGATAAAATCTTCTTCATAATTTTTAGCTGTACTCACAGTATAAAGTTACTAGTTGACCTGGCAATGCATGTTAAATTCCTTATCAAAAATGGATTAACTCTACCATAAATGTAACTCAAAAATAGCAACAGATATAAGGCAACATTGATGGGGCAGCTTTGCTTTGTAGGAACAGAAATTTGCAAGATGGAATTTAAAATGGACTAAACCTAATAGGGTATGAAATGGCATTTTTGTTATAATTTTAAGCTTTGACAGTATAATCTATAAATATACCCAAGGGTGAAAACGCAAAGAAGGATAAGGAAAAAATACATTAGCAAATACAGAAAAATAATAGACCTTTCCATAGACTCACAGAAATAATAAATGGAAAAGGTCACTGGGCAACCTTGCTCACTTCCTGCTAGCGTAGCTCATTCTCAAGTGTCTAATTTTAGATGACCTGAGACTCTGGACTTTAGGCCTTTCATTTGTAAAGCTCTTCGGCTGTCTAATGAAACTTCAGAAAAATTGACAACCTTCCAGGTCTTCAGTCTAAATTTTCGACTTCCCAATAAGTTCCACAGGTTTCCTTGGACTTTCCTGGCTACAACTCAACCTACAGGACTAAAGGGAAGTTTTTCACACCTTGACAAATCTGCCCTTAACATACCTAGGAAAGGTGTGACCTCATCAAAGCCAGATAGGCATTCTCTAAAAATCACTGGGACTGGGACATGTAAACTCAAGTTCTGATTTTATTGCTTTCCCATTATTACCAACTATCCCAAAGGCTAAAGAAATGTCTAAACTACATTTTGCTTCCCACTGTTCAGATTGTTCACGGAAAGATTTAATAAATGTTCTGAGTTATTAAAGGGCTATTTCATGCCAGGTATTATACCAGGTGTTTTATATACAGCTGAGACTCACCAGGAGTCTCAAAACCAGGTGAACCTGTTGGAGTTAATATTTCAATCAAGCCCATCTGAAAAAAAAAAAAAAAAAAAGCCTTCATTTTTTTATTCAAAGTTGTTGTATATGACAGTAGAATACATTACAATTCATAATACACATATAGAACACATTTTTACATATCTCTGATTGTATGCAAAATACATTCATACCATTCTTTTCTTCATACATGCATTTAGGGTAATGATATCCATATCATTCTACCCTTGCTCCCTTCCTTTCCCTCCCTCCCCATTGACTTTTCTAGTGTTCCTCTAATCCTCCTATGCTCCCTGTCCCAACCCCACTGTGAATCAGCCTCCTTGTATCAGAGAAAACATTTGGCATTTGGATTTTTGAGATTGGCTAACTTCACTTAGCATTATATTCTCCAATTTCATCCATTTACCTGCAAATGCCATTATTTTATTCTCTTTTATTGCTGAGTAATATTCCACTGTGTGTACATACCACATTTTCTTTATCCATTCATCTACCGAGGGGCATCTAGGCTGGTTCCATAGCCTAGCTGTTGTGAATTGTGCTACTATAAACATTGATGTGGCTGTGTTCCTGTAGTATGCTGTTTTTAAGAGCCTTCATTTTTTTCTGCTACTAATGCTGCTACTTCTGAATCAGTGATGGTTTATAAAAAGGAAAAATGATATCGAGTCATGAGCACAAATATTAAGGAAAGGGGCTGGGGCTGTGGCTCAGCGGTAGAGCACTTGCCTAGCACATGCGCGGCCCGGGTTTGATCCTCAGCACCATGTAAAAATAAATGCATTGTGTACAACTAAAGCAAATAAATAAATATTTTTTAAAAATAAAAATAAAAAAATATTAGGGAAAGTCTTTAATTGGGAAAGGAGGTTTCACCTAAAGGAGAGGGAGACCACCACTGTTTGAGAGAGAAGTCGGGTCAGCCCCCAAATGAAGGAAGTAGCCAGCCTTTTATGAAGTTGCTGGGGTAGGCTAGGATCTGCTTTTTTCCATTGACCATGAGTATGTTTGATGTTTTTTTTTAAGTGTCTCTTCCTTGCAGAAGATATAGATCAGCAGTCAGCAATGATACCATGATGACGACATCATGGCACCATTATGCACCTGTTCTTCATGGCCAATCTGATAAGAGTAGGAGGGTAGGGAAAGAAACATACCATATATTGTTGAAAGAATGGAAGGGTAGGGAAAGATTTAATAGGTAACAGGTTAGGGATTAAGACCTTGGAACTTATCTGCCCTTTTGGCCCTGTGGTGGTCCCCAACTCTCTCACTACCCTGTGCAGTTCTATGGCACCTTTGTCAGGTGATGTTGGTACCTGGTTGAGGACTCCAAGTCCAAGCAGAAGACTCCCCCCTGATCTGGGAAAGACATGAAGAAGAGGACAGAGCAGAGCACATCCCAGGAGATAGGCTACCTCCAAGGGTCCCTGAAACAAGCTTGGAGAGAAGGAAGTATCGTAGCTCTGTATGCAGGTTGAGTCTGAGGAAGAGACTGATGCCTGGAGTCTGCTCCAAGGAATAAGAAACCAGTCAGAAACCCTAGAAATGCCAAGGTGCGGGGTAGAGTGAAAAGGTTCCTGCTTCCCTAACTGTGAGCAGGACAAAGGACTATAGTTCCCAATGCACATCCAGACTGCAGACCATTTCACAGTGGCCTCAAGGACTCTGGACCCATCCAAAGCATTGAATCAAAACCAGAACAGATTTGGGGATCAGGTGTTGTAAGGTTCCTGACACCAGGCCCTAAAAGGATATGAGGACTCAATCCTACAGCCAAACCAAAACACCCCAGACTAGTCAACCAGTTGTAAAAATGGTACAAGACACCAAAGCTTTACTTAAGTGACAAAAGAGGAGCAGATCTGCACAGGAATATGAGTCACTAGGACTTTCCAGCTATTCCAGAATTGATCCTGCTACTTTCCAGCTATTCCAGAATTGATCCTGCTACTCCAACTTCCTAAATCCTAATAGACAAAATGTGCTGACTAGACTCATCATCAGTTTGCTGATTTTTTCTCTTATTTGGAAGAAATGTTAAGAATCCTCATATGAAGCTGTCTGTAGCTCCTGCTTTGCAGCTGTGTGTCTACTGCGATAACACAAAGTCGAAATCTGAACACTTCAGAGGCTACGGTGATTGATTAGCCTGGCAGTTTGTGTAATGACACACCAATGCAGCTTTGCAAACTTTGCAGGAGACTTTGAATTGGAACGTATGTATATTGATTATATCAAAACTAACCTTAGGAATGAGGCATCGGAACAAAGAAAATTGAAAAATCAACTAAAAAAAATCTGCTTATTTTGAAAAGTGTTTTGATTTCCATCGTTTTTCGGGGAACCATCAATCTATTTCTAAGAAGAGAATGTGACAGACTCGGGTTGACTTTACAACATGTAGGACTTTTGTTAAGGCACTTAATGTTCCTGAACTCCTCCCTTAGCTGGAAAAAAAAAAAAAAAATGGCCACACTAAAACCCAGCTCACAGAGTTCACCAGGTTTACATGAAGTAACTTACTCAGCTCAGTGTCTTGTGTTTAACAAACGCTGACAGCTTCCTTTGATTAATTGCACAATAGCACACACTCAATTTGTGAAGTCATGACATAAAACATTTTTATTCAAAAGGTACCACGTGATCTTAGGAATCTCATTAGAAAGTTTAAAATATTTCACCTCCAGAGTAAAATTCAGAGGCAAAAGAAATAAAATATAGCATAAGATATAGAGCAGCTTTTGTGAAGTTTGAACTCATTTTTGTCAACTAATATTCTTTAAAAATTAGTTGATCCCTCTAAGCCCCCATTTTTTTCTCTATAACTAGAAAATATTTGTAGTGCTTCTATTTCCTCCTTTCTGAAAATGTCTATCAAGTTTCTCATCACTGGAATTTATCCAAGTCTGAGGTTATCAGGCACTCTGTGAAAAGTCAGTGAAGTGGACTCATTAAAAACGTGGTTTGAAGCCGGGCGCGGTGGCGCACGCCTGTAATCCCAGCACTTTGGGAGGCTGAGGCAGGAGGATCGCGAGTTCAAAGCCAGCCTCAGCAATGGCAAGGCACTTAGCAACTCAGTGAGACCCTGTCTCTAATAAAATACAAAAAAAAAGGTCTGAGGATGTGACCCAGTGGTTGAGTGCCCCTGAGTTCAATCCCTGGTACCACAAAAAAAAAAAAAAAAAAAAAAAAAAGTGGTTTGACAATGGGCACTCCTCAATTTGAGCCTACTTATCAATGTAATATTGATAAATTTGGCCTAGGTTTGTTTCTGTACTTACATGATTAAATTTGGCCCAATGCTGCCCCTGTAGGTAGGAAACTGCAATCTAACTTAGTGTGTAAGTAACTGCAGACAAACCTAAGAATATTTTTCTG
Organism: Tamias sibiricus; assembly: GCA_025594165.1. Classification (NCBI taxonomy): domain Eukaryota; kingdom Metazoa; phylum Chordata; class Mammalia; order Rodentia; family Sciuridae; genus Tamias; species Tamias sibiricus. The sequence goes on from CM046658.1 coordinate 161,653,527, forward strand.
CAACAGATGGCTGAGTCTCAGCCAATCACAGTAATAGAGCTTCAGTCAATCACAGACTGTCAATTGTCTATGTCTATAAAAAGTGAATGCCTCATCACATAATGCCCATATAAGTTTGAATGTTCTGACTGCAGCCAATTGGGTTGCTTCATACAATATTTCCTTTTCTCTGGCTACAAATACAACCCACACATGTGGCAAGTCAGAGCATTCTAACTTAACTTCCTCTGAAATGCTGCCTAGTTCTACAACGTTTTTCTTGCTCAAATAATCTGCAAATTTAACTAACCTCAGATTCTCCATTTCTTCACCTACAAATGGGGAAATTATAATATATGTCTTACAATATTATTTTGAGGGTAAAATGAGATAAAGTAGCATAATAACTAAACAGAAATCATTTTCACCATCATCATTATTAATAATATGAATTTGATCATTTACTATTCTCAAATTTACATGGGCAATAAAGTATACATTCATATAAAAAAACACATACACTATTAACTTTGAATTCAAACTCATTTTTTTTTTTAATTTTTGGATTTATCTCTCAGTTTTTTACAATGACAGTGACATATTCCCATTTACAAATAAATCGCACATAAATTATTGACATTTTTACCCCCAAAATAGGCAATTATTGTTTCCCTTCTATTTAGATAGCTAGCTTCCTTTCACATAAAGAAGTTTTATTTCTTTTTTAAATTTTTATTTGTTCTTTTTAGTTATACATGATAGTAGAATGTATTTTGACATATCATACATACATGAAGTATAACTTCCCATTTTTGTGGTTATACATGACATGGAGTTACACCGGTTGTGTATTCATATATGAACATAGGAAAGTTATGTCCAATTCATTCTACTGTTTTTCCCATTTCTGTCTCCCATCCCTTCCCTCTATTTCCCCCTGTCCAATCTGATGAACCTCCACTCCTCCCTCCACCCCCTCCTATTGTGGGTCGGCGTCCTCATAGCAGAGAGCACATTTGGACTTTGTTTTTTTGTTTTGTTTTGTTTTGATTGGCTTATGTTGCTTAACATGATCATCTACACATCTACAGTTCCATCCATTTACCAGCAAATGCCATAATTTCATTCTTCTTTATGGCTGAGTAATATTCCATTTTGTATATATACCACATTTTTTTTTTTATCCATTCATCCGTTAAAAAGCATCTAGGTTGTTTCCATAGTTTAGCTATTGTTAATTGTGCTGCTATTGTTAATTGTGCTAATGTGGCTGTGTCATTATCATATACTGATTTTAAGTTCTTTGGGTATATGCCAAGGAGTGGGATGACTGGGTCAAACGGTGGTCCTATTCCAAGTTTTCTGAGGAATTTCCATACTGCTTTCCAGAGTGGTTGCACCAATTTGCAGTCCCACTGGTAATATATGAGTGTACCTTTTCCCAAACATCCTTGCCAATACTTATTGTTATTTGTATTCTTGATAGTTGTTGCCATTCTGACTGGAGTGAGATGAAATCTCAGTGTAGTTTTAATTTGCATTTGTTTAATTGCTAGAGATGTTGAACATTTTTTCATGTATTTGTTGACTGGCTGTATTTCTTCTTCTGTGAAATGCCTGTTCAGTTTCTTTGCCCATTTATTGATTAGGTCATTTGTTTTGTTTTGTTCTATTTTTTTTTTGTTTGTTTGTTTGTTTGTTTGTTTGTTTTGTTTTGTTTTAGTGTTAAGTCTTTTGAGTTCTCTATATATCCTGGAGATTAATGGTCTATCTGAGGTGCAGATGGCAAATATTTAGTTATTCTGTAGGCTCTCTGTTAACTTTCTTGATTGTTTCCTTTGCTGTGAAAAGCTTTTATTTTGATTCCATCCCATTTATTGATTCTTGATTTTACTTCTTGCAAAGAAGTTTTTATTTCATAGTTTTATTTTTAGCATAGTACATACAGCAACTATAAACAGCAGCATTAGAAAGAAACTTAAAATGTACTCTGATCAATCAATTTAATCAAGTCAAGTTTTCAGAAATGTCTATAAACCTAACTTGTGCTATTGATAACTCTTTCCACACTAGAATTACCTGACCACCACATTCCCTCTTGCCGGTGCTGCAGAAGAGTCTTATATAGAAAACAAAATCCATGAATTTCCAGACCCAAAGTTGGAAGAGATTAACTCTTGCCCTAAAGATAAATCACTTCCCAGAATTTTCACTTTCAACCTTCTAACATTTTCCCTGTCATTTTAGCTGCAGTGTGATCTGTTCCGTGTCTGTAACAAGGCTTATCAACTACACTACCATCCCAAGTTAAAATGGGAAATTGTAGGTTAGAATCTCTTCATTGTGACCCACAGGGCATCTTTTTTTCTTTAACATGGATGTCAATGACTTCTCTGGCGTCTAATGTATCTTTGATGAATGTCTTCAACGCATGAGAAGAGGTCGAATGTAAATTAGGTTGCTGTTAAGTAAGGCAGAAGAAGTGGAAACACACTTCCAAGGCTGCTAATGAAGTTGTTAAGCCAGCAGCTGTTGCCAGGCTGATTACCAGCATTAATCAGCATTAAGTCTGACATATTCATTCTCCCTTTCTCTCCCTAGGACATGTAAACAGCACATGGACTGGGAAAGCAGAAACTAAAGAGTGACTGAGACAACAGCACCCTCCTTCTCTCTGCTTGCACTCTTGGGTGAGAAAGAACCCCTCTCTCACCAGTGTGAAATGGATATTTTCCACACTTCCAGTTATCAAGTGCCCTGTCCTTTCTGCACCTCCCTAGCTTTTCTCCATCTCAATAGCTCTGTTATATTAAAGAACAAGTAGATCAGGACCCTTTGCTTACCAGTCATCACAAGACCACCCTCCAGTGCAGTAGAGTCTTGGAGTGAAATATTTACTCTTGCAGAATCCCTGAGTCACCATTATTCATCCTCTATTTAAACTCATCTAATAGTAGAGGACTCCTTGGCTTAAGGCCAAGTTCATAGTTAAATAGCTATAGCTATAAGAAAGTTATTATTCACGTTGAGTCAAAACTGGTTTCAGTATTTGAGACAAAGTGCTGACAGTCTGACTTCCCTTTCTGTTCACAGCAACAGCAATCACATCCTTAAAACTGAATACCCCCAGGGCCAGCGCAGGATGGTTCCCAGACTTGGACATCTCTGTTCTGTTTGCTTTGGAAAAATGGAATGGAAAGTGAAGTCGGTGCCTCACTTGAGCTGCTAGGCCTCCTTCTTCGTGGAAAATAGAAGGTGATGACTGATTTATCCAAACTCAGTTAAGACATCTGGTCTATTTTATGTTCTCTCCACAATCAAGAGTCACAATTTGGTGGCCAAAACACACACACACACACACACACACACACACACACACACACACAGAAAGGATTGTGATACAATGAGCATTGTAATAGGCAATACAATAGAAGGTGAGGACATCTAAAAAAATCTCTATTTATACTCAAGATTCTATTAATAGTAGGCATTTTTAAGGCCAAGATTATAGAGGATGAGCATTACACCCTGAAGGCTCCATTGTACAAGAAATAAGTAACTAACACTCTGGTACTTAAACATCTCATGAGACATTTACAGAAATAACTCTTCAGGCCTTGGGGGTTAGCTTAGTGGTAGAGCACTTGTTTAGCAAGCACAAGGCCCTGGGTTCAATCCCCAGATCCACCAAAGAAAGGAAGGAAGGAAGGAAGGAAGGAAGGAAGGAAGGAAGGAAGGAAAAAAGGAAGGAAGAACTCTTTGGAAAAATCAATTATTCTGGAAATGAAAACAACACATTTGACCCATGCAAATTATGTCACTGCGTAAGGGTGACACTGGGGCGAGCTGGGAACAAAGCCCTGTCAGCAGTAGCCTACATCCTGTGTGATGGTCCATCTCTTGCAAAGGGTAGATGTTCAGTACACAGAAGTAGACCAAAGCAGGAATTATCTCTTTCTTCTGTGCCAAGGCTAGAACCAGCTCACATCTACTAGGAATGATAAAGAAGAAAAGCTCTTCAACAATTAACCTCTTTTTATACTTGCAGAGCCCAATTCCATAGAGGACTTTTCTGCCTTCAACACTACAAGAACCACGTAATCCGAAGAAGTTTTCTCCTGATCCAGTGCCGGAACGTTACAGACAGCACATTGGAATCCACACAGTTCAGCCACTTGCCCACAGCCACGCTGTGAATACTTGGCAAAACCTGAATTAGTTCTAATCTCAAAGGTTGGATAATTTTGATTAAATTGTTGACAAGGTCACTTTCTAATTGTTTATTGATCCAGAAGAATAAATGGACCCACGAGACCAGGTTTCTTCGTGGTTATGCAGCCAAGTGGGTCTAATGTCAGTCAAAAGCATCAGGTACGGACAATTTTCCAAACTTAGCCAACAAGCTCCAGCTCTGAGCTTGTTGACCAGCTGTTAATTTACAACCAGGCATTCTATGTCTTCCAGTTCTTGTCTTACTCATAGAGGACAACAAATAAAGACTATCCCTGGGAAAATAACACAACCTCCAAGTTCTGTAAATGGTTAGTATGTGAGACCATCTTTCAACAGGGAGGATGAATTAAATATTATGAATTTAGCTGCTGTTATGGGCTGCATTGGATCCCCCAAACTATGTTGAAGTCCTGGCTTGCAGTACCTGTGAATGTGAACTTTTTAAGGAAAAGGGTCTTTGAAAATCAAGTTAAGATGAGGTCATTAGGATCATGAATACCTTAATCCAACGACTAGTGTCCTTACAAGAAAGGAAAAAACTGGCCAGGTATAGTGGCGCATGCCTGTAATCCCAGCCGCTTGGGAGGCTGAGGCAGGAGGATCTCAAGTTCAAAGCCAGCCTCAGCAACTTAGTAAGGCCCTAAGCAACTTAGCAAGATCTGTCTCTAAATAAAAAAAAAAAAAGGGCTGGGGTGTGGCTCAGTGGTTAAGCACCTCTGAATTCAATTCCCAGTACAAAAAAGAAAAGGAAAAATTGTACACAGGCACACACACACGGCAAGTACCATAAGACTGCAGTTTTGCTGTCACAAGCCAACAAACTCTAAGGATTGCCAGCAAGCCACTAGAAGCTAAGGGAGAGGCATGGCGCATATTCTCCTGCATAACTGTCAGAAGGAATTCATGTTGCCAACATCCTGATGTTGACTTCTAGCCTCTAAAGTGGTTAGACAATTTTTGTTGTCTAAATCACACAGTTCAGTTTGTGATACAGACTTAGGATTCCTTGTCTGAAATGCTTGAAACTAGAAATGGTTCCGACTTTGAATTTTTTTTATTTGACAGTATTTCTGTATAAACAATGAGGTATCTTGGAGATAGGACCCAAATCTAAATATAAAATCTATTTCTGTTTCATATACACCTTATACACATAGACTGAAGGTAATTTAATGGAGTGTTACTATTTATTTTGTGCATGAAACTAAAGTTTCATGGTGAAGAATTTTCCCTTTGTGGATCATAGTGATGCTCAAAAACTTTTATATTTTTGGAGCATTTTGGATTTGGGATTTTCAGATTAGGGATGCACCATCTGTATTTGTTCAGCAGCCCTTGCAGACTAATACCATTGCCCCCTCTGAAAAGGAGGCGTTGAAATTACAGTGACCCTTCCAGCCCAATGACTGTGGTTCCAGTTAAATGTGGACAAATGCACCTGGCCCTGGGAGGGGAGAGGCCACACCTCTCAGACAAGGAACAAACTATTTGCCAAACCCCTATCATGTTTCGGGCACTGGGCAGCCACAAGCAGGAAGACCCAATCCCTGCTTAGGAGGAAATCCCGTTTCCCAGGGAAGATCCGTGAGACACATGCCAGGGAAACACAAGTGGCCTGGGAGCATCAGACTGGTCTGTGTGCCAGACAGATTTCCCTAAGCAAACAAGGCGCTGCGGTTCGGTCCTCGTATGTCCCCAGAAAATCTCGTGTTAGAAACACGATCCCCAAAGCAGCAAGGTTCAGAGGTTGGACTTTTAGACAGTGATAGAGGCTCTGACCTCATCAGTGGATTAATCCATTTTCTGGAATTATCCATTGATAGCTGGTTGGACTACCAGTGGTAACTGTCAGCAGGTAGTGTGTGACTGTAGGCAGGTGGGTCCCTGGGGGCATGCCCTGGGGGACTGTATCTGTGCCTGGCTCCTCTCTTTCTCATTCTATCCCTGCTTTCCTGCTGCCGTGAGCAGAACAGGTTTCCCCTGCCACGCCCTTCCGCCATGAGCCAGGATGTTCTGCCTGGTGCCTGCGTACACAACAGAAGAGTGGAGTCGGTGGAGTCAGCCCACCACGGTCCAAAACTCCAAAACCATGAACCAAAACAACCCTTTCCTCCTTGAGTTGGTCTTATCAGGTATCTTGGTCGCAGTGACAAAAAGCTGACTCACACACCAGGTTTACGTAGATGATAGTAAGAGAAGCCCAGGAGAGGAGGGGAAGAATTAGCACCCTACAGCCAAGAAGGAAGGGCAGGACGTGCATGCTCCGGGCAGGACCAGCACAGAGCTCTCACTGTCTGCCCTTCTCTAAGGGAAGAGACAATCGTGATGGGCCAAAAGAAGAGAAAGGCTGGCGACAGGAGGAGCAAGTGTACCCTTCAGCATGTGGTGACAGCTGCCAGTTACTGCTGAGACCGGGCCCTGCAGGTCAGTGCGTGCTGAGGAGGCACTGTTTATAACAGCAGCAGCTACACACTATTTCAAAGGAATCCCACACTTCCAGACTCCCATCATGACTCACTTCCAAACTTCAAAGGCATGTTTAGACTTCAGTTGGACCCGAAGGCATTCTTTCCGTGTTCTACGTAAGAAAGGAGTCTAGCAGACTGGAAACGCGCATTATGAATAAACACACATCATTCAATCTAGACCACACAGCCAGTTTTTCTTTCCAACGCCTTTTGGTTGTTAGGCTTCTGTGAGAGAGTGTGTTCCAGGTGTTTGCTTATTTGTTTGAGAACGGCAAAGAGGAGTCGGAAAATTGCTCCAAACTACACACTCCCAACTGCACAAAAGGGAAGACTCACAGAACACTAAATACTCAAATTTGGAAAATGATAACATCCCTGCCTGCCAGGATTCATGTGGCCATGCTGCCTTCCCTCCCCCTCCCTCATGGCGAACCAGGAATAAAGGCATTCAGGTCCTTGTGAGGGATCAACAGACTTCAGCAGGTGCCACACAGGGCACAAGTCTCAGGAAGTTCTACAGAACAGGCAGAGTGGACAAGAAGAGATTCAAGATGTACCTTCCCCTCACTCACCCACTACCCGCGACAAGAAAGGGCAGAGAGAAGCACCCACCGTCCAGTGTGAGGCAGATGCTATCTCTGTTCTCACTCTCACTCGGGCTGAGGATCTCAGAAGAAGGCTGAGAAGGGAACTTTCTTATGCCAACCCCCTACCTGCCGTTTGACATCCACCTCCCTGTCTTCCGACTCTACTCGGACATGATGCAATTCATTGTTTGTGATGGTTTTGTTCACCAGCTCTCTGACCTACTGGATTGTAATCTCCACAAGGTGGGGGTAGTGTGCCTCTTGTTTATGGCTGTATCCCCAATACTTAGCCCAGTAGCTGACAACCAGAAAGCTCTCAGTAAATCTGGCAATAGCTTTCTGCAATAATTACTTGGTGCAAAAGCTTTTGTGAAAAAGTTCCAAATGAACTTTTTTTCAGCAAGACAATAAACGTTTTCTCATTTTGCTCGCAGAATCGCCTTAGCCAACCTCACAGGGGATGATATGTAACATCAGAATGCCAATTCATTCATCTTACAAAGGGAATTGCAGCAGAGTTCTCAACCCAGTGTGGCACATGCATTCTCTCCTGCACACAGACCAATAAGGCAAGCCAAGTTATAACCACGATTTATGTAGTGAACAAAAAATCAAGATCAAATACAAAGGGCATTCCTGAGAGAGCATGGCCAATGGGACCCCAACAATCCAAACCAGTTCATTCAGCAGGCTCTTTGGGCTTGCGGGAAAGGAGACAGACAGGCAGCTTGGCCTTCATGCTGTATCCTTTCCCAGCCCCTATTCTGATCAGCCCTTCCACCTCCCAACTTGTGATTGATAACATTCTTCCAATAATTAATCATCCAATCAGGACTACTTGTTCTTATCCAGGAGCATGACTTTTAGTGTTCTTGTTCTCTTCTTTTTTGCATTATTAATATTTATTGAGTATTTAGTATGTGCCAGGCACTGAGCAAAGCTCTTTACATGCATTTTTTTTTTAAATCCTCACAACAACCCAGGAAAGTAGAGACCTTTATTATTCCATTTTTTAAAAAATGAGGAAACTGAAGTTGAACAAGGTTAAATAACTTGCATGGTCATATGGAAACTAAATGGTGAGACCAATTATAATATCAACAATTTCAAAATCACAAGGAACCCAGAGTCTTCCCCGGATGCCATTGCACATACAGGTGATAAGAAGGAAACTGAAGAGCTCCTCAGGAGTTTCTCACTCATCCCGAGAGCACTAGATTTTTATCTCCTGGAATTTGGAGGCACTGGTCTCACACTACTCACATTCACATCCGAACTCCTTAAGGATAAAAGATCTCACCAAGCGGCAATTATCAAGAATACAAATAACAATAAATGTTGGCGAGGGGGGAAAAGGTACACTCATACATTGTTGGTGGGACTGCAAATTGGTGCAACCAACCACTCTGGAAAGCAGTATGGAGATTCCTCAGAAAACTTGGAATGGAACCACCATTTGACCCATCTGTTCCACTCCTCAACATATACCCAAAAATCAGCATACGACAGTGATGCTGCCACATCAATGTTTGTAGCAGCTCAATTCAGTGGTAGAGCATCCCGTGGTTCAGTCCCCAGTACAAATAGTAATAATAATAATAATACATAAAAGAACCAAGGGTAAGCTAACCTATGGAACCAACTTAGGTGCCCTTTGACAGATGAATGGATAAAGAAAATGTGGTACATATACACAATGGAATATTACTCAGCCACAAAGAAGAATGAAATTATGGCGTTTACCACTAAATGGATGGAACTAGAGACTATCATGCTAAGTGAAATAAGTCAATCCCCAAAACCCAAAGGCCAAATGGTCTCTCTGATATAGGGAAGCTGACTCACAATAGGCTGGGGGGATGAGGGGGAGAATAGCAGTTCATTCGATTAGATAAAGGGGAATGAAGGGAAGGGAGAAGGGATGGGAATGGGAAAGATAGTAGAATGAATTGGACATAACTTTCCTATGTTCTTTTTTTATTCAAAGTTGTTGTATATGACAGTAGAATACATTACAATTCATAATACACATATAGAACACATTTTTACATATCTCTGGTTGTATACAAAGTATATTCACACCACTCTTGTCTTCATACATGCACTTAGGGTAATGATATCCATCTCATTCTACCCCCTTGCCCTCTCCCTTCCCCTCCCTCCCCATTGACCTTTCTAGTGTTCCTCTAATCCTCCTATGCTCCCTGTCCCAACCCTGCTGTAATTCAGCCTCCCTATATCAGAGAAAACATTTGGCATTTTGATTTTTGAGATTGGCTAACTTCACTTAGTATTATATTCTCCAATTTCATCCATTTACCTGTGATGACCAGTGTAACTATATACCACGTACAACCACATAAATGGGAAGTTATACTCCATGTATGTATGATATGCCAAAATACATTCTACTGTCATGTGTAGCTAAAAAGAAAAACTAAAAAAAATAAAAATTAAAAAAAAAACTTTTAAAAACCTCACCGGGTGTAGGGGTGCATGCCTGTAATCCCAGCAACTTGTGAGACTGAGGCAAGAGGATGTCGTGTTCAAGGCCAGCCTCAGAAACTTAAGAGAGACCCTCAGCAACTTGCAAGACCATGTCTCAAAATAAAAAATAAAAAAAAAATGAAAAGAACTGAGGATGGAGTTCAGTGGTAGAGCATCCCGTGGTTCAGTTCCCAGTACAAATAGTAATAATAATAATAATACATAAAAGAACCAAGGGTAACTCAGGGTCGGTCCAAAAATATACTTGTGATCAGCCTTCTTTCTCTTCAGTCCCATGCTTATCACACCAAGAGGTATAGAAATCTCCTACCTAGTTTTTCATGGAGGAAGATCAATCAACAAAATATCCAACACCAGTTCTGGCCAATTGATTAAATCCAACTGAATAAATGTGTCTTGAGCAGCATATAAGCATTGCTAGTTAGCTCTCAAAATCTATTCCTTCTTCTTTGTAATAAGAAGTTCTAACTTTGTTTGTAAACCAAGTACTGACCCAGTCTCTGCTGCAGCAGATGCCCAATGACCTATGACTATGTCACCGTTAGAACCAGTAATCTGGAAGCAGTAGTGTTATGTGGTGCTTTCAGGAATTCCTGAATAGGGAGGAAAGGTAGTTGGATTTGAGACTGTAACGGAAATTTGCATACATAAATGCCCACATTAATTGGCATTCATCAGAACACAATGGAAGTCCCCTGGAATTTTACCACATGTAGGCATCCTTCTGTCTGCCTGAAGACAGATGAAGTACAATGTACATTGTGTGCCTACAACAGATACTAACAAATATGTCTTTTGGACAACAGAGACAACATAAGCTGGGCATGGTGGTACATGACTGTAATCCTAGAGACTGGGGAGGTTGAGGCAGTTGGATCACAAGTTCGAAGCCAGCCTGGACCCAGCCTCAAAATCAAAAAGTAAAAAGGCTGGGGATATAGCTCAGTGGTAGAGCACCCTGGGTTCAATGCCAGTAGCCCCCAAAAAGGGAGAAAGACAGACAGACAAACTAGTTGCTCAGACTAAAGAGTCTCAAAAGTTTTCTTAGGAGAAGCAAAAATCAAATCACCTTTTGAGATACGGGGACTTAAAAATTCAAATGAACTGTAGATAAATCAGGGGGCCCCCAGGGCTAAGGGTGGTCCCCACGCTGCACCCAGGATTTGTGAGTGGTGTGGCCAGCTCTGCGAGGCGAGGCCTCCCATCAGGGACCCCCAGGGAGAGTCCTGAGCTGCTCACCCCACCAATCACTTCAGCTCACTCCCCACAGTGCGCCTTAGCACTGGGAACTGTCCTACCCTTTAGTTACTGCTATTGCAGTACATTCTACCTGACCCTCTGGTTGTTCTGTCTGTGGGTTTTGCAGTAATTGCTGGTTTGAGCCCTTTGTAAAACCTGTCAGCATTAAATCTGTTTCCCATCACTTTGAAACTAGCAGGGTGAAAGCCCAGGGCCTGGGGAGGTAGAAATGGCTCTCAACAATTAAAAATAAATAAAATAGGCTGGGGATGTAGGTCAGTGATAAAGCACTTGCCTACCAGGCAAGGGACCTGGATTTGATAATCAGCACTACAAAAGATTGATAATTAATTAATTTAATTTGATCAGAATTGGCTCTGAGCTCAGGCAAGAACTGCCCACCGCAGCCCTCCTGAGCCATCATGGGCACTCAGGTCACACAACCACCGTTCACACTAGAGAAAAAAATAACTAACCCAACTAACAGAGTCCTAAGAGGAACAGCTGGTGTGAGGCAGCCACCAGTGGACAACCTGCAATTGAAAGCCCTTGGCCTGCTGGCACCTCTTCTACCAGAGAGAAGGAAACAGGGGAGGGGGCTTTGCCTCGAGAGGTTCTTCAGAAAATGGGCGCCTTCCTTTGATTTGGAAGATGTCTTCACAGATAATTTATTATTAAACTTCAGCATCCTGACCTACCCTTAGAATAATTTGGGATAAGCCCACAGCCTTCTGTAACAGGGCTTCAAGTTTTTCCATCGCACTCTCTATCAAAAGAACACCATTAAGGATGGGTTGAGAGGAGTTGAAGATTATTGTTAAGAAAAGGGGGAGGGGGAGTTTCAGGTGGAACTGCCATGGCTTCCCTACCACTCCCACCCCAGCTCCTGTCCCTAGAGCCAATTTTATATGTTGAGATCCTAACCCTAGTTCCTCACGATGCACCTTATTTATGGAAATAGGCTTATTGTAGATGCATTAGCTAAGACAAGGTCACACTGGAGTGGGGTGATCCCCTAATACAATATGACTGTATCCTTGGACCCAGACCACACATAAGAAGAACACTGCTGGGCACCGTGGAGCATGCCTGTAATCCCAGCAGCTCAGGAGGCTGAAGCAGGATGTTCATGAGTTCAAAACTAGTTTCAGCAACTAAACGAGGCCCTAAGCAACTAACTCAGTGAGAACCTGTCTCTAAATAAAATACAAAAAAGGGCTGGGGATGTGGCTCAGTGGTTAAGTGCCCCTGAGTTCAATCCTCGGTATTAAAAAAAAAAAAAAAAAAAAAAAAAAAAGGAGGACACCATATGAAGATGGAGGCAGACACCAGAGTGATGCTTCTATAATCCAAGGAATGCTACAGAAAAGCATCAGAAGCTTGGGGAGAGGCCTTAAAGCCTCAGAAGGCATAGCCCTGTCAACACCTTCATCTCGATTTCCAGCATCCAGAATGTGAGACAATAAACTTCTGTTGTTATCCATGCAACTTTGTTACAGCAGCCCCAGGAAACTTGTACAGAGGTCTAACAAGGCTCTGAATGGCCCAGAGCTATCAGACCTGTCCAGAACCCAGAGCCCTCCAAGCCCAGATCCAAAGAGTAACAGTGAAGGGCTGTTTCTCTCCAGCACAGCCTGCTGTTGATGGGCTCTGCGTTCCCTTTCATCACACCCCTGTAAGGAAGACTGAGGCATCCCTGATATCCGGGTGGATCCCTCCTAGCTAATGGGCCAGTGGGCTAAGATTGAAGTTGCTCACAGTCTGTGAGGGCCGTGTTTTGTAGCCTGCAATGTTCCTAGACCTCACACACTCGTCTTTCTAAGAAACAGCTAAGAAAGAGCACACATCCCACGGAAGTTCTCCACCTCTTGTATATCCCATCCCAACGACACATCCACGTGTCATACCTTCCTCCTGAGAAGCCCAGGTTCCCCCACATCCAGATGTGCCCCACAGGTTTTCAAAATCAACAACCTTGCAAACTCCTCTGGCCCTTTCCCTCCTCAAAGGTGTGTTCTAAGGCCACCAAGTCCATCCCATCGATTTAACTTGAAGTAGTTTTTCCAGGGATGAGTTTACTCATCCCCAGCCCTCTTCTGAAATTCTGAGACCTTCAAACTATGCTGGTCTCTTAAATAATAAAGGGTCCTATAAGAGAACAGTACTGGAGATTGAAGCCAGGGCCTCACACACGCTAGGCAAATACTCTACCACTGAGCCACATCCCCAGCCCTTTTTTTTTTTTTTTTTTTTTTTTTTTTTTGAAGTTTTTATTTTGAGACAGTGTCTTAATAAATTTCCCAGGCTGCTCTCAAACTTGTGATCTCCTGCTGCAGCCTGCTGAGTGGCTGGTATTGCAGGTGTGTGCCACGACGCTGACAAAGGAGGTATTTTATCTGCATCGTGTCCATGAACTATAGACCCAGAGAAATAATGTGCCTCAGAGAAGAGAGCACACTGACTCACCGGCATCTCTCCTGCACTGCCAGGGCCTTGCTCCCTGAGGCCCATCTCTTTGAGAAGCCAGTCCACAAGCCAAATGTCTCAAAGGCATTTCCCATATGATTGAGGGGACAAGACCCACCACCCCCCATTCCTTATCCCCTATTAACTGGCCTATTCCCAGTCTCGTATCTCCTAAGGAAGCCACAAAGCAGCCAGCAAGGAGCCCCCACCAAGGAACCAAAATCAATAGCTGACACCTGTCCTAATGCACTGGCCTCCCAGACACTGACTTGTGTCCTGTGATCTTCCCTGATCTAGACCATAGGGTACCAATTCTTTTATGTTTTAAGAATTTCCTTTCTATGCTTCTTCCAAAAAATTTTTCACTGTCCCGTCATTTGTCAACTCACCTTTGTATCTGTAATACCCTTTTGATCTAGAACTTTAAAAATTATTTTCTAGAGTTCAACTGTTAAGGAGCTTAGGTCTCATTGAGTGAGTTGAGCTTCATGTGTAAACTGAATGACCAGAGCATAAGTCCTGTGGAAAATGTATTCTGCACCAAAGAAAACCCTATGGCTCGTGAAATATCCTACAGAATAGAAGCCATGTGTGAGTCTAACAGGGCTGACCCTTTGCTATGGGCCCTGAAAGGAGACTATGTTTTTGTCCTTCTGTGGAGTTGATCTAGGCTTAAGGGGCAGATAAGAGGGTGTCGACTTAAGGAAAAGAGGCTGCAACAATGCTGGCATACCTTCAGTGTTAGAGGACTTAGGCACAACAGGGGCCTTGGTAAAGGGTGACCCCGCACAACCTGCCTGATCCACCTGCAACTGCATTTCCCATTCAGGGCAAAATGGAATCGTTTTTGTCTGGCTCCACATTCTCCACACAGAAATCCCTTGGGGAGTTTCAGTAACCTTTGAAAAACTGGTTGGCTCTGTTCTCTTTTACAGAAGATGCTATCTGTCTAGCATCTACTATGAAAATTCTTTTTTGATCAATTAGTATTAAAATCTTATTAATTGGATATTTAATTTAAAATTTCACTACCTTAATATTCCTGAAAATATATTTTTAACTAATTCCAGAGACTGGTTTGTATATTGTAGATAAAGGCTATCACATCTCCAGGGATTCCTTCTCTGAAATGTCAGGTAACTTCCGATGTGACTCATGAAATTGTTCACTAAAAAGCCATCATCGGGCTTCATTTTCTTAATGAAAAATGTTACAGCTGCATCTACTGGCTTCGCATGTGAACACGACAACAATAAGAAATTGGAAATTCTTAATTCTAACCATTTGAGTTAGAGAAAAGCAGCTGAATTTGGTGGTGGACATCATTTTAAATTACTTAATATTGAGCCGGGCGCGGTGGCGCACGCCTGTAATCCCAGCACTTTGGGAGGCTGAGGCAGGAGGATCGCGAGTTCAAAGCCAGCCTCAGCAATGGCGAGGCACTTAGCAACTCAGTGAGACCCTGTCTCTAAATAAAATACAAAAAAAGGTCTGGGGATGTGACCCAGTGGTCGAGTGCCCTGAGTTCAATCCCCGGTACCACAAAAAAAAAAAAAAAAAAAAAAAAAAAAAAAAAATTACTTAATATTGTCAGGATTTCATCTTTCCCTACATAAGTAAGGGAATCATCCAGTTATCCCAAGCTAATTTCCTATATGTGCTGTAGTTACAGTATTTTCCTTCAAAAAGTGTAATAAGTGACCTTAATGTCTCAGAAATGCTTCAAAAATTTGAAATAGTTTTCAATATTTTTTTTTCAAAAGGGAAAAGTTTTATTTATACTTTACTGTATTCTCATTAAGTATAGTTATTGTGCATAAGATACCATGGTATTTGTTTGCATGTTTATGAGGTTATTTATAGCATTCACCATCCAGGCATAGAAAGCAGTTTACTTATGGATTGTTCTAACAATCTAGATATTTGTTATTGATGCTTCTTCTGTTTGATATTTACTAAAATTTTTCTTTCACAAAATGAGTCAACTTGGAATAAAAGAAGCCAGTAGAAAAGCTTACACATTCTGCCAATTCATCACCTGAAAAATCACAACTTGATTTTTAATAAGCTGACCATCTGTGAAGTTCACTTTCTGTAAGACTTGGCTGGTTCAAGCCTGCCTGTCAAACTTCTCCAGCATTTCCTTGTCCTGAAGGAGTCCTTCAGTGGTAGCAATGTCCAGTCCTCTACTGTGTTTGCAAGTTTCTAAGCCTACTTGTTTTGCTTCTATATCATGTTGCTACTAAATGAATCTAACATACTAAACAAACAGAAACAGAAACCAAACACTTATTGCTATGGTGTTAATGGTAAGTAATTTAAATAAGCACTTTGTTTACTCAGAATCTGAGTTACATTTTTTCGATTACATATAAACTCTGGTTGCTCAAAAGTGTTTTGCAGCATATTCTTATAAAAGTATTACATCATTAACCCATTATTAAGTCCCAAGTTTTCAATTCTGTGAGCATAATAATCATTTCAAAAATTATCATGAAGCCAGGCACAGTGGCGCACGCCTGTAATCCCAGCACTTGGGAGGCTGAGACAGGAGGATCGAAAGTTCAAAGCCAGTCTCAGCAATGGCGAGGCACTTAGCAACTCAGTGAGACCCTGTCTCTAATAAAAGTACAAAAAAAAAAAAAAAAAAAAGGACTGGAGATGTGGCCCAGTGGTCAAGTGACCCTGAGTTCAATTCCTGGTACAAAAAAAAAAAAAAAAAAAAAATCATGAGAAGTTTATTTGTTGTTCACTTTGTTCACTTTAAGTTTTGGTGTTTTTTCTTTTTTGTTTTTGGTACTGGGGATTGAACCCAGAGGCGCACTACCACTGAGCCACATCCCTAGCCCATTTTTATACTTTACTTAGAGACAGGGTCTCACTGAGTTGCTTAGGGCCTCACTAAGTAGCTGAGGCTGGCTTTGAACTCATGATCCTTCTGCCTCAGCCTCCTGAGCCACCACAGGCTCACTATAAGTTTTTATAAATGTTCAATATCTGAGATATGGGACAAAATGAGTTAATTGTAAATCTATCAAATGAAGTAAAGAGTTTGGGGGTTTATTAAGAAGCTGTAGTGTAGAAGCTTTGGGTTGATTGGTTTTGGATCCATGGGGTCAAAGGGACAGGACTTCCTTCTGAGGAGCCAAGTCTCCCAGAGTCACACCACCATTCATTCCCCAGCCAGCAGCAATCTGTCTAGCCTCCAGATCCTATGTGACCTCCTGAAGCTGCAAAGTGGCAACTGTCCCCAGTGCAGAAAGGACAAGAGGAAACCAGGTAGCAACACCTCCACCTGGAGGCCCAGTTCCAGTCCCCACTCACACTACTAATACCATCAACAGAGAGGACACCAAGTGTGTCCATGCCATGTGGAGCTACCTGTGAAACTTAAAACAAATAATGCCTATTTCCAAATTAAGAGTTCACAACCTGCTAAATGCTGAATGTGACAGTTTACCCGGACTTACTGGTATCATTCCCAATGACAGATTTGGAAACAGAATCACAAGATGTGAGATAAGGTGCACAGGTCAATTAAACATCTTAGAGCAGGTGTTCTGAATCACTATGCAGTGCTGCCTCTGACCCCATGAAGACGCCTTAGAGACCAGTAACATCCTTCACATTTACAAACCAACCATGTATCCAAAGTGTGGAATAGGAACACAGCACTGAGTGAGTTACTAGAGTGACTTCTCACCTGCACCTTCTGGCACCTACTCTAAGATGTTGGGCCCATCTCTGCATCCATACACAAGATGGATAGACTCACTAACGCTCTTTCCAGCTCCAACCTTCTAGGAGGTGGGTGTGAATCCTCCATTACACACACAGCAGCCAGTAACTCCACTGAAATGAAAACAAACTTCCACTTGCCCAGGAAGGAAAGAAATCAAAAGCAATAACTAACACTGAGAGTGTGTTCACTCAGACCATCTCACCCAACTTGACCATCTCCAACACTCCTGAGAGGTGGGAGTTCTGACCCTCCCTTCCTGAGGAACTTGGAGGTGCCGAGGGGAGCAGAGTTCATATGCAGACCATGCCCTCTGATTTCACATCTGTGCGCCAGCAGGGATGCCCTCAAGTTTCTCCTCTCCAGCTACTGCAGACTGGCGATATGTGGCTTAACTTTACTAATTAAACATGATAAAAGTTGCAATTTCAAGCCAGGCGTGGTGGCACATGCCTGTAATCCCAGCACTTGAGAGGCTGAGGCAGAAGGATCACGAGTTCAAAGCCAGCCTCAGCAATGGTGAGGCACTTAGCAACTCAGTGAGACCCTGTCTCTAATAAAATACAAAAAAGGGCTGGGTGTGTGGCCCAGTGGTTGAGTGCCCCTGAGTTCAATCCCTGGTACCAAAAAAAAAAAAAAAAAAAAAAAAAATTTAAAAAAAAAAGAAGTTTCAATTTCAACAAGAGAAATTAATATAACCCAAGTTAAAAACCAAATATATCCCACTCCATCTCATCCTCTCCATATTCTTTTCAGATCTCTTGATCTGGCCCCTCTCAGGCCCTCAAAGTCTGCCCACATCAGACCGTCTCAACAGCCTCCTAGCTGCATGAAGATGCATCCTCTGATCCCACTGCCTTTGAGCCACTCTGCTGTTTGGCTCCATAACTAATAAAAGTCACTGTTACTTTGGAAACCTACTATTCCTCTGTTTATCACTTTCTAGGACCTTAAGAATTTTAAGGATCACAGATCTTACAGACCAAGTGCAAGCCCCAGGCGTGATTCACAGGGTCTCATACTTGACAACATTTTCCCTCTCAAAGCTAGAAGTCCTCAGAAATATCTGCAAAAATGCCTCATAGGAAAAATAGTTCAGTCACCTTCCCTGTAGCAACCAAGACCAAAAGTTATTTGGCCCAGGCCTTTCCTGCCTTTCTTCACCATCTTTGGAAGATTCAGCAGTCTTCCACGTTTAAATTAAAGTGAAATAAACCTTCCCTTTCTAAAACCTGATTTTAAAAACTTAACATTTTAGTCACCATTCCCTGCTTAAAAAAAACAGGAAGGAAAAAATGCATATTGTACCTGTGATTTCTAAAACATACGTAGAAATCCCTCAATTGTTTCAAGAGAGCCAGAGTTTGGAAGAATCAAAGCAAAATGCTGATCTTGCTGCAGGCCTGTAGCTCAATGCTGCCGAGGAATGAACTTGGCCTCTAACTGTGTTGGCCACAGGGAACAGAGATACTGTTTGCAGTGTCACCAGTATTACCTGTAGCAACGGTAAACATACTTCCAAACACACAGAGAACGGGCAGAGAACAACACAGGTCTGGAATTCACGACTGTTTTTATTTATCAGCGCGTGGAGTCCTCTCATTCAGATAAAGAAATGTTCCGACTACAGCACCTAAGTTAGATGGCAAACAAAATAACTTGTTGTGTTCTTTTTCTATGCTATCCATCTTTTTGTAGTACATAAATATTATGTGGCATGACTACACAGGAGTTTTTTACCTTATTTTGAGGTTGATATTTTCAGTAGTTGTCTTACAACGTATGTTATAGTTTAGTTGGACATTATGAGGTGAGTGAAGGTCATGTCCCTCTAACAAGCACGTGGGTTCAACTCAACAGACATTTTTCCACTGTTTCCTTAAAATCGGGCCTTCAGAAAACAAATCTTCTGACTTCTTATGGTTCATAGGCAAGTTATCTTTTATGGAAAGACAATTATCAAGGGGCTGTTGTAGCTCAGTAGAGGCACTGGGTTCGATCCTAAACACCACATTAAAAATAAATAAATAAAATAAAGGTATTATGTCCATCTACAACTAAAAAAAGAAAAAAGAAAGAAAATTATCAATATGCATACATTCTGTCTACTTTTCACTTTTTCTTTCAAAAACTATATACGTCCCTATTCAGGCCAGGCAGTCAGGCACAGAGAAAGGTGGCCCAGGGAAGTGGGAAATATCAGATTACTCAACATCTTCAGAAATCCTGTATCAAGGTCTCCTATTTGGTTTTGTTTTGTTTTGTTTTGTTTTGTCCTTATTAGCTTTGCTGAGGTTTAATAGATATACAAAGAACTGTAAATATTTGATATATGCAATCTGATGAATTGCATACATCCATGAAACCATTATGACAATCAGGTTAATAAACATATCTAATACCCGCAAAGATTCCTTGTGTCTTTTTGTAGTTTTCTGTTGTTCTTTGATTGTCTTTTGTAATAAGAACAGCTAACATGAGATATACTCTTAACTAATTCTAAACTACACAGTACTTTATTGTTAACTACAGGCACTATCCTGTGTGGCAGATCTCTACAAATTATTCATCTTGCATAACTGAAATTTTATACCCTTTAAAAAATATGTCCCCATTTCCCCATCTCCATCCCCTGGTAACACCATTCTATTTTCTGCTCCTAAGAGTTTGGCCACTTTAGATCCCTTACCTAATGGAATCATGCAGCATTTGTACACTCTGTGCTCAGCTTATTTCACTTAACATAATCTCCTCCAGGTTCATTTATGTTGTTGCAAATGGCAGGATCTCCTTTTTTAAGACTGAATCATATTCCAATAGAGACAGACAGATAGATCATACTTGCTTTATCCATTCATTTATCAATAGATATTTACATTGTTTACACTTCTTGTCTATTATAAATAATATTGCAATAAACATAAGAGTGCCAATATCTCTTCAAGATCCAAATTTCAATTCTTTTGCTTATATGCCCAGAATGAGATGGTTGGATCATATGGTAGTTTCATTTTCAATTTTTTGAAGAATCTCTCTGCTGTTTTCCATAGCTGCTACACCATTGTGCATTCCCAGTAGTGTACAAATTTTCCAAATTTCCTCACATCTTTATCAACACTTTCTATCTTTTTTTTTTTTTTCTTTTTCATAATAGCCTGCCAACAGGTGTGAGATGACACTGTGGTTTTGATTTGCCTTTTTCTTTTTTTTTTTTTTTTTTTTTTTGGTACCAGGGATTGAACTCAGGGGCACTCACCCACTGGGCCACATCCCCAGCCCTTTTTTTTTTTTTTTTTTAATACTTATTTGTTTGCTTTAGTTGTACACAACGCGTTTATTTTTACGTGGTGCTGAGGATTGAACCCGGGCTGCACACGTGCTAGGCGAGCACTCTACCGCTGAGCCACAACCCCAGTCCCCAGCCCTTTTTTGTATTTTATTAGAGACAGGGTCTCACTGAGTTGCTAAGTGCCTCGCCATTGCTGAGGTTGGCTTTGAACTTGTGATCCTCCTGCTTCAGCCTCCCAAGTGCTGGGAATACAGGCATGCACCACCACGCCCAGCTTTGATTTGCCTTTCTAATGAAAGATGCTAACCATTTTTCAATATACCTGCTTGCCATCTGCATGTTTTCTTTAGAGAAATGTCTGTTCAAGTCCTTTGTGCATTTTTTTCAATTAATTATTTGGTTTTCAATTTTTCAGTTGTAGTCTCATATTGGTTTTAATGCTTGGAGCAAAGGTGAAATTTATTTGGTTTTCTCAATGCACGAAATAACTTTTTTTGTGAGGTGGAACATGCAAGAAGCAAAGTTTCTTCAAGTCTGACCTTGGAATGTCAATTACAGACAGGAAGAAATTCTTTCTGGAAAAACCTAGGCCTTTTGAAACATTTACCATCTCTTGACAAGTTAAAAACAGCAGGGGGCAGGATTGTGCAATGGAAAAAATCCGTGGTTGACCAGCCAGAAACCTGGGCTGATTACATTCCTTGCAGCAACTTTTTAACCTTTACTGGAGCTTTGCAAAGTAAGGAACTGGATCATATGGACACACTCTTTTTCTTTCATTCAATATTATTGCAGGGTTGGAGGTGTAGCTCTATTCTAAATTTGCATAGCATGCACAAAGTCCTGGGTTTCATCCCCAACACTGCAAAAATAATAGTAATAATATTATGGCATTTTTACCATGTGCTAGATACTGTGATTGGTGCTAAAAAAAAAAAAAAAAAAAAAAAAACACTTCATTAACCTGTTTAAGTTTACGTAAAGAAACAGCAGAAATAAATACATCAATTATATTCTAACAGATAATGAATAAACAGTGGATCCAGGTCCATAATACATTTTTAACATCCCTAAGAATCACTTCAGCTGAATTTTGCACAAGCCTCCAAGTATAACTTTGGGTAATAGTTGATGAAGGCACAAGTTCAGTATATTTTAACCACTCTGGCTTCATTTTAAACTTTCACAGACACTTCTCCAACTCTAAGCCACAAATACAACTCCATCAGAAGTATCTATCCTAACTGGAGAGCATCACGTTCAGTGAAATAAGCCAGACTCGTAAAGTGAAGGGTCATATGTTTTCTCTCATATGTGAATGCTACAGAGAGGGGAAAGGGGATCCCATGAAAATGAAAGGGAGATCAGTAGAGGATGGGGATGGAGTGAGAGGGAGGCAGGAAGGGCACAGGGATGTACTGGGGAATGAAATCAACCAAATTATACCATGTGTATGTCTGAATATGCCACAGTGAATCCCACCTTTATGTATAAGGCATCAATTTAAAAAGGTGCGGGGGGAGGAGTGGAGGATAAAACCAGTAGAGTAGAGGAAGGGAATCGGGGAGAGAGGAGGGAATGGAAAAGGGAGGTACTAGGGAATTAAATTGGTCAAATTATGTTATGTGCATGTACAAATGTCATAATGAATCACACCATTATACATAAATATAATGCACCAATTAAAAATTACTTCAAAAAAATTAAAAAACAGAATTACCATCCTCTCTCCCCACCATTTATGACTTCAGTTTTTCCACCTCGTTTTGCTGGCCCTGTCTTGCTCCAAGATTTTGCAAGGGAGTAACTTTGTAATCAAGCTTGACTCCTCTCTCCCCATTCCTTCCTGAATTTAATAAGCTCCCAACAAAACTGCATTTTATTTGCATCAATAAAATGCCTCCCACAACAACCACAGTGCTGACCTCCATGATGTAGCTCCCTTTCCCAGGGGAAATCCAGGTGCTCCTGCCCCACGCCCCACCATGGAAACCTGGAAGGGGACTTCTCCTTTCTCTGTCTCCTTCCTGACTTCTGTGGGGCCCAAGAAGGGAGGGAAACCACCTTGGCAAATGCTTTCTGCCACTTCAGACTGGCAGGAACCTGGGACTTTCCCACAGGGCCAAGTCAGACCCCAGGCACAAAAGTGCCTGCATTCCAAGACTGAAGCCTATCACCATCCTTCCAATCCCTGCAAAGCTGGCCAAAAAGCCTCCAACCAATGCCAAGCGTGAGGTCTCCTCCCCTTCCACTGGAAGGGCAGTCTCCTGCCTACCCTACACAGCCTCTTGTATGAGGGTAGTACATTGACAATCATTTTGCAAGACTTTCACTTTGGATAACAAAATCTAAAAAATCTATAGAAAGAAGCTTTACATGAGATAATACCTAACATGTGCCAAGACCTATTTCATCCTGAAAGACAACTTTACTAGCTTAGCAAAATACTATCATATTTATTTTTTTAAAAAGTTGGGAGACTCTTCCTTCTAAGTCAGAATAGATATTCTTAGCTCCTGAAATTGTAATAAGCAAAGGCGACGTAAACTGGACTTAAACTGTCTCCACCCGATGGCCCATTAACCCACCCTTAAACTGTCTCCACCTGAGGGCTTGAGGGCTGTGCTTTATAAACCCTGCCCTTGCTATGAGCAGGCGCCATTTTCTACTATCCTGCTTTGTGCTGGACATAGTCTGTGGCCCCAGCCGGAATAAAGGCTTCATTGGCTATTACATGAGTGGCTTGTGAGACTTTTTCCTTCAAATTGGGTACAACAAAATAACTTCAGATCCTTCCCCACCTTGACTGTCCTCTGAGCATATCCTAGGTTGTGGATTTCTCTTAAAATGTGACATCTAAGTAAGAAAGAACACAAGATTCCTGGTGGAAATTAAGGTGAGCTTTCTATCCCCACACTCCAATGTTTGCACGCACTGACCTGGGTGGACATCTTTACTTTTTTATTACGTGCACTGCACCCAAATCAAGGCTAAGGAGATTGGGTTTGAAGGTTTTTATGTGTGTTTTTTGTCTTAAGGGAATCAGAGAACATTAGAACCGAAGAGTCTCTAGAAACTGCTGGTATAGGTTGAGCATCTCTAATCCAAAACCTGAAATCCAAAATGCTCCAACATCAGAAATTGAGAGCCAACATGATGCCCTACAAGAAGAAAATTCCCCTCCTGACCTCATGTGACCAGTCACAGTCAAAACACTGGCACATTAAAATGTTGTATAAAATTATTCTCATAGGATGTATACAAGGCATATGTGAAACAGAAAATGAATTTTGTGTCTACTCTCAGATCCCACCTCCAAGATATCCTAGATACATATGCAAATATTCCACAGTTTAAAAAAAAATTAGAAACCCCCAACTCTTATGGTTCCAAGTATTTTGGAAAAGGGCTACTCAAGCTGACCATGTTTTCAAGTTATGGGTTATAGCCCATTCAGGGGCTATGAAATAAATTTAGTAAGTCACTATAAGAATGGAATATTTCTGTGCCCCAATTCATAGAGTGATGCCCCAAGCATCAATGTTATGATATTAAGAGTGGGGCCTTTGGATCATGTTTAGATCATGAGGATGAAGCTCTCATAAATGGAATTGGTGCTCTCATTAAAGACATGCCAGAGAGCCCCCTTGCCCTTCTTGGCATCTAAGGGCACAGTGAGAAAAAGTACTATCTTTGAACCAGAAAATGAAACCTCACCAAACATCATTGCCAAAGCCTTGATCTTAGACTTCAGAACCACGAGAAATAAACGTCTGCTATTTAAGTCATCTAGCCTATTTTTTGTTATTGCAGCCTGAATGGACTTAGACAGTCACCACCAGCTCTATAAACACATACATACATACATAAAGAAAAAGCAATAAAATAGAATGTATCAGAGCACATTGTACACAGATGGCAAGTCTTCTTCCACTAAATCTTTGTTTCAAATAGGGCATAGTGTCACACCTCTGTAATGCCAGCAACACAGGAGGCTGAGGCAGGTTTGTCAAGTTCAAAGCCAGACTGGCCAACTTAATGATACTCTGTCTCAAAATAAAAAATAAAAAGGGTGGACATGTAGATCAGTGGTAGGGCACTCCTGGATTTAATCCCCAGTACTGAAAAAAGTTTGTTGTCTCATATTTTATGCACAAGCATTTATATACACAATTATGTATGTATGTAGATTATGACCATAGCTGAAATTTGGCACAGAAAAAATTAAAAACCACTAATCTAGTCCAACAAGGAGACAGCAGTCAGCCATAATAGGTAAGCATTTGTTTGAAATATACAGTTAGAAAATCCCTGGTTTACAGTCTGGGGTCTGGCATTTAGAAACAGCAGGAAAGACCTCATGAAGTTCTACAGAAACTCAGTTCAGCTCCTCATCAATAAAATGGGATAACAGCAGTACTTTCCTCAAAGAGTTATTAAGGAGAAACATATTAATTCATCCTTGTACTGAGCATGTATCCTGTGCAAGGAAACAATATGTCCTTCAGTGCCCCATACTTTTCACCTTCATGACAACCCTTTATGTTACCACCCATCAGATGAGGAAAGTGAGATAGTCTGGTCCAGACATATGTACTTAAGCACTCCACCATGCTGGCTCCAAGTATACTATGTCTGTACTAATGTGATGATGCATTTGAAGTACTTAGCACAGTTAGTACTTAGTACTATATACTCAGTACACAGGAGCCCTTAAAATTCAAACACTGCTCAAAGGGCAGGCTGTGAATGAAATATAGATTGAGTCCCTGCTTCCTTCACCAAAACTTTATTTTATCAGTAGTCACACCCTTTAATCAAAGGGGATACAGCCCAGTGAATGCCTAAAACCATGTATAATATTGAATTTTATATAACTATGTTTTTCCTATTAATACACACCTATGATAAAGTTTAATTATAAACTAGGCATAATATGAGATTAAAAACAATAACTAATAATAAAATAGAATAATCACAATAATAAACTGTAATAAAATTGCCAGCATCATCACCACTCTTGCATTTGGAGGCTGTTTTTCAGTAATGTAAGGGTTGCCCAAACAAGAGCACTGTGATGCCAGGACAGTCAATCAGATCGTTGACAAGGCAGCAGTATGAAGTGTGGATACACTGGACAAAGAGCAGGGACTCACATCCAAGGTGGGATGGGGTGGGACAGAGTGGGACAATGCCAGATTTCATCACACTATTCAGAAGAGTGCGCACTTTAAAACAGGCATTATTTCTGGAATTTTCCATTCAATATTTTTTTGGACTATAGTTGATGACAAGTAACTGAAACCACAAAGCAAAACTGCAGATGGAGGCAGGGACACTTTACTAAATAACAGGCTTCGTGATGAAGTTCACTGACTTTCTGGCTGAAGCCTCTTACCTTGCCAAGGACTAGCAATTGACAGTTTGCCAGCTGGCTGTCCAGAGGCACTGACTGAAGCTATTAGGTTACATTGTGATAATCATCACAGTCCATCTGACTATTGCTACATTGTCTTGGACACGTATTAGGCTCTCTTACACCATCAAAGCTCTATTTACTACTCCATTAAAAACAAACTTACATTTGCTTCTGTCTGCTTGCAACTGGTCCATTTCTGTCCACTGAAAGCTTCTAGAATCTTTGTTATCGAAATGCAATCATTATCCTCTCTGGCCTGCATTATCTGCCCACCTGCTGAGCCCATCTTTGAATCTTCATGGAAGGTGCTGATAGTAATGTTAATCAAGGGTCAAGGGCAAGTCTGCTTTCCTTACAAGGACTAGCACAATCCTGCAGATCCTATGCTACCTGAGCCTTTCTGCCTTCTGGTGTTTGCAGCTCTCTCTGGGTCTCAGATCTTCATTTCCCCTAGAAGGGAACTGGAGAGGAAGCCCCAAGAGATAAACTGCTTTGAAGGCTCCACCTTGTGGCGCACATGCATCCATGCACCTGGAGGACTGCAAAGGAGGAGGAGTTCATGCAGAGGTAAGGCGGAATCACACAAGGCAGGTAGAGTATTTGCATAGATATCTTGATCTCCACAGTGAATACTTTTTTCTCCCGACATTTCTTAGTAAAACCAAGCTGACCTTAATTGTTCACACTGTGAATAAATAAATGTAACACTATATTAATGGCTTGGAGAACAATTTTTTAATGAGCTACATGGGTATAGAGAAATTTTTTAAATGTTTTCACTACCCTTTTCTTCTGATTATGATTTAGAAATTATCTTTAAGAAATCTTTGATTTAAATGGGCAGCAGTAAAGAGGAGGCAATGCTAAGTTACCCAAGCAGCTTCCTCATGACCTTACTAAGGTTGACACCCTGGTCACTCCATGCTCCCCTCACAACTGGAGACCACCCTCTTCAGGTAAGGTAGGATTCCCCAGCTACTCAGATGTGTAGACTTCTAGGGTAGGAAGATAACAAGGGTCAAGGAGACATTTCTACACAACCAGGCGCATGCCTTCAATGGGGGCTGAAAAAGTAAGGATTTACAACCTAAGTTGGGGGATAGGGATCAGCTGGGGGGCAGGGATCTGTCAAGTGTGCAGAAATAAAGTCTGTTCCAGTTGAGTAAATTGTTATGCTTTGGATCTTAAATGGTCCCTCAGTGTCCTATATGTTTAAGGCTTGATTGACAGCCTGTGGCATCACTGTGAGGTGGTGGAACTTTTAAGAGGTGGGGCCTAGTGGAAGGAAGTTAAGTCACTTGGGCATGCTATTAAGGGGATATCAGGACTCCAGCCCCTTCATCTCTCTTTCTGTCTTTGCTTCTCTGCTGCTATGAGATGAGTAGCTTTGTTCCACCACACGCTACCACTATGATGTTCTGCCTTCCCACAGGCCCAAAAGCATTGGGATCAGGCAACCATGAACTGAAACCTCTGAAACCATAAGCCAACATAAATCTTTCATCCTTTTAAGTTGATTATTTCAGGTATTTTGTCACAGTGACTGAAAGCTGACAGACAATGAAGGGAAGGAAGAGCTGGAAGATTTAATTGAGGAGTATGGGGCTGGGATGAAACTCAGTGGTACAACATTTGCCTAGTATGTGTGCGGCCCTGGACTTGATCCCCAGTGCTAGGGAAAAAAAAAAGAAGAAGAAGAAGAAGAAGAAGAAGAAGAAGTGAGGATAATAGTTTCCTGGAATACCAATATCAGGAATATAAATATGTTTCTCAAACTAAACTCAGAATTCATGGTCTGAAGGGGCAAATATAAGTAAAACAGCATGGTCACATATTCAGTCAATACACAAGACACTGGTGATAAGTCCTGAGAATCAAGAAACCAGTGGGACTGAATCCTGCCCACTGATGTACTGTCTGGGGGAGAAAAATATGGAAATAAGTAACTTATAGGAGTCTCTAACACAGACAGGGGAAGTGAGGTCTAGCAAGACCTCCCTGGGACCAATGCCCCTCAGGAAATAAACAGAGACCGTTTTATCTGACAACGTTTTTTCCTATTAATGAACTTTTTCTACTTATGATCTCCAAAATTATAACACCTCAGCCCAATAATACAGGAATTAAAAATTAGGTTACTGTATTTCCAGAATCAGCATGAGAATGCAGAGAAATGGAA
Organism: Tamias sibiricus; assembly: GCA_025594165.1. Taxonomy (NCBI): domain Eukaryota; kingdom Metazoa; phylum Chordata; class Mammalia; order Rodentia; family Sciuridae; genus Tamias; species Tamias sibiricus. Next base: position 161,681,633 of record CM046658.1, read on the forward strand.
AGAGTGTCATGTCCACCCTTACAATAAGCGAAAGGCTGGACAAATGATGAAGCCATGACTTCTCTGAAATCCGCTACAGAACTGAGTTCATGAGACCAAAAACTGAAGCCAAAGTCTTCAGAAATAGGTGACTGTGAGTCACCAGGTAAGCCTTGGGCAGATGTCATTGTATGTTATATAAACCAAAAAAAAAAAAAAAAAAAAAAAAAAAGATTCAGCTAGAAATTTCTAATGAATTGCTGAAGGACCAGTGTGGGGGCAGAAGGAGACTGTGAAGCCCCTGGGAATTGCAGACAGAGGTGTATTGGCAGGAGTCCAAGTTCACTGACAGCAGTCCAGCTTGACAAGAAATGTCAGAGGAGTATAGTGGAGGTCAAAAACCTCAATGTACACAAAGATGTGGAGTACTAGAAATGGTAAATATGAAGTTAAAATAAAACTTACTATTTTTTATAAATTTTTTTAATATTTATTTATTTACTTTAGTTGTACACAATGCAATGCATTTATGTTTACGTGGTGCTGAGGATCAAACCCAGGCCGCACACGTGCGAGGCGAGCACTCGGCCGCTGAGCCACAACCCCAGTCCTAAAACTTACTTTTTAAGGGGCTGGGGTTGTGGCTCAGTGGTAGAGTGCTAGCCTAGCATCTGTGAGGCACTGGGTTCATTTCTCAGCACTGCATACAAATAAGTAAAATAAAGGTCCATTGACAACTAAAAAAATATTTTTTTAATTTACTTTTAAATTTTTAATTATTGAAAAATGATGGAATGTTTAAAAAATAGTAGTGATGATTATTGCTCATTCACATAAAAGTAAAATATATGACAATGGCACTAAGAATGGTAGGGAAAATTTGAGAATATACTGCTACAAATTTCTTTACAACATATGAATGGTATACTATTATTTGGGGGCAGATGCAGATTATTTAAAAATGAAAGTGATTATTTAAAATTATATGTAGACCATGGGGCCACAACTAAAAAGTGTTTAAGAAATAAATAACATCAGTAAAAAAGTTAAAATGGAACAATAAAAAGTTAAAATGGAACAACAAATAAACCCAAAGAGAGCATTGTTTTAAAAGGGAAAATACATAAAGAATAAATAGAGCATACAGAAAATAGAAAGATGATAAATGGGCAATTTTTTTTAGCCTGATTTGTTTATTCCAAAATGTATACATGAATCCAAACATTAAGATGTTCATGAAAATGCTCTTCACATTTTATCCCATAAATATTTAGTCAATTGAAAATGAAATAACATTTAAAACAAAAATAAAATACAGAAATACCAAATATTGAGTTTGTAAAACACTTATGAATAAAATAGCCTCAAATTTTAAATGTCAAAGTTAAGTTTGACCTTGCAATATTACACACACACACACACACACACACACACACACTACTGATTTGTAGCTCAAAATTTCTACATGTAATTCTAGATCAAAACCTTTTCATATTCTTTTCTTATTTTTCCTTTCTTTTTTTATTTATAATAGTAGTATGTATTACAATTCATAATGCACATATATAGCATCTTTTTACATACAACTGTTTGTATACAAAGTATATAAGTACCATTCAGATCTTCAATCATGCATTTAGGATAATGATATCAATCTCATTCAACCACCAATTTTTTTTTCCTTTATTTCCCCTCCTCCCTCCCCCTTGCTCCCTCCCTTCCCCTCCCTTCCCTTTGACCATTCTAGTGTTCTTCTAATTCTCCTATGTACCCCCATCCAACAATACTGTGAACTAGCCTCCTTATATCAGAGAAAACATTCAGTATTTGGATTTTTGAGATTGACTTATTTCACTTAGCATTATATTCTCCAACTTCATCCATTTACCTGCAAATGCCATTATTTTATTCTCTTTTATTGCTGAGTAAAATTCCATTGTGTGTACATACCACATTTTCTTTATTCACTTATCTACTGAGGGACATCTAGGTTGGTTCCACAACCTCGCTATTGTGAATTGTGCTGCTATAAACATTGAAGTGGCTGTGTCACTGTAATATACTGTTTTTAAGTCCTTTGGGAATAGACCCAGGAGTGGGATGGCTGGGTCATAGAGTGGTTCCATTCCCAGTTTTCCAAGAAATCTCCATACTGCTTTCCATAACGGTTGTACCATTTTGCAGTCCCACCAGCAATGTATGAGTGTGCCTTTTTCCCCACACCTCTCCAACATTTATTGTTGTTTGTGTTCTTGATGGCTGCCATTCTGACTAGAGTGAAATGAAATCTTCCTCAACATTTTTAATGATATGAAAGTAAGGAAATCTATACAAAAGGAGATCAAAAGAAAGAAAGAAAGAAAGAAAGGACAGAAGGAAGGAAGAAATAGCAATTCTCTTCTATTTAAGTGATGACAAAAAATAATAATAATAATTATAGAGAAAGCAAAGTAGATCTTCCTGGAAGTACACTCTTAAAAAGCAAGATGATTTATGCTAGCTTTAAAAATGTCACTAAAGGGCTGGGGTTGTGGCTCAGCGGTAGAGCGCTCGCCTAGCACGTGCACGACCCGGGTTCGATCCTCAGCACCACGTAAACATAAAATGTGTTGCATTGTAAAGCAAATAAATATTTTTTTTAATGTCACTAAAAAGAAATTTACAGGAATTAAATAGGAGTGGCAAGTAAATAGCTTGAATGATATTAAGGACTGTTTGACACTTGGAGAGAAATTCAGAGGTAATGTAATAGTTTCACTTGAAAGAACAACATTATAAAATGGCAGTCAAGTGCCATCTAGATCTTAAGGGATTTGCATATCTCCAGTTCACTCCATTGGAATAGTATTAGGTTTCTTTGTCTTCCCTTTCCACCAGGTCCTTCCAATACAATGAATGATGGAGATATCTTCCATGTAAGCAGCCTGCCATGAGACTTGTTAGTACTTTTATTTAGAACTCAAGAAATGCCTTCCCTTCTTATTTTAGCCCAAATAGCTGGTTTTTTGCCTCCCTTGCAGCAAGCACTACACTGAATGTGTCTGACAAAGTGAACAGCTTAGAATACTGCATAGGGTAAGCAGAGTGAACGCCTGGAAAGGATCATCCACAGTTCAGATGGGAAATATTTTTCAATAGTATTTAAAGTTGCACTTGATTGCAGTGCTATGAGGCACAGAGGCATTGACATACCTCACCTGACCTGGCAGGCCTTTTTGTGACATGGGAGTAGGGATATAACACTGTGCATTAAAAACACTTGTTTGTAATGAGTTTAATTCCCCAAAAAGAATGCCAATTAAGTTTATTGACTGTGTCAACAATTTATCAATTTATCCTATTATCTGCATGTGTTCTTAGAAGAAATAGCTGCTATCAATGCTGTTTTGTTTTCCACTGACTATACACTACTGGAAAAGTGTAGGAGTTTTATATTCACTATGTGAGTCTTGCAACACTAAAGATATTTTAAATATCAGTCATGGTGGCAATTTCTGTATAAAAGAGCATTAAATGGATGTTGTTTTGATATCAAGCTCCCCACCCTCACAAAAATGGCCACAATGCAATAAAACATGTGGCATATTTTAAAAAATTAAAAGAGAAAAAGTTTCCTTTGGCTCATAATTTCCTAGGTTTCAGTGCACAGTCAGCTGGCTCCATTGCTTTGGGGCCTGTCACAGGGCAGAACATCATGGCAGGGAGTGTGTGGTAGAGCACACAGCACTTCATGGCAGGCAGGAAGCAAAGGGAAAGAGACAGGAAGTGGCCAGGTTCCCTGTATCCCTTTCAAGGCCACAATCCCAATGACCTAACCTCTTCCCACTGGGCCCCACCTCTTTAAGGTTTTCACTATCTCCCAATAGCGCACTTTTGGGCACCAAAAGGAACACTCAAGATTCAAACTACAAAGCCAGGTGCGGTGGCACACGCTTGTAATCCCAGCACTTGGGAGGCTGAGGCAGGAGGATCGCGAGTTCAAAGCCAGCCTCAGCAATGGCGAGGCACTTAGCAACTCCGTGAGACCCTGTCTCTAATAAAATACAAAAAAAGGGCTGGGGATGTGGCCCAGTGGTCGAGTGCCCCTGAGTTCAATCCCTGGTACCAAAAAAAAAAAAAAAAAAAAAAAAAAAAAGATTCAAACTACATCAATGACATTCTGGAATAAACAAAACTACACAAAGAGTAAACATATAGATGGTTTTCAGGAATCAAGGGTGGAGGAGGGGTTGGCTAAAAGACTGCACAAAAACTTATGCCAGAATGGTACAATGGTGCTAATTACTTTGAAGAGGAAGGAATAAGTATTGGGGAAAAGACAATAATAATAAATAATAATACAAAACACTTTACCTATCATATAAATATACCTATGGGACCCCAAAAATTGCCCAGTAAAATAGCAACCATTATTATAACATTTTAGATGAGAAAACAAGCACAATTAAGCAGCATACTAAGAAATTCTGTTAATGATAGTGTTCAGAAGGGACAGACAATACAAATATCAGTGTTGTCATTAGATATTTGAGTTTGTAAAATTTAAATCATGACCAGGCATACACCTGTAATCCCAGCTACTCAGGAGGCTGACATAAGAGAATCACAAGTTCAGTGATGGAATGCCCCTGGATTCAATTCCCAGTACTGGAAAAAAATTAAATTTCAAACAAGTGACTCATGTATCTGATGACAAATGGGCCTCAAGCCCTCTGCTGCGCTCACCGATGAACCATAGCTCCATTTAGGCACGCAGACTATGGGATGGATGAATTTGCTTTCCTGAAAATAGTGTGAGGAAATATAAGCGAGATCATTTTATTCTCATTTCTACCCTCCAAAAATGGGACAGTGGAGCTACCCATCTTTTGCCTTCATTCCAGGAATACTAATTTTTTTACTTAAAATACTTTATTCACTCAACACCTTTTGGTTTTTAATATATTAGCATGACTTTATTGAAGTCACGTTGAAATATGTAGAATAGTTTGGCAGAGAATGCTTACAGTTGGGTGATAGGTAGAATTTAACTTATACAAGATCAGAGACCCACAACAGAAAGAGACACTGGGGATGAGTTCTGCTCCCTCACTTTACAAAGTGGCGCACAAAATCACATAAAGTGAAAACTAGAAACCCTCTCCCATTTCCCAATACATGGTAACTCTAGGAAAACAAAACAAGCCTTAGAACGTTTAGAGTTTCTAGTAATAAAAAACTGTTCAGAACACTCAAGTACGGACTGATTCCTCAACCCCTCCATGTGGATGTCCCTGGATGAAACAACACAATAGCAGGGTGCCACTGGGGGACCAGGCTGTAGGCTCCAACGCAGACCCAGCCCACCAATGTGGAGACTATTTGGTGACTGCTAAGTTTTGTCCCATCCAAAACTTATGTTGACATTTGATTGCCATTGTAACCTCTTAAAGGGGGTCCTTTAAGAGGTGACTAGTCTGTTAAAAGGGATTAATGCCTCTCTCACAGGAGTCAGTTCTCCTTCTCCAAAGACTGAGCTAGTTACCAAGAGAGTGTGAGCCCACCCCCTATGTTCTCTCTCTTCCATATGTACCTACTTAGCATTCTGCTTTCCACCATGCTAGAAAGCAGCATGGGGCCCTCATCATAATTCAAGCAAATGCCAGTGCCATGCTCCTGGGGTTCCCAGCCTCCAAACATGTGAGCCCAAATAAATCTCTTTTCTTTATAAGTTACCCAATCTCAGTTATCCTGTTATAGCAACAGAAAACAAGGTAAGACACTGAGCGTATTGTGCAATTGCAAACAGAAAATGCTCCCTCACCATAAATACTAATTGAAATCTAAAATTGATCTGTTAAATTTTCCTGTTTCAAAAAATAAAACATGTTAAATTTCTTATCACTATTAACAGACTTACTTTTTAAAGATTAATCTACTTGATTTTATGAACACTTTCTTACTAGGACACTTTCATTCTCTGGCTAGCCCTTACAAATGATCAAACAAAATTATACAACTCAAATCCCACAAAAAGGGAGAAAACAATACTCTTAAGACATACTTAATGACTTTTGCATATGTAAGCTGACTTTGTGGTGGCATTCCAATACTGCACATCAGAGTTTGACAACACATGTATTTTTTTTTTTTTTTTTTTAGTATTTTTATTTATTTGCTTCAGTTGTACACAATGCGTTTTATTCAATGCGTTTTATTTGTACGTGGTGCTGAAAATCGAACCCGGGTCGCCCACGCGCTAGGCCAGCGCTCTACCAATGAGCCACAATCCCAGCCCACACATGTAATTTTTTAAAATCCTGATCCATCCTGATCCATGGACATTTCCTTTAAACACTTCAAATATGTCCAGAAACAAATGTGAACACTGTTGTGGCTCTCATAAAAAAAAAAAAAAAAAAAAAAAAATCTCATTTCAAAATCCATTAAAATGGTTCTCATTTCTCTTCCTAAAACAAAAAGACTGTAATCCTAATTACTAAAAATAGTCAATAAGCACTTCCATGTGATAATTTCTTAATTCATAAAAAATATACATTCCTATCCTGATCAGATGTTAACATTGTCTCACTCACTGAGAAAATAGAAACTACCAGATAGGAGGGCTTTCATCCTCTTTCTACCAAAGAACAACCCACTTGCTGCTGCACCCAGTTTATGCAGTCTACTCTATTGCTATCAGTAAAATATGCTATCAGTAAAACATGGCCATCAAAGGCCATGTTTTCCGTTTCTTAATTACATTTATAACCTATATCATCTATTTCTCCTTCTCTATCCTATCAAACATGTTCTGAAGATGTGGGAATTCTAAAGATAGAATTGTCTACCTTTTTTTTTTAAATTCTCTTTCCCCCTTATCCAACTTCAGTTATCACCCAATTTCTTCACTCCCATCACTGCAGTTTCTTAAAGGAACTGAGCACAGTGATGTTCCCTAACTCCCTACCTCTTCCCTCTCCTCACTCCAGGTTGCCACCAATCCATTGAGATAGCTCTAGTTAACAAGCTCTATATCACCATATTCTCTGTCTTCCATTGCTACATCAAACTACCCCCAAAATTTAGTGGCTCAAAATAGCAACGTATTCTGATCTCCTGGGTCCACATGTTGTTTGCCTCATCTGGACGGCTCTCACACGGGATCCTTCAGAAAGCTGCAGTCACCTGAAGGATCCATAGGATTGGATGCTCACTCACCAACTTGGCAGTTGATGCTGTTTGTTGCCTGGAATCTCAGTTGGGACTGTCCATCAGAGCCCTCTGCATGTGACTGGGGCTCCTCACAGCACGGCAGCTGGCTTCCCAGAGAGGCTTACCAAGAGCAAACCCTCCAGAAGTCATGGCTAAAGAAACTCCAAGGCTTTTTATGACTTGGCAATGGAAGTCTTAATTTCATTTTCATGACTGCTCTGTTGTTCAGGTCAGATAAGGCCAGTCCTGATTCAAGGGGAGAGAAATGAAATTCGGCCTCCTGATATAAGGAGCAGTATATTCATATGGGAGGAAGGCGTTGATCACGGGGTGTCAGGGATCAGAACACAATACCCCAAAGTATGGTACCTTGGCACACTGAGTACTTTAAGTTGAAGCACAAGGAAAGGAAGAGCCTCAGGGACAAGGTCTCTCTGATCTTCTCCTGCCCTCCTGTCTGCAGTCTCTTTTCCTCCAGGAAACAAGTCAAAGAAACCCAAATTCCTCTTCCCAGAGATAGGACATGGAAACCTGAACCTTTCTTCCCCAAAGCAAGCCATAAAACCTAGAAAGGTCATTCTCTCCCTTTTCCCTTCTCCTTTAAAGACCCCCATTCCAGAGGGATCCTGCCCAATACCTGAGGGGAAGTAATGCTACTTAGGCTGAGAAGAATCTGAACACAGGCTTTGCTGGGTTTCCCCGGCCATCTATTTTTTTTTTTTTGTGTGTGTGGTACCGGGGATTGAACTCAGGGGCACTCGACCACTGGGTCACATCCCCAGCCCTTTTTGTGTATTTTATTTGGAGACAGGGTCTCACTGAGTTGCTAAGTGCTTCGCCATTGCTGAGGCTGGCTTTGAACTCATGATCCTCCTGCCTCAGCCTCCCAAAGTGCTGGGATTACAGGCGTGCACACCACGCCCGGCTCCCCGGCCATCTATTACCATTAGGTTGTACCCTTTCCTAATCACATTTCCATGTGGCTGACCATTCAATAAAGAACTAAGCACAAAAATGGATAACATTCCCTGGGTCTGTGGGTCTTTATTTTTGAAATCTCCCACATCTCATAAAACTTTAATTAATTAAATTTCTTATACTCTTCTCTTGTTAGTACCCTCCCCTTTTTCTTTTTCTTCTTTTTCTTTTTTCTTTTTTGGAGGAGTGTCAGCTGTGATATTTTTACTTGTGGTGAAGAACAGATATCATATCTTTTTATCCCTTTAAGGACCATCTTTGAGGACTATCTACCATGTGACTAATTAACAATTCTTTACTGACTTCAGAGCAACAGAAGACATAGCATCCAACCCCTGTTTCTTCAAACACTTTTTTCCTTTGCATTCCTTGGACACTCCACTTGTATTCCCACCTCCTTGCTTAGTCCCTCCATCATAGTCAACCTTGGCCACTTCCTTTGAAATGCTCCCCATTTCTCTTGGGAGTCTTGTTTCTCTATCAGTACTGACACTTGGTCTAGAATTTCTCCAATTAAATTACCATAAAGGGATTGAGTAAAACAACTCATCCAGAAAACTTAAGTAGGGAGATAACAGTTTAAATTCAGAATGAACCACAAAGCAAAGAGATAGCCTAAGAGCTCTGGTTCTTGGGCCAGAGGCTAGGGTGGGGGCTATCATCTCCTCTTCTCTAGCTATTGACATAAGGACAAATTATTTAACTTTTCCACCTGATATAGTTCTCCATATCTCATTTGTTCCCTCCCTAACAGACAACCAATGCCCTGAATATGGATGTTAGTATTTTGATGCATTAATTTTATATTTCTTTTTTAAGCATGAATGCATACAATTATAAATAAAATATGACACTGTTTTGTGTATTTTATACCTTATATACATAAACAGGATACTCTTCATGTTTCTGTAATTTATCATTTTATTCAACATCACCTTTGGAGTTTATCCATGTTAACACATAGAACACTATTTTCATGAAAGTAAATAATATTTCATATAAAAAATAATTTACTTATCCATTCTCCCAGGATAGACATTTTTTTATATTTCCAGCTTCCACTTTTAGAAATAACACTGGAAGGATCATCTCTATACATTATACCTCATTTGGGAATTAAATTATAGTATCATAGGTTATTGGGCATTTTTAACTTTACTAAATATTACCAAGTTGCTCATGGAGTAATAACACTAATTTATATGGTATGAGTTCCTCTGTCTTATAGTTTCAGCAACACTTCAGCCTATCAGACTTGCAATTTTTTGCCTGTCTGGTGGTTAAGAAATATCACACACTGCAGTTCCAGCTGGCATTTGCCTTGCAAATGGGGAGGTTAAGCATCTTATACTAAATTTACTGGCCATTCCAGTTTCCTCCTCTGTAGTTTGCCTATTTAGATCTCCTGCCTATTTTCTCTTGGGTTGTTTGTCTTTCTCTAAGTGACTTTTAGGAGTTTATTGCATATTCTCTCTGTTAAAGCTGTTTCAGTTATATGCTATGCAAACATTTTCTTCCAATCTTTGATTTGGCTTTTAACTCTGCTGGTGGCATCTTTTGATGTACTAAATTGTTATTTTTAATTTGCTTGAATTTATCAGTTATGATTTATGCTTTTGTTTGTTTGTTTTTTCTGAAAATCACTCCTTGCCCTGATTTATAAGATCTTGCCCTATTTTTCCTTAAAACTTCCAAAATGTTTTTTTCAAATAAAATTCTAAAAACCCTCTAGTGTGTGTGTGTGTGTGTGTGTGTGTGTGTGTGTGTAATAGTGTGAGATGGTTATTACTTTCTTCCACATCACCATTTATTTTCCCTTTCCCTCAACCCTTAATGTAAAGTAGATAGTATCAGAATTGACAGATGAAGAAAATAACCTGAAAATATGGCCCAAGGTCACAAGGCTTGCAGGTGGTCTATAAAATCAAAATTAGCATTTCCATTTAAATGACTCCCAGGCACACTGAGCTCATCATCATTTACATCTGAAGTCTTATCTTTTGCTCTCACTTCAACTCCCCACCCACACAGCTCCTCTCTGTCTTCTGGTACAGTCCCTGGGTTCTGCCAACTAGCCAGACTGTCCTTTCCAACCCACAGTTGGTTGTACATCAGAATTCCAGAAAGCTGCCTAGGCCCCCTCCCCCAACTCCAACCAGCGATTAGAATATAATGAGTCTGGGTGAGGCCAGGCAGCGATAGTTCCTAATGCACCTCCAAGGCTTTGAAGAGCTGTGACCGAGGGGGCAGTGCTTCCCCAGCCACACCTGCAAAAGTGGTAAAGCTCAGAGAAAATTTTGGTTGTACTGTCTGAGAACTGCTACTGTCCTCCTATGGCCAGAGGACAAAGATGCTGCTAAATATCTAACCACGCCCTGCCCCCTAACAGAATTGTTAAAGAAAGAGATTATGGCTAGCCGAGGTTGAGAATCCTGTACCAACAGTGTGCTACCTCACTCTCCAGAGTGTAGTCCAGCATCACCATCACCCACGGGAAACTTGAAGTCAAGGCAGAATTGCTCACTGGCTTCTTGCCAGATCTTCTAGTCAGAATCTACATCTGAAAGAAGCCCTGATGATTCCCATGCGCATCAAAGTTTGAAAGCCTTGTACTTGACTTCTTCCTCCTCCCTCTCCCTGCAAATCCAGTTAGATTCTGATCCTCCACTGCCTATCTTTATTCTCAGAAATTATACTGGCCTTCCATCCCTAAAACAACTTCTCAATCCAGGACTTCATGATTTGTCATCTCGGCTATTGCAATAACCTTCCAATCTAATCATGCTCTCTGGCCTAGTACAGACCTTTTCTCTTTTTGAGTTATGAAACACTTTAAGATGGAAGAACAGAGAGGGATCTTCCCAGGAGAAAGTGCACACCTACACCCACACAAATACACACCACTCACATGCCTATGTCACATTGTATACAACTCCAAGGGAGTTGCAGAGTCCCTGAAGCTGTCTTCAGTTCTTCCAAGCACCTGAGTCTTGGTGTGCAGTACCTGTTCTCAAAAGCAAATGTGATGTTTGAATTCCCTGCTGAAAAGCCCCAGGTCTCTAGTGGGGGCTCCCTGGCCCTCCATGGTTCCCACCAGTCCTGGACAGCAGAGCCTACTAATCCAGCCAATCACATTCATGGCAGAAGCTGGTTCACCAGTGCTCTGTCCCACCCCAGTGTTTTGCAGATGCCTGGCACCCCTCCTTCCCTGGTATGTCTGTCTTAACCCTGCTTTTTCCAAACACAGCTCAAGGATCATTTTCCCTGAGAAACACTTGCTGACCACTCACCTCTATCCTCACCTCCTGCTCTTCAGGATCCCTTAGGTCCCAGAGCCTCCTTCTGCCATAGCCCTTCCTGAAGTCTGTAAAAGCTTATCTGTGTGCGCGTGTGCCGCCTGTATGCATGAGTGCATGTGTTTCTTATGAGTCTGGAATCACAACAAGGTCAGATGTTTGTCTTTCATCTCTGCAACCTCAGCGACACAAACAGAAGCTCACTAAAGGTTGCTAATAAATTTAAAGGAACAATAGAGCTAGCATTCTTTCCACTCTTATCACAGTGCTTTCCAATTTATGCTTTGGAAGCTTGGTATTTTTCCCTTATAAATAAAATTGTGATTCACCTTATGTCTTAATCAGGGCAGCAAGTGTATTCTTTATACAGCCTTTATATTCCTGAAATATTTTATACTTCTGAGTAAAAAATAAGTAAAATAAAGCTATAATCACAAAAACAACCAAATGCCTGGGTGTTCCCTCCATCCTGTGGAAACCCACCCCCAGATTTGTGCCCCATAACATTGTCCAGTCCCGAGTTCCCCAAGTATCTTTATCTGGGAATGTAAAGCTGTTCACAAATGAAGGTGGGAGATGAGAATTCAGAAACTTTTTTCCATGTTTGAATGTCAAGTAAAAAAGCTCATGAAGAACATAAGAAACCAATCCCGAATTAAGAAAATAGAAAAATTTTGGAACCAAAAATTTTATCACAAAAAAACATTGGAACATTCTTCTGGAAATTATGAACTATAGTATTCTGTTTAATTTAAAGGCATAAGAGCTTCACTCATATGAAGTCTTCAGTTTTCAGACAAAACCAGAATTTATGCAGTCATCATCTTCATCTGGAGAAATACTGGAAAGTGCTTAGTAAGAATGGGACATACTCATTAAAGAAAGGGCTTTTACAAATAACTTTAAAATATTCTAGGCAGTGTTGTTTTATATCTTCGACCCTTTTGCCATTACAATAACTTATTTCTCTCTGCCCTCTAAAACAAACAAACAAGAAATGTCGTTTGCTTTTAAAATGTCACCTCTTTTTCACTTTGATTTAGTGCCCTTTGGCTACAAACCCCTGGCCCCAGGCCAAGTTGTCAGACTCCTCTGCATCGCCTTGGCAAGGGAAGGGATGTGGGATTGCAGCTCAGGAAGCCTGCTGGGGCCAGCGTTCCTACAAAGCGCCCTCTACGTGTCTGCAACCTCCTGTCCCGCTTTCCCTCCTCCGACAGGGCGGATCCTCGGGATGCCCCTTCCCTTTCTCCTGCGACAAAGGCTCTGTCTGCAGCACCCCCTCCGGGCCCCACCACCACCTCCCCCAAAACGGGGTGGGAGGGCAGATCTTCTTGAAGCCCAACGTAGAGGAAACACCCTGGGTATTTGAAAGTGTTGACGAGGTCCCATCTGGGGGAAACAACGACGACAAAACAACCTTTTCTCTTTCAAAATCCTCAATTCTGTGATCAACTCCACGTCTGTGTGAGCTAGACTCGTATTCAATCTCTCACTGCAGACAGGCAAGATTACAGAGGAGAGCAAGTCAAAAGATATAAATGCACTTTAGGGACCATAGGTAAAGACAGAGTTTTGCTAGTGTTTGGGACACCAACAAGATTCCTTGTTGAAGATCGGGCTCTTCCACTTACTGGCTGGGTCTTGAGGAAGTCACGGAATCTCCTTGAATATTCATTTCCTCCCCTGTAAGATGGCAATGAAGATAAAACCGCCTCAGAGCAGTCTGCTGCACATTCTCCTTTACTTCTTTGTGTGTGTGTGTGTGTGTGTGTGTGTGTGTGTGGTACTGGGGATTGAACTCAGGGGCACTCGACCACTGGGCCAAGTCCCCAGCCCATTTTTGTATTTTATTAGAGACAGGGTCTCACTGAGTTGCTAAGTGCCTCGCCATTACTGAGGCTGGCTTTGAACTCGAGATCCTCCTGCCTCAGCCTCCCAAGTGTTGGGATTACAGGCCTTGCGCCACCGGGCTCCTTTACTTCATTTTAAGGAGAACTTTTGCTTAAATTATCAGAGTAAGGATTTTAAAGATCTAATTTTTTTTTTAATTTTTTTTTTTTTGATAGATGAACAGGTTTTGTTTTGTTTTGTTTTGTTTGTTTGTTTTTGTTTTGTTGTGATACCGGGGATTGAACTCAGAGGCACTCGTCCACTGGGTCACATCCCCAGCCCTTTTTTTTTGTATTTTATTTTAGAGACAGGGTCTCACTGAGTTGCTAAGTGCCTTGCCATCGCTGAGGCTGGCTTTGAACTCATGATCCTCCTGCCTCAGCCTCCCAAAGTGCTGGGATTACAGGCGTGCGCCACCACGCCCGGCTAGATGAACAGTTTCAACAGAACCAAATTCTTCAGGAAGAACCTGCTCTAAGTTATTATTTTCCTGCATTGAAACTAGAAGTCACAACCAAATATATGGAATATTAGGAAGAAATTATTTTCTCCCTTTTGAGTTTATCTACTTTAAACATACATTCCCCAACAGTTTTGGAAAAAATAAGAAAAGGAAGTAGATTTCTATGATAAACTTTTTTTCTTCTTCTTTCTTTCTTTCTTTCTTTTTTTTTTTTTTTTTGACAGTCCTGGGGATTGAACACAGGACCTAAGTGACAACCCCAACCCTTGTTTTAATTTTTTTTTTTTTTTTTTGAGACAAGGTCACACTAAATTGCCTGGCTAGACTTGAACTTGCTATCCTCCTGCCTCAGTCTTTGGAGTTGCTAGGATTACAAGCTTGCACTACCACACCCAGCAATCTGTTGTATTTTTAAGATTATAGCAGGAAAATTTCATTTTAATTTGAGATATCTGTCCTACTGCACATAAAATTAATTGAAATCAACTGCATGCACACCCATGCTTGCATACAGGTACACACACAAATATAAGTGCAGAAGTACATGTACTAGAATAGAAACATGTGTTTCTCTTTCCTATGCAATAACTTTTCAATGATTTATCATTCAACATTGTGAATACCCTCTCTTCACCAGATAGCTAAGCCAGCGAATCCAATAGGCACAAAAGAATCCACAGTATGCAATTGGTATCTGGTGATTAAAGCATCAATATAACATTTCAAAAATGTAGAAACCTTTGTATCCAAGGATCTGAGGTCTCTTGACTCTGAGGTCAATTATTCCCTCCCATTAAACAACTTCCTGTTTTGCTCTATAGTAGTATCCTTTATCTCACTGGACTCTTTGACTGCACTATTTTTGTTCTGCTTTTTTTCTACCAGCAAAATCATTGCACCTGAGCAAGAAACTGATTTTTTTTTCAATAAGTTTTCTCAAAGAATCAGTGACATAAGAGGATTAATTGTTTGTTTTCAATTCTGACTTTTCTCCTCCTAGATCTATTTTTGAAACAAATTTTATTTTGGGATGTCCTGACAGGGATGATACTAAATTGGAAAGCCTGGTGCAAATTTTATTGACCTCCATTTCCTACTATAAAGGATGTCCCCCACTAATCTGTCATCTTCAGGGCAGACAAAGGCCAGAGGCTAGGGAAGCTAAGCCAGATGGTGTGTACAGGAGGCCACTAACCAAACACTTTATGTTTTGTTGGTTTGTTTTTAAATAGTTGACAAGAAGGAGGAAAAAACACATGGGCATCCTTCTTACTCCCGGCTGAGCTAACCTCAACATTAATTGCAATATTCATGGCAAACACAATACCTGAGAATAGGTTTATCTCCTATTGGAGAAAGAATGAATGGATGATGAATGGATGGTTGGGTAGATAGGTGGATGAATAAATGATGAACGAGTGAATATTGTTTTTTTTTTTAATTCAAAGAAGGCAGAGAACATAAAAAGATAAAAGTTATCACTTAAGAAACGATAAAAACTATAACGTGAATGGCCCCATTTCTCCAGTTTTCAGAGATAAAATGTTAAGTTCTGTTTATGTCCTTCCTGATTTTGTCATGTTTTTATTTTTTTATTGTATTATATAATCTATCTAGGTGGCTCACTAATTTTTCCCCAAAATTATAGTCACAGTCCATAGAGATTTATATATCTTATTTTCTACTTATATATCAAGGACATCTGTTCGTGTTAGGATGTAGAAATCCACCTTATTCAACTCTGTAGGTACCCCATAAATGATTCAGCCAGATTCCTATTGAAAACAATAGCCTAGAGGTTTAGCTCAGCAATAGACCACTTTCTTGGCATGCACAAGGCCCAAGATTCCATCCCCAGCACCAAAAAGAAAGAGGAGGAAGAGGAAATGAAAAACTACACTTAATTTACACTTAATTTTTATGCTGCTATCACAATACTACAATACTTCCTTATATGTTACTGACCATCTGTATTTTTTAATTGTTAATTGTTAATCCCTTGCTACTTTTTTCTATTGGTTGATTTGCAACTTTTTATTTATACAAACTCTGTACATTAGGAATTATAACATTTACCCTTTATGTATATGGCCAATATAATTTCTTAATCTGTTACTTGTTGTTTAACTTTGTTTTTCCACTTCTTTCACTGTTTAATGCCCACTCTTATACAGTCCAATCTAATTTTCCCCTTTATTGTTTTTTCTGTCCTAGACAATCTTAAGAAATCATCCCAAAACTGAGTTCATAAAAGTGTAACTCTATATTTGACATTAATACTTCTAGTATTTAAACATTTAATGCTGACTGAATGTCCATTTATAGCCTCCCACATTTTCCAGCCTCTTTTAGAATTAAGTTAAAAGTATGTGACCCATTCTAACCAATGAGATGTGGGCAGAAGTGAAGTACACAGGTCTATGTCATGTCTACCCCTGACCATGAAGACCCCTGTGTGACTCTAGCTTTATTCTCCCCTTGAGTAGCACACCTCAAAACTGACTGTTCCAAACTGCATAGGAACAAGATGGAAGCAGCCCTGATGCCTGAGTCACCACCTGGAAAAGAGATACTCTGAAAAGTCCCCAGTATCTCTTCAGACTTTGAATAATCCAGAAGCTTTCCTACAATAAGCCACTGTAATCCTAAAATATTTTGCTATTGTAGCAGAGTTACCCTAACAGTATAGATTTTCCCCCATCTATATGTTCAACCCATCTACTATATTTTTCTGCCTTCGTTATCATAGTAATAAATCCATATATATCAATGTGGGTACTTCTGAATTCTTTATTATGTACCACTGTACTATTTCTCTATTTCCATACTATTATCCAACTATTTTTGTCTTCATACTTATATATCTCAATGTCTTAAAGACTAAACTCCCCTTTTTGACTATTCTTTTTTAAACTCTAGTTATACTCTTCCACATACTAATAATCTATTCTCTTAAAACTATTCATTGAGATCCTAATCAAATTTGCATTATAGTTGCAGATTGACTTGGGAAAGAGCAACATCTGTATGCCATTTACTCTTCCCAAGAGAAAAAACTACAATATGTCTCTCATTTTGGTACTATCTTATGTCTCTTAATGAGAATATATAATTCTCGCATGGTGGCAAACGCCTGTAATCCCAGTGGCTCAAGAGGCTGAGGCAGAAGGATTGGGAGTTCAATGTCAGCCTCAACAAAAGGAGGCACTAAGCAACTCAGTGAGACACTGTCTCTAAATAAAATACAAAATAGGGCTGGGAGTGTGGCTTAGTGACCTACTGCTCCTGAGTTCAATCCCCGGTAACCCCACCACCACCACCAAAAAAAGAATATGTAATTCTCTTATTAAGCTATTCTTTGGTGTTTTAAAAACCAATTTCACAAAATCTTGAAAATGACTTTTTTTTTACTTCAGTTGCTAATTATTTGGTGGTAATAAAAAGGAAAGTAATACTTGTTTTTTCCTTCCTTTGCCTCTACTATTGTTAATCTCTGGTGGCTTCCCCCACCCTCCTTGTACCCATTAGCCCTGCAGGTTACTCCAAGTAATACTTACTCTTGCGATTTGTCTTGCAAATAGCCATCCTATTGATTTTCTTAATAGTCTAGCCATTTCTGTTGAATTTATTTTATTTTTAGGAATATCATCATACCACCTGCAACTGACAACTGTGTGTATTTCTTCCCAGGTAATTTTACCTTCTCTGGTTATCTAGTAGTTAAGATTTGGTACTCTCTCTCAGGTATTTTTTCTTCTATTCCTATTTTACTTGTAGTTATTTTTAGAAAAGGAGTTTGAATTGGCTCCTAAATTTAATCACTTGCTTTTTGTGTTGTCTAGTGATACAATTGGGATTTTCCCCTTAAAATTTTTATAAAATTGATAAAGTGTCAAATTAATTCTAAAAACTAGAAACAACCTGTCAGTCAGGAATTGAGAAATAGTCTAGTAAATGAATGGAACAACATTATGAAATATTTTGTGACTGAAAAAAAAGACTCATTATAGCCGGGCGCGGTGGCGCACGCCTGTAATCCCAGCACTTTGGGAGGCTGAGGCAGGAGGATCGCGAGTTCAAAGCCAGCCTCAGCAATGGCGAGGCACTTAGCAACTCAGTGAGACCCTGTCTCTAAATAAAAATACAAAAAAGGGCTGGGGATGTGACCCAGTGGTCGAGTGCCCCTGAGTTCAATCCCCGGTACCACAAAAAAAAAAAAAAGACTCATTATAAAAATTAGATGCATACCTATCTTACACTGTTCAGGCTGCTATCACAGAATACCATAGATTGGGTGGCTTATGAACCACAAAAGGGTTTATTTTTCATGGTTCCAGAGACTGGAATGTTTAAGGTTAAGTCACCAGAAGATGTGGTATCTAAGGAGGGGCTCCTGCTTCTGGTTCATAGATGGCAACTTCTTGCTGTGTCCCCTGGCAGAAGGGGAAATGGGAGCTCTTTGGGGCCTCTTTATGAAAGCACAACCCCATTCCTCATGATCTAATCAACCACTGAAAGGTCCCACCTCCAAACACCGCAGGGCAGATATGTTTTAACAATGAAATCTGATAAATACAGACATTCAATATCTAGCAGTACTTAATTCTGAGTTGAAATTTTAAAATGTTTATTAGATTTAATGTTTTCTGTTACCTCAGAAGGGAAATTTGCTTTTTTTTAAATATGAATAACACGATTAATTATACTGAAACTTGCCTCTCCCTGAACAGTCTTGCTATAATCTGGCACATCATTTTAGAAGAATAGTTGTTTGATGTTAGAAAGAGCTTTGTTGTCAATTGTTATTAATTATTCCTTAAGTACTCATATTATACAAAACCCATAAGTATCACACAATAATTGACTTGTCTAGATATTTCCTTGAGTTTCAGTTTTTTATACATAGTATTCTTTTCTCCTCAACTATACTTTTGCGATGTATTAGTGTCTTATTATTCCCAACATCATTGAAGTTCTAACTAGAACAGGGCTGACCTTTCTAAAGGAGGAACTTACTCGTTAGCTATAGTAGTATAACCAAGCCTGGCCCAGGGCTATGAGACTTTTCCAATCTATGGAAAGAAGTTGAAAATCTCTCTCTCTTTTTTTTTTTTTTTTTTGGTACCGAGGATTGAACTCAGGGGCACTTGACCACTGGGCCACATCCCCAGCCCTTTTTTGTATTTTATTTAGAGACAGGGTTTCACTGAGTTGCTAAGTGCCTTGCCATTGCTGAGGCTGGCTTTGAACTCAAGATCCTCCTGCCTCAGCCTCCCAAGTGCTGGGATTACAGGCATACGCCACCGTGCCCAGCTTGAAATTGAAAATCTTTATTTGAAATATCCTGAGTTTTGAATGGTGCCTTGATCTGATTTTAGGGTCCTGTTACAAAAATACTTCTGAAATCTAGGCCAGTATTTGATAATTTCCTTTTTTTTTTTTTTCCTTCCTTTTTTTACTTTTGTGATATTCTGGTATGTAGTGAATTCTCATCCCTGAAAGCTAGCAATACTGAACATCTTTTCATGTACTTATTTGCCATCTGCATATATCTTTAGTGGAATGTCTCTGCATGGTCTTTTGCTCATTTGCTAATTAGATCGTTTTTCACTGTTAAGTTTTAAGGGTCCTTTATAAATTCTAAATATGGGTTTTTTTCATTTATGTAGTTGAAAAATTTTCCCTCAGTTTTTGATTATTTTTTCTTTCTCTAAACAGGGTGTTTTTCAGAGTAGCGGTTTTTATTTTGATGAAGTCAAATGTATCAGATTTTCTTTTATTAATTTAAGCTCCAATAACTCTTCACAAGCCCTGGGTTCCAAGATGTTCTCCCATGTTATCTTCTTAAAATGTTATACATTTATATTTTATTTCTATTTGGTTCTTATGTTTACATTAAATTTACCATTAATTTTTAGCTAATTTTGTATAAAGAGTGAGGTTCATGTACAAGGTCATTTTTTGCCTATGGATAAAGAACTACACCAGTACTCTTCATTGAAACTGCCTTTCTACATGAATTGTTTTTGCACCTTTGTCATAAGTCAGTTCACTGTATTTCTATGGGGTATTTCTGGGTGCTTTGTTCTGTTGATCATTATGTCTATTCCTCTGCCAATTCCATGAAATCTTGGTTCTTGGATAATGAGTTAAAATCAGGTACAGTAAGTTCCTTACACTTTATTCTTCATCTTCAAACTTTTTATAAATCTATTTTAGTTCTTTGCTTTTCCATATAGATTTTAGAATAATCATTTTATAACTACGTCTTACTACAGTTATGATAGTGTCTATTTGGGGAAAATTGACATAAATTTATTATGTTAAGACCTCCAATCCAGAAACATATAATGTCTCTCCCTTTATTTAGATCTTCTATGATTTTTTAATCACAATTTCATAGTTTGTAGCATACAAGTTTTATGCATGTTTTGTTAGTTACATGTAAATATTTCATTTTTTATCTTCAAGGGCATTGTATGACCAAGAAATATAATTGATTTTTAATATTTCTTAATTTTGTAATCTTTGCCATTTATCAGTTCTAGAAGGATTTTTTTTTTCTCATTGATTTCTATGGATTTTCTCCATGATCATGTCATGGACAAATACAAATTTAATTTTTTTGTTTCCTTTCTGATCTATGTACCTTTTCTTTCCTTTCCTTTATTTCACTGGCTAGAACTTTCACTGTTAAGCTGAATAGCAGTGGTGAGGATAGACAGCCCATGAGAGTGAAAGCATTAGACATTTTACCACTAAAATAATATTAGCTATAGGTTTTTTATCCAATTAAGATTTCCCTCTACTCCTGATTTTCTGAATTTTTTATCATTTGGTTTTTTTCAAATACTTTTTTGTTTCAATCAATATGATCATGTGATTTTCATTATTTAACCTACTAATGCAGTGCCTGATTTTTAAACATTGAACTGTGCTGAGTCCCTAGAGTGACCTCCATTGTTCATACTGTCTTATATTGGTGAATTCTGTTTTCTCATATTTTGTTAAAGATTTTTGCATCTATATTGAGGAGGGACATTAGTTTTCTTTGTTGAACTGTCTTTGTCCGGTTTTGATATTAGGGTAATGCTGATTTTATAAAATGAATTGGGAAGTTTTCTCTCTGTTTCTGAAAGAGAAATGTGTGTTAATTTATATATATATATTGGTAAAATTCTTCAATGAAAACATCTAGGTCTGGGAATTTTTTCAAGAGTTTTTATATTACAGATTCAATTTTCTTAATAGTTATAGTGCTGTTCAGATGTTTCATATTGAATGAGTGTGGTAATATGTACTTTCACAAGAACTTGCCCATTTTATCTAAGTTGTTAAATTTGCATGTGTACAGTTGCTCAAAGTATTGACTTACTATGTTTTTGATGTCTTTAGGATCTGTAGTGCTATCTCCTATTTCAATTCTGATATTAGTAATTTGTGTTCTCCCTTTTTCTCTCTCTGTTAGTCTTGATAGAGTTTTTCCAATGTTACTGACTGACCTTTGCAAAGGATTCTGTTTTTTTTCATTGACTTTATTAATATTCTGTTTTTAATTTCAAGTTCACTAATTTTTACTTTTGTTTATTACTTCATGCTTTCTCCTTACTTTTGGCTTATCTTTTTTTTTTTTTTTTTGGACCTTAGTATGGGATATGGGAGCTTAGTTACCAATTTAAGATCTTTCTTCCTTTCTAATGTAAACATTTAGTGCTATGAATTTACCTCTCTATAACACTGTGACTTTTATCAAAATTTGATATATTTTTATTTTCATTCTATTTAGTGTATTTTTTATTTACCTTGGGATTTTCTTTTTGATTTAAAGATTATTTAAAAGTGTATTTTTCAGTTTCTAAAGTGTTTGGAGATTTTCCTAATTATATTTCCAATATGGATTTCTAGTCTGAAATTTTGTGTCAGAGAATATAATCAGTATAACTTTCTCCTAAATATTTCTCCTAAATATCCCATGAACACTTGAAATGAATTTTTATTTTGCTATTTTGGATGAAATAATTTAGAAATGTCAATTAAATCCTATTGGATCATGATGATATTAAGTTTTTATTTTAATTAATGCTTACATTTTATCTTTTCACATCTGTATTAGAGTTTTCCACAGAAATAGAGCCAATAGGAGATATATTTATATATAAAGAAGACAGGGAGCTGGGGTTGTGGCTCAGTGGTGGAGCGCTCGCCTAGCACGTGCGCGGCCCGGGTTTGACCCTCAGCACCACGTACAGATAGACGCATTGTGTACAACTAATGCAAATGGATAGATATTTTAAAAAAAAGAAGAAGAAGAAGACAGATCTGTCTATCTAGGTACAGAGAAAGAAATATACATAAATATTTATAGTCATGCAAGTTGAAAAGTCTTACACAATCCTTTAGGAGGTCCTTATTTGGCAATCTGGAAACCCAGGACAACAGATGTGTACTTGCAGTCCAAGTTTGAAGTCCTAAAAACCAAGAAAGCCAAGTGTGTAAGTTCAAAGCCAGCAGGTTTGAAAACCAATGTTTCAGTCTGAGTAGGACAGCCAGAAAGACCAATATCCCAGATCAAATAGTCAGGCAGCAGGAGTTCCCCTTTGTTCAACCTTATGTCCTATTCAGATCTTCAATTGATTGGATGAGGCCCACCCACATTAGGGAAGGCAATCACTTTAACTCAGACTGTTGACTCAGAGGTTCATCTCATCTATAAATACCCCCACAGACACACCCAGACTAGACTAGTATGCGGCCCAATATCTACTACCATACGACCCAGTTGAATTGGCACATAAAATTAACTGTTACACCATACTTTTACTTTCAGTCTCTTTTTTATTGTTATATTTGAAAGGAGTTTCTCATGGATAGCATATACTTGGGCCATGATTTTTATGTTCTGACAACCTGTCCCCACCAAATAGTGCATTTAGACCATTTATCTTTAATGCAATATCAATATGTGAAGTCTTAATAGGCCATTTTACGTTCTGATTCCTGTTTGCTTATTACTTCTTATTTTTAGATCATCTTTTTCTTATTCTGTGTATTCTTTGAATATTGTTAAAGAATTCCAGCTAATTTGTTTGTGTGTTCTTGAGTGTATTGTTCTACACAGCTTTTTTAGTGGATACTCCAGGTATTACATTATATATAATAACAACATAATCTACTGGTGTTGACAATTTAGTGTTTGAATGAAGTATAGAAACTTTATCTCCCCTCACATCTTTTTACAAATATTTCCTATTCATATATTAAGAATGAATTACATTATGATTTTTGCTTCAACTGTCAAACATAATTTAGAAAACTAGAGAGAAAGAAACCTATTGTATGCACCCATATTTTTGCTTACCATGTTCTTTCTTCATATCTCCTGTTCCAAAATTATTTTATATAATTTGTTTTTCTATTTATATAAATTTCCTTAGCCGTGTCTTTTTTTTTTTTTTTTTTTTTTTTTTTTTTTTTTTGGTACCGGGGATTGAACTCAGGGCCACTTGACCACTGGGCCACATCTCCAGCCCTTTTTTGTATTTTATTAGAGACAGGGTCTCAATGAGTTGCTAAGTACCTCACCATTGCTGAGGCTGGCTTTAAACTCGCGATCCTCCAGCCTCAGCCTCCCAAGTGCTAGGATTATAGGCGTGCGCCACAGCACCCAGCTCTTAGCCATGTCTTTAAAGTGTATATGCTAACCGGGCGCGGTGGCGCACGCCTGTAATCCCAGCACTTTGG
The DNA here is from genome assembly GCA_025594165.1 of Tamias sibiricus. NCBI lineage: Eukaryota > Metazoa > Chordata > Mammalia > Rodentia > Sciuridae > Tamias > Tamias sibiricus. The sequence continues at coordinate 161,705,174 of CM046658.1, forward strand.
GAGGCTGAGGCAGGAGGATCGCGAGTTCAAAGCCAGCCTCAGCAATGGCGAGGCACTTAGCAACTCAGGGAGACCCTGTCTCTAATAAAAACACAAAAAAGGGCTGGGGATGTGGCCCAGTGGTCGAGTGCCCTTGAGTTCAATCCCCGGTACCACAAAAAAAATTAAAAATAAAGTGTATATGCTGGAGACAAATTCTCTTGGTTTTCCTTTATCTGAGCATATTAATTTCCTGTTGCTACTGTAAGAAATTACCAAAAATTTAATGGCTTAAAACTGCAAATATTTATCATCTTATAATTATGGAGGTCAGAAGTTCAAAATTATCCTCACTAGGCTAACATCAAGAAGACAGCCATGATAATTCCTTTTGGAGGTTCTAGGGAGTATTTCTTTCCTTGCTTCTTCTACATTTCTTGGTTTGTTGCCCCTTCCTCCTTAAAGACAATTGGTAATATCTTCAAATCTACTATACTATGTCTCTCTCTCTCTTTCTCTCTCTCTCTCTCTCTCTCTGTCTCTCTCTCCCCCCCCCTTCTCTTCTCTTCCTCTCCTTTGTTTCCATCATCATATTCTCATCTCTGACTCTGACTCTGACGTCTTCCTTCTAAAACAACTTGTGATCACATTGGGCCTACCCAAATGGTCAATGATAATCTCTCTATCTCAAGATCATGATTGTGAACTTAATCACATCTGAAATGTCACTTTTTTCCATGTAGGATGACATATTTTAACCTCTAGATTCTAGAGATTCAGGCATGAGCATTTGGGGAAGAAGTTACCATTCATCCTCACACACTGAAAACATTTTGATTTCCTCTTCATTCCTATAGGATATTTCCTCCAAATATAAAATTTGGGAATAAATAGATGGATCTTTCCTTTACAAACTTGAAAAACGTGCCACTTCCCTTTCAACTATCATAGTTTTGATGAGAAACCACTGGCACTTCATTTGTTATGGGTGAAGCAGCATTTCTCTCTGGCTGCTTTCACATCTTTGTCTTTAGCTCTCAGACATTTGGCTATGAATTGTCTTGGTACAGAAATGTTTGTGTTTATCCTGTTTGTGGTTTACTCTGTTCCTTGAATCTATAGCTTTATGTTTCTTATCAAATTCAGAGAATTGTCACTCCTATTTCTTCAAAAACTTTTCAACTCTACCTAGTTTCTTTTCTTTGGGGACACTGATGGCATGAATATTAGATATTTAATAGTCCCACATGTACCTGAGGCCCTGATTTTTTTTCACTACATTTTCTCTTTGTAATTCAGGTTGAATATTATCTTTTTTTCTGTCTTAAATCTCCCATATGCCAGGCACAGTGGCACATGCCTGTAATCCCAGCCGCTCAGGAGGCTGAGGCAGGAGGATCTCGAGTTCAAAGCCAGCTTCTGCAACAGGGAGGCACTAAGCTACTCAGTGAGACCCTGTCTCTAAATAAAATACAAAAATAGGGCTGGGGATGTGGCTCAGTGGTTGAGTGCCCCTGAGCTCAATCCCCAGTACCCTCCCCAACAAAAATCTCACATATGCTTAATCTGTATTTTTCCAGTCAGCTGTTGAGCTCCTTCATTGAGTTTCATACTTTGGTTATTATACTTCTCAACTCCAGAATTTCTATTTGATTCTTCTTTATATCATCTAATACTTTCCTGAGATTTCTTTATCAGTTTGCTGACTTTATTTTTTTTAATATTTTCTTAGATGTTGATAGACCTTTATTTTATTCATTTGTTTATATGTTGTGCTGAGAATTGAACACAGTGCCTCACACATGCTAGGCAAGAGCCTTACTACTGAGCCACAACCCCAGTCTAAGACTTTGTTTTGCTGTGACTGTATTTGTAATTGCTCACTAAAGCCCATTTATGATGTATACTTTAAAGTCTTTATCAGATAATTTCAATATCTGTATAATTTGAGTGTTGGCTTCTTTTTACTTCCCTTTTTTCATTCTGGTTAAGATCACCCTAGTTCTTGCTATGATGAATGATATTCAGTTGAACTGTGAGTGTACCATACTTATAATTTTTTGAGTATTGTACATCTGTGTCTTATCTAATTCTTGTGTTCTAGCGGACCTCTTATGCTATCACATTGGTAAAGGAAGGAAGGTATCATCTTCTTACTGTCAGGTCTCTCCCTTAGGCTCCGTCCACACAGAAGGGAAAGGGTCCATCATTCTTCTTGCCGCTGAGGGGGGTGGGCTTATTCCCACATGACCAGGGTGAAAGTCCGGACTCTCTTCTTTGCTTCCTCAGACCTCAGACAGCAGAGAGAGAGAGAGGTGGAATCATTCCAGGTGGTGTCCACTCACACTAGAGGACAGGGGTAAAACTCCCAGCTCTCAATGCAACCCTCACTGATACCATACGAGTAGATGAGTGGATGAGGGCACCCCAGGACAGAATGGCAAGGGTGGAATTCTAGGCCTTTGCTGCCAGGGAGGTGTGGGGCAGATGGGAACCAAGTTTTTTGTGTTTTTTTTTTTTTTTTCCCTAGTGGTATTTGACTTAAATAGAGCAAACATTAACGTTTTCCTGCTAGAGGGCCATTTTCTTGGTCCTTTGGCTAAAGAGAGCAAACTTTCTTGTCTTTGTTTTTCTACACTCATTGGCATTTCTAAGTTGCCAGTTTCTCTAATATGCCTGGAATACATGAGACAACCCAAACATCCAGGTCTCAAGGTTTCCAGTCAGTGCTTCTGTTCTCCATGTTCCAGAGTCTTCTAATATTTATTTTATATAAAATTTCCAGCATTTTAGCTGTAATTATCAAGGAGAGTAGGAAAATATGTCTACTCCTTCTTCCAAGACTTGCCTTTTTAAGATTTTGAAATGACTTAACCCTTATAATCTATTTTCTTAGTGCCTGATATAAAGTTTTATTCCTTAATAAGTGTAAACACAATTAGCCTACATCTTTAATAGCATATCCTCTTGTATGACTTTCTTCTCTTTTCTCATACCTTACCTTCAATAAGAGATTCTTGAGAATATATACAAGTATTTATAACTTGGATGCTCATTGTAGTTTTATGTGTGTGTGTTTTGTTTGTTTGATTATTTGTTTGTGGTGCTAGGGATTGAACCCAGGGCTTTGTACATGCAAGGCAAGTACTCTACCAACTGAGCTATATCCCCAGCCCCTCATTGTAGCTTTTTATAAAAATGGTCAAACAGAAATTTATTTAAATATCCACCAATACAGGACATGTATTTCACTTTTAAACAAGGGATATTACATAGTCACTGAAAAATAAAATGTAAATTTAGGTATTAAAAAAGTCAAGAGTATATTGCAAGGCTGGGGGTATAGCTCAGTGGTAGAGTCTTGCTCAGTATGTGCAAGGCCCTGGGTTCAATCCCAGAACCACCAAAAAAGAAAAAAAAAGGGGGGGGGGTTATTGCTATGGAGTAAAACAATTAAACTGCATACCATTTAAAAATATATGGTTTTTCTGTTTTTATGTTTTAAAAGATTTTTTAAAAAGTGGAGCTTGATCTAAAGAAATAAAACAAAAGCTATGTTCTGGAGGTGATTTCACATGACTTATCCTACTTGCTCTTCACAATATATATCCTCAGGGCAGGCATTCTTCCAAAGTAACTTCTTGTCAATACAGTGTCGAGATACCACAATTCTGAATAAATTTCCACAGTTCCACATGCAGTCATATTTTCCTCTTTAAGGCTATATCTGTCTCAAAACACGTGTAAAGCTGCCTAGGATGTTAAAAAAAAAAAAAAAGAAATCAACACCGAACAGAGAATTAAACCTCGAAACCTCTGCTCAGTAACTCTTTCAGAACTCATTTTCAACAGACAGGTGATTACAGGCGTGCGCCACCGCGCCCGGCTTCAGAACTCATTTTCTCCTTTTCTATCTACTCTTCGTACACAACAGAAAAACAACCCTCAAGTTTTTTAATCACAAGGAGGTGTATGACATATGACTTTTCTACTTCAAAGGAATCTAATAATAGCACGTGCATAGGAATATCCCTGCTCTGTGCAGAGTAAACAAACACTTCTCTCTCCTGAGAGAGATCAGATGAACCTACTTATGTCAGATCTCTCCCAGAATTCCATTGTTGTCTCTCCAAACAGGCTTTAAGGAAAACCACTGAATCTGGGATCGGGAGCTTTTCTCAAATGTATTTCCTTTAAAAACATAGGGAAACAGGATTTTTGGCCACAGGAGGTCAAGGTCAGCAATCTAACAGAATTGGTCCTTTTGAACTTCCTTTCTAAGAAACACATTATATTATCTGGTGAAAGCTGTTACATTGAAAATGTCCATTAACACTTGAGCCATGATTAATTTTGTTCATCACACAATGGATGATTTTAGGAAGCACGTCTATTAAAATCCACAGATGAGTTTAATGAAACCAAAATGCATATTTCCAAGATAATGTAAGCAGTGTAAGTTCTGTGAGGATTAAAGCAGTATTTGGTCAGTGTGTGTGTGTGTGTGTGTGTGTGTGTGTGTGTCCCACAAAGAACAATATAGTGCTATATTGTAAATAATGAATAATTATTTATTTTTAACAATTAAAGAACATGAAACTTATAGGAAAAAAACACAGAAAAGAGAATGCTAAGAAATGCAAATATAACACTCCTTGGAGATTGTGCTGTTTTCAGAGACCTAAATTTATATTATTGGCAAGTATGGGCATTCCTTTCAATAAAATAGAAATGCATTTTCCACTTAGATTATCTTAGTAGCATTCTCTTAAATTTGTACAGTATTTTTGAGAAGCTGAAGAAAATTTCCAATGAGTTATATTATTTCAGTATTATAGAACTTTCCATGTTATTGTCTCCATTAGAATGGGGAAATTGATAAAAGATTTATAGAAAGGTACCCAATGAGTAAGCAACAGCCTCAACTATGACACAACCCTTTCCCCATAAATGGGACTGCCTCTCCTTTTTTGCAGAGGAAGGCAGTTCTTGAAGCTCCCATCTCAGTAACTTGGCCTCTGCCCAAGGTCAATCCCCACGCACTTTCACCTGTCCGACCTGCTCTCTCCCTGCAGTGTTACTGAGCTTTAGTGTAATTTCTAAGTTAGCAACATCAAGTGCAGAAAGTAGATATTCTATTACACCATCAGGTTTTCCTCCTGTCTGACGGCCATACTTTCAGTTGACACTTCTCCTGCCTGCCTAGAAGGAGGAAGTTCAAGGGAAATGTCTGAAACACCATTTCCTTTTGCTTTAAACTAAATCATGAGAGCCCCATAAAGATTCCTCATTCTACACCAGAAAATTAAAAAAAAAAAAAAAATCTGTATATGGTCACAATTCTAAATCAGGGAAAAAAGAAGCATGGAACAACAGAACAGTTTGTTTCTATGAAATCCTACGGTATTGTTATGCATTACTTAACCTAAAACCAAAGTTGGCCCATTTTCATTTAATATAGTAAGGAAGTTCTGAAGATAGTCAGGGTAGGGGTGGGGTAATGGGGATGGAAAGGATAGTAGAAAGAGACACACATTATTATCCTCTGTGATCACGCTAGTGGAGTGACTCTGAGCCACGCACAGCCAGAGGAAGGGGGGAGTTGTGCTCCACTTGTGTACTATGTGTCAAAATGCATCTACTGTGGAATTAATTAGTTAATTTTTTAAAAAAAGTTGGTTTGTGGAGTTTAAGCAGGCAGTACAGTGTGGTCAAGAAAATGGGATGGCTTGGAGTCAGATCCAATAAGTTTTTTTTTTTTTTTTTATCCTAATTTGTTATTTATATTTGCAGAGTACACTTCATTTCATATTACATACAAAGAGCACATTTTTTCAAGTTGCTGGTTTTATATAAAGTATTTTTACAACAATTGTGTCTTCATACATGTATTTAGGGTGATCATGGATAACTCAGTCTGCCATTATTCCTATCCCTTTGTCCCCTCCTGTCCCTCCCCCCTCTTTGTTCTATTTAAAGCTCTTTCATTCCTCTCATTCCCTCTCTCTTGCCTTTATAAGTTAGTATCTTCATATCAAAGAGATCATTTGACCTTTGGTTTTTTGGGATTGGCTAACTTCACTTAACATTATTTTCTCCAACTCCATCCATTTACCTGCAAATGCCATGATTTTATTCTCTTTTAGTGCTGAGTAGTGTTCCATTGTGTATATATACCAAAGTTTCCCTATCCATTCATCTGCTGTTGGGCATCGGGGTTGATTCCACAATCTAGCTATTGTAAATTGTGCTGCTGTAAACATTGATGTGGCTGTGTCCCTATGGTAAGCTGTTTTTAAGTCCTTTGGGAATAGGCCAAGGAGTGAGATAGCTGGGTCAAATGGTAGATCCAATAAGTTTACAATGAATACCTTTTTTTCTTTCAGAAAGAAAGCATATTAATTTGTTCTATTTCTTATTCTCTAACTTTTAATTTAAATCAGATCTCCTTGTTCCTTTCATATTTCAACCATTATTTTTCATCATAACACTTAACAAGACATAATTTACTTATTTGCTTATGACTCTTTCTCCTTCAGTTTCTAATGTATAGTGCTGCTCAATAAATATTTCAAACACACACACACACAAAAAAAAAATAATAAGGAAGTTCTAGTTTCTCTCTTGTAAGATTCATTTCCATAAGAATCAATTTGGTGTCTGTTCATTAAAAAGAGGGTGGGGGACAACATCTGCCACGGACATATTTGGAAACCACAATGACATGAGAAGTAATAATTGACTACTATATTCCCTTAAGTAACTTTGCTTTTCTTAATGCTTAAGACAAACAGAAGACACAAGGCAGAACCACATCTTTATTTCTTGTGATACGTTAGTTTAAAATGTCTCCAAGAAAGGTGCAACTTGTCTCACCAGTGATGATTACCAAGTGGACCCAAATGCTAAAAGCATCACTGCAGTGAAACAGGCCTCCTAATGGTGGACACCAAGTAGCCAATGCACTGTCCCAGGCACCCCACGCCACAGAGTGGAAGGCAAACACTCCCTGCACCTTGTAAGCTGTCCCCGGTCCTGGCCACATCTACAAGGCCATCCATGAGCCAAATACAACAGGCAACCTGACAGGAAGTTCTGGTCCCGGTAAGGGCTCTTGCTTCCTCTCCCCCTAGAATCAAAATTCCCACTGGGGGATGTGAGTCTCAAAGGAATGTAGACCTAGCATAAATGCATGACTCCTTTGAGTAATGTGTACTCTTTGTTGGCAGCCATGAAAATAATATGTCTAGCTTTCTGCCCATGGACGCCGCCGGGAAAGCATCGTTAAAAAGTCTTTCTTCCTGCTGCCGTCATGTCTAAATCAGAGTCCCCTAAAGAGCCGGAACAGCTGCATAAGCTATTCATCGGAGGGCTGAGCTTTGAAACAACTGATGAGAGTCTGAGAAGCCATTTTGAGCAATGGGGAACACTCACGGACTGTGTGGTAATGAGAGACCCAAACACCAAGCGCTCCAGGGGCTTTGGGTTTGTCACTTATGCCACTGTGGAGGAAGTGGATGCAGCCATGAATGCAAGACCACACAAGGTGGATGGAAGAGTTGTGGAACCAAAGAGAGCTGTCTCAAGAGAAGATTCTCAAAGACCAGGGGCCCACTGAACTGTGAAAAAGATCTTTGTTGGTGGCATTTAAGAAGACACTGAAGAACATCACCTACGAGATCATTTTGAACAGTATGGGAAAATTGAAGTTATTGAAATCATGACTGACCGAGGCAGTGGAAAGAAAAGGGGCTTTGCTTTTGTAACTTTTGATGACCATGACTCTGTGGATAAGATTGTCATTCAGAAATACCATACCGTGAATGGCCACAACCGTGAAGTGAGGAAAGCCCTGTCAAAGCAAGAGATGGCTAGCGCCTCATCTAGCCAAAGAGGTCGAAGTGGTTCTGGAAACTTGGGTGGTGGTTGTGGAGGTGGTTTTGGTGGAAATGACAATTTGGGTCGAGGAGGGAACTTCAGTGGTCGTGGTGGCGTTGGTGGCAGCCGTGGTGGTGGTGGATATGGTGGCAGCGGGGATGGCTACAATGGATTTGGTAATGATGGAAGCAATTTTGGAGGTGGTGGAAGCTACAATGATTTTGGCAGTTACAACAATCAGTCATCAAATTTTGGACCCATGAAGGGTGGAAACTTTGGAGGCAGAAGTTCTGGACCTTATGGTGGTGGAGGCCAATACTTTGCCAAACCACAAAACCAAGGTGGCTACGGTGGTTCCAGCAGCAGCAGTAGCTATGGCAGTGGCAGAAGGTTTTAATACTTCCAGGAAACAAAGCTTAGCAGGAGAGGAGAGCCAGAGAAGTGACAGGGAAGCTACAGGTTACAACAGATTTGTGAACTCAGCCAAGCACAGTGGTGGCAGGGCCTAGCTGCTACAAAGAAGACATGGTTTAGACAATACTCATGTGTATGGGCAAAAAAACCCTCGAGGACTGTATTTGTGGCTAATTGTATAACAAGTTATTTTAGTTTCTGTTCTGTGGAAAGTGTAAAGCATTCCAAGAAAGGGTTTTTTTTTTAAATTTTTATTTATAGTAGTATGTATTACAGTTCATACTATACATATATAGCATCTTTTTACACAAAACAGTTTGTATACAAAGTATATTCACAGCATTCAAGTCTTCAATCATGCATTTAGAATAATGATATCCATCTTATTCAATCACTTTTTTCCCCCTTTCCCCCTTGCTCCCTCCCTTCCCCTCCCTTCCCTTTGACCATTATAGTGTTCCTCTAACCCTCGTATGTACCCCGACCCAACAATACTGTGAACCGGCTTCCTTATATCAGAGGAAACATTCGGTATTTGGATTTTTGAGATTGACTTATTTCACTTAGCATTATATTCTCCAACTTCATCCATTTACCTGTGAATGTCAGTATTTTATTCTCTTTTATTGCTGAGTAAAATTCCATTGTGTATATATACCACATTTTCTTTATCCATTCATCTACCGAGGGACATTTAGGTTGGTTCCACAACCTAGCTATTATGAATTGTGCTGCTATAAACATTGAGGTAGCTGTGTCACTGTAATATGCTGTTTTTTTTTTTTTTAAATATTTATTTATTTGCTTTAGTTGTACACAATGCGTTTATTTGTACGTGGTGCTGAGTATTGAACCCGGGCCGCGCACGTGCTAGGCGAGCGCTCTACCGCTGAGCCACAATCCCAGCCCGTAATATGCTGTTTTTAAGTCCTTTGGGAATAGACCCAGGAGTGGGATGGCTGGGTCATAGGGTGGTTCCATTCCCATTTTCCCAAGAAATCTCCATACTGCTTTCCATAACGGTTGTACCATTTTGCAGTCCCACCAGCAATGTATGAGTGTGTCTTTTTCCCCACATCCTCTCCAACATTTATTGTTGTTTGTGTTCTTGATAGCTGCCATTCTGACTGGAGTGAAATGAAATCTTAGAGTAGTTTTGATTTGCATTTCTCTAATTGCCAGCAATGTTGAGCATTTTTTCATGTATTTGTTAATTAATCGTATATCTTCTTCTGAGAAGTGTCTTTTCAATTCCTTAGCACATTTATCGAGTGGATTATTTGTTTTTTTTGGTGTCAAATTTTTTGAGTTCTTTATATATTCTAGAAATTAGTGCTCTATCCAATGTGCATGTTTAAATATTTGTTCCCAGTTAGTTGGTTCTCTATTCACCTCACTGATTGTTTCTTTTGCTGAGAAGAAGCTTTTTAGTTTAAATCTATCCCATTCATTAATTCTTGGTAATAATTCTTACACTACAGGATTCTTGTTAAGGAACTTGGAGCCTAATCCGACATGTTGGAAATTGTAGCTTACTTTTTCTTCTATTTTGGTGTATTGTCTCTGGTCTAATTCCTAGGTCCTTGATCCACTTTGAATTGAATTTTGTGCATGGTGAGAGATACAGGTTTAATTTCATTTTGTTGCATATGGCTTTCCAGTTTTCCCAGCACCATTTGTTGAAGAGGCTATCCTTTCTCCACTGTACATTTTTGGCGCCTTTGTCTAATATAAGATAGCTGAAATTATATGTATTAGTCTCTGTGTCCTCAATTCTGTACCATTGGTCTACTAGTCTGTTTTGGTGCCAATACCATGCTGTTTTTGTTACTATTGCTCTATAGTATAATTTAAAATCTGGTATGGTGATGCCGCCTGCTTCACTTTTCCTGCTCAGGATTGCTTTAGCTATTCTGGGTCACTTATTTTTCCAGATGAATTTCATGACTGCTTTTTCTATTTTTTTGAGAAATGTCATTGGGATTTTGATTGGAATTGCATTAAATCTGTATGATGCTTTTGGTAGTATGGATATTTTGACAATATTAATTCTACCTATCCAAGAACAAGGTAGGTCTTTCCATCTTCAGCGGTCTTCTACAATTTCTTTCTTTAGTGTTCTATAGTTTTCGTTATAGAGGTCCTTCACCTCTTTCGTTAAATTGATTTCCAGATATTTTATTTTTTTTTGATGCTATTGTAAATGGAGTAGTTTTCATCATTTCCCTTTCAGAGGCTTTGTCACTGATGTACAAAAATGCCTTTGACTTATGGGTATTGATTTTGTATCCTGCTCCTTTGCCAAATTCATTTACTAGTTATAAAATTTTTCTGGTGGAGTTTTTTGGGTCTTCTAGGTATATTATCATGTCATCAGCAAATAGGGCTAATTTGAGGTCTTCTTTTCCTATCTGGATCCCTTTAATTTCTTTCATCTGTCTAATTGCTCTGGCCAGAGTTTCAAGTACTATGTTAAATAGCAGTGGTGAGAGGGGGCATCCCTGTCTTATTCCAGTTTTTAGAAGGAATGCTTTCAATTTTTCTCCATTTAAGATAATGTTAGCTTGAGGTTTTGCATAGATAGCTTTTATAATGTTGAGATATGTTCCTGTTAGTCCTAATTTTTCTAGAGCTTTGAACATAAAGGAGTGTTGTATTTTGTCAAATGCTTTTTTCTGCGTCTATTGAGATGATCATATGGTTTTTATCTTTAAGTCTATTGATGTGATGTATTATGTTTATTGATTTCTGAATGTTGAACCAGCCTTGCATCCCTGGGATAAACCCCACTTGATCGTGGTGCACCATCTTTTCGATCTGTTTTTGAATCCGATTTGCCAGAATTTTGTTGAGAATTTTTGCATCTATGTTCATTAAAGATATTGGCCTGAAATTTTCTTTTTTGGCTGTGTCTTTGCCTGGCTTTGGAATTAATGTGATATTGGCCTCATAGAAAAGTGTCTGGAAGAGCTCCCTCTTTTTCTACTTCTTGAAATAATTTGAAGAGCATCAGTATTAGTTGTTCTTTGAAGGTCTTGTAGAACTCGGCTGTAAACCCATCAGGACCTGGACTTTTTCTTGTTGGAAGTTTTTTGATAGCGTCTTCTATTTCTTCACTTGAAATTGATTTATTTAAATTGTGTATAGCCTCCTGTTCCAGTTTGGGCAATTCATACGACTCTAGAAATCTGTCAATGCTTTCAGTATTTTCTATTTTATTAGAGTACAATTTTTCGAAGTAATTTCTAATTATCTCCTGTATATCTGAGGTGTTTGTTATGATATTTCCTTTTTCATCACGGATGCTAGAAATTTGAGTTTTTTCTCTTCTTCTTTTCGTTAGCATTGCTAGGGGACTGTCAATTTTATTTATTTTTTCAAAGAACCAACTTTTGGTTTTGTCAATTCTTTGAATTGTTTCTTTAGTCTCAATTTCATTAATTTCGGCTCTGATTTTAATTATTTCCTGTCTTCTACTGCTCTTAATGTTGATCTGTTCCTCTTTTTCTAGTTCTTTGAGGTGTGATGTTAAGTCATTTATTTGTTGTTGTTGTTTTCTTTTAATGAAGGAATTCAGTGCAATGAATTTTCCTCTTACTACTGCCTTCATAGTGTCCCAGAGATTTCTATACGATGTATCTGTGTTCTCATTTACCTCTAGGAATTTTTTAATCTCCTCCTTGATGTCTTCTTCAACCCCTTGTTCATTCAGTAGCATGTTGTTTAGCTTCCAGCTGTTGGAGTAGTTTTTTTTTTTTATTTCTTGTATTATCATTGATTTCCAATTTCATCCCATTATGGTCTGATAGAATGCAAGGTAGGATTTCTATTTTTTTCTATTTGCTGAGAGTTGCCTTGTGACATAATATATGGTCAATTTTGGAGAAGGAGCCATGTGCTGCTGAGAAGAAAGTGTATTCGCTAACTGAGGGATGAAATATTCTATATATGTCCGTTAGGTCTAAGTTATTAATTGTTTTAACAAGGCCTAATGTTTCTTTATTTAGCTTTTGTTTGGATGATCTATCCATTGGTGAGAGAGGTGTGTTGAAGTCCCCTAGAATAACTGTGTTGTGGTCTATTTTACTCTTGAACTTGAGAAGGGTTTGTTTGATGAATGTAGGTGCTCCATTATTTGGGGCATATAGATTTATAATTGTTATATCTTGTTGATGAATGTTTCCCTTAAGTAGTAAGAAATATCCATCTTTATCCCTTTTGATTAGCTTTGGCTTGAAGTCTACCTTATTTGATATGAGAATGGAAACCCCTGCCTGCTTCCACAGCCCATGTGCATGATAAGACTTTTCCCAGCCTTTCACCTTCAATCACTTGATGTCTTTTTCTATGAGGTGTGTTTCTTGTAGACAGAAAATTGTTGGGTTGTTTCTTTTAATCCAATCTGACAATCTGTGTCTTTTGAATGATGAGTTTAGACCATTAACATTCAGGGTTATTATTAAGATGTTATTCTTATTTCCATCCATTTTTAAATGTATTATGACATTTAGCTTGATTTGGATTCTCCTCTGGTTGGTAATTCCTTTAGTTTACTATCTCCCTTTGTTGGTTTTCATTGTTATTTTTCTCTTCTTCTTCATGGAAAATTTTGCCCAAGATGTTCAGAAGTGCTGGCTTTCGAGTTGTGAAATCTTTTAACTTTTGTTTGTCGTGGAAGGTTTTTATTTCATCTTCGAATCTAAAGCTCAATTTTGCTGGATATAAGATTCTTGGTTGACATCCCTTTTCTTTCAGAGCTTGAAATATGCTATTCCAGGATCTTGTAAGGTCTGGGTTGAAAAATCTGATCGGTTTCCCCCTATATGTAATCTGCTTCCTTTCTCTTGTGGCTTTTAGTATTCTCTCCTTGCCTAGTATATTAGGCAATTTCATTACAATGTGCCTTGGTGTGGATCTGTTGTGGTTTTGTACGTTTGGTGTTTGGTAAGCCTCTTGAACTTGGTTTTGCCATTTGTTCCTCATGTGTGGAAAATTTTCTGCTATAATTTCATTGAATAAATTACTCATACCTTTGGTTTGAAACTCTGCACCTTCTTCAACACCAATCACTCTTAAGTTTGGTCTTTTTATGCTGTCCCATAATTCCTGAATGCTCTGTTCTTATTTTCTTACTTCTTTTGCCGTGTCCTCTAGATTTTTCTCCAGGATATATGTTTTGTCTTCATTATCTGAGGTCCTTTCTTCCAGGTGATCTAATCTGTTGGTGATGCTTTCAACTGAGCATTTAGTTTGGTTTATTTCTTTTTTCATTTCCAGAATTTCTGTTTGGTTTTTCTTTAGAATCTCTATCTCCCTATTGAAGTAATCTTTTGCTTCTTGTATTTGTTTTTGGAGTTCTTTGTCAAAATGCTCTTTTACTGCCTCTATTTGCTCTCTCATCTCATTTTTTAGTTCATTCTTAAGATCCATAAACATTTGGAATATGTAATTTCTAAATTTCGTCTCTGGCATTTGACCAACTGTGCTTGCCATGGAATCTACTGAGGGGACATGTTGGTTGGTTTCAGCCACTTTCTTCCCTTGCTTCTTCATAATGCTTGTGTGTCTATTCTCCTAGCACTGCGGGACCTTGCCTATTTTGATTTCACCTCATAGCCTTGTGTTTCTCCTGTGGTACAATGCTGTCAGGTCCCCTTATAAATACCTTACAATTTAAGCTCTAACACTCTCTTTACAGCAAATCCCAGTTTGATCACAATGTACAGATTTAGTTAACTCAGGTACTGTTTCCAATTTACTCTGTATGCTTGCGTTGGGGTTTACAGTTTCAGTATTGGACACAGAGATGATATGTTTAGGAAGAAGCAAGTGAGGTTACTGAGATGTTCTTTCTTAGGAAGTATAAAAATAGAATTCTATGGAAGTGGTTTAATATCAGCAGACAGGAGAGAAAAGAGAATGGAGTGAGCAATTTAGAGGAAAGATGATTTATATATAAACCAAATTTATTTAGCCTTTGAGAGAAGAAAAAATAAAGAAAGATGGAAAAGAAAAAAAAAAGGAATAATGAGAGATAACAAAGAAGTAAGAATTAGTGTAAGAGAGAGGAGAGAGAAACTGAGTCAAGAAAAATAGAGAGTAAACTATATATAACATTGCTTTTCTGTATATTTCAATTGCCCGAGGCCTAGAAGTCCCAATTTCTGTGTATACCTTGTTTTCACCTCTGATGAATATACAATGCTGGGGATGTGGCCCAGTGGTCAAGTGCCCCTGAGTTCAATCCCTGGTATCAAAAAAAAAAAAAAAAAAAAAAAAAGAATATACAATGACAGGGTATAAATAGATAAGATGAGGGCAGAAGAGACTAAAGTGAGAAGGGAAGAAAGGAAAGAGGAACACAGACACACAAATAATCACACTATCAAACAGAACAAAAGAAAGAAAGAAAGAAACAGAGTCGAACCCAGGAACAAATCTCAAATAAACAGGACCCTGGAAAGCCCTTCCAGTTTAAGCCAGTTGTCCTTGACCATGCCCAGACAGTCACAGTGGAGTCTAGTTTGCAGCTTTGGCCAGCGGCAGATTGGCACAGAGGAATAATGGCTGGGGGGTGGGGGGGGGGGGGTGTCACTACGTGAATAGCACCAAGAAAGCGTTCATCCAAAAGGCATGCATTCCCCACGCCCGCCCCCAGTTATAGCTCTCCTGGTTGCTGCGCTGGCCTCAGGCAGGCCCTTCCCTGCTGGCTGCCTGCGCGCGTCTCACCCAGGTGTGTGCTGTTCTCAAAGCCCCAGACAGATCCTTGGATGTCTGCAGTCAGCTGCAGCCCTCCTCCAAAATGGCGGTGCCTTCCCTGGTCCCAACAGCAGTACCCCGGACCTGTGGGTCACTCCGAGGCGTGCAGGTCCCGTTCGGCAATTTACACGAAAGAAGTCTGTGAGGCCGCTGCTCGCGTCTGGATTTCTTTTTATTCTGCGCTGTTCGAGGCCGTGTTCTGTAACTTCCCGTACTGCAATGCTACCATGGCAGCTGCGCCGCTAATGTTGGTTTGGTTTGTGGGCCGCTGGCACTGGACTCCATGCCTGTCGGCGGTCTGGAGTTCGTTGTATTTCACCATCTAGATGTGCGCGGATGTCTCAGCTCCCTTCCAGTTGCGGGAGTGTTGCTAGGAACGCGTTCAATCTTCCCGGTAAACCTCTTTTAGTGCCGGTCTCCCGAGAGTGCTTCTCTGCTGTCCGCCATCTTTTTCCTGAGTCCCAAATTCCCAACAAAGGGTTTTAATGTAGACTGTTTTTTTTTTTTTTTGCACCCATGCTGTTGATTGCTAAATGTAATAGTCTGATCATGACACTGAATAAGTGTGTCTTTTTAAAAAATAATGATAATAATGTGTCTACCCATCCCCTAATTAATTATGTTGTACATGGTAATGACTCAGTAAAGGCATATCCAGTTGAAGAAATTAAATTATGTAGGGCAGCATTCTATTAGCTTTTTGTTAGAATTTCTGGAAAGTTTGTCTTACCATGACATTCTGTTTTGAGAAAAACCTGCATTTTCTTCACTTAGAAGTTTTTTTTTTTTTTAAATTTCCAAAGAAAAGCCATCACTTGAAACCTAGAATTTTATAAATTTAAAGTACTCCTTAAGTAAAATTTCAGGTTGTTCCAGTCATTCCTAAAAATTAATCATGGCCAGACGTGGTAGTACATGCCTGTAATCCTAGCTACTAGGGAGGCTGAGGTAAGAGAATTAAAAGTTTGAGGCTAGCCTGGCAACTTAGAGAGATCCTGTGTCAAAAAAAATAAATAAATAAAAAAGAGCTAGGGATATATCTCAGTAGTAAAGCACCTCTGGATTCAATCCCCAGTGCCAAAAAAAAAAAAAAAGGTAACAGAGTGATAAGATAATGAAGAATTTCCAAGTCAGAAACCAAAAACTTGGGAGCACCAGAGAATTAATTCTGCCTTGGAAAAAGTTGGCAATTCCAGAGAAATACTGAGAAACTAAAGAGCTAAGGCACAATTTTGAAGAGCTCATAGATCTAGAGGGAATATCTTTAGCCTTCAGATCTGATCAGGCCGAGTGAATGTCCCCCAGACCCAGTGCACATTGGGTTTCACTTCAAGGAGTCACACTCCAGAATAAGGGTAAACTGGAGGCCCTGTAGGTATTAAAGGAGCTTAAGCTCAAATCATCTGACTGCCTAAAATTGAATTAAGATGGTCTCAAAGTGCTATTTTCCCAAGGGGACTTTAAGCTGAAATATATACTGCTTTGAAGAGAAAAAAAAAAAAAAAAAAAAAAAAACATTTAGGCCTCAAATTATTTCTACCAAAATAGCTTGCAAATATAGATAGGGTTGTGCACACAAAGAAAAATAATCTGGCCAAGAAAGTAATAGAAATACCCCAGAAAATCCCTACCACCATTAAAGGTTTTAAAATCACTTTGATAATTACATGGGGAAAAAAAGAACAAGTCAAATTGAAAACAAAGCCAGGCAAGTTGTGGCATTCTTGTAATCCCAACTACTCAGGAAGCTGAGGTGGGAGTGTCTTAAGTTCAAAGCCATCCTGGGCAATATAACGCAATGCTGACTCAAAAAACCAAAAAAATCTCATTTATCTAAACTTACTAATAATCACCATATTAGGCATAAATGGTCCAACACACTAATTAAAATACAGAGACTAAATCTCATTTATCTAAACTTACTAATAATCACCACATTAGGCATAAATGGTCCAACACACTAATTAAAATACAGAGACTATCAGACTGAATACAAAATCAAAACCATAATATATGCTGCCTATAATAAACCCACTTTAAATATAAAGTCACAAACATGTTAAGAATAAAAGGTAGAAATATACAGATCATGCTAACATTAGCCTAAGTACACCTGGAGAAGCTATGTGTATATCAGACAAAGTCAATATTAGAGGAAAAATATTACTAAAAATATTACTATGGCAAAATAATGTCATTTCATAATAATCAGGAAGACATAAAAATGTAAATGCATATATACCAATTAACAGAGTGCTTCTAAATATATGAATCAAAAACTGATATAAGAGGAATAGATAAATTCTCTACTTCAGTCAAAGATTTTAAGCCCAGTTGTGCTTAAATACTGAGCTACATCCCCAACCCTTTTTAATTTTTATTTTAAGACAAGGTCTCACTAATTTGCTGAGTCTGTCTTTGAACTTGTGATCCTTCTGTCTCAGTCTCCAGAGCCACTAGGAATGAAAGCATTCACCACCATGCCAGGCAAGATCACTCTTTTTTTTTTTTTTTTGGTACCAGGGATTGAACTCAGGGGCACTCGACCACTGGGCCACATCCCCAGCCCTTTTTAGTATTTTATTAGAGACAGGGTCTCACTGAGTTGCTAAGTGCCTTGCTATTACTGAGGCTGGCTTTGAACTCACAATCCTCCTGCCTCAGCCTCCCAAGTGCTGGGATTATACGCATGTGCCACCGCACCTGGCTAAGATCACTCTTACTAACAGAAAGATCTTTGGAAAATTCTACAACTATTTGGAAATTACAAATGCATTTCAAACAATCCATAGATCTTATCAACTATTTATTACTTCTCCTAGATTTTCTGTAAATTCTGTCAGGTTTTCTACACAGATGATTATGTAATTTGTGAATAAAGACAGAAATTTGTTTGTTTTTACAGTGTGTGAGGCACAGCAGGAATCTCAATTCAAACCAGAGTCCAGAGGCACTCAGTGGTAGAGCACCCTGGGTTTAATTCCCAGTACTGAAAATAAATTAAAAAAAAAAAAAAAAACTACAGAGCAGTATCCCTCATGGATGTAGATGCAAATATTCTAAACAAAATTTTAGTAAATCAAATCCAACAATATATTAAATGGCATCATGACCAAATGAGGTGTATCCCAGGTAAACAAGACTGTCCTAACACTTGAAAATCAATTAATAAAATTCATGACATTATGAAACTAAAAAAAAAACCCTGTTTGATTATCTCAACTGATAACAAAAAGTGTTTTCAACAAAATATATCATCAATTCCATATATAAACTCTCAAAAGCTAAGATTACAAGGTTATATCCTTAACCTTTTATAAAGGACATTTACAAAAAGCCTACAACTAGCATTGTACTTAATGATGAATGAGTGCTTTTCCCCTAAGATCAGAAACAAGACAGGTATGCTAGTTCTGGCTACTTCTAGTCCATATTATACTTACAATTCTAGTCATTGCAATCAGGCAAGAAAAGAAATTTAAAGGGACTGGAAATGTAAATCAGTGGTAGAGTGCTTGCCTAGCATGCACAAGTCCCTAGGTTCAATCCCTAGCACTGAAAAAAAAAAAAAAAAAAAATACAACTATTTTTGTTACAAATTATACAACTACCTATGTAGAAAATCTGACAGAATTTACAGAATAGCCAAGAGAACTAAAAGTGAATTGGGTAAAATTTTCAGGTTACAAAATCAATTTCACTATACAAAAATCAATTATATATCTACATATTATTAATGGAAAATCAGAAATCTAAATTTTATAAAACAACATCATTTTCAATAGCATCAGAGAGTATGAAATACATGGGGATAAACCTGATAAAAGATATGAAAGACTTCTTCTCTGAATATATAAAATTTTGCTGAAAGAAATTAAAGACCTAAATAAATGGAAAGATATATCTTGTGCACATATTGGAAAAGTGAATACTGTTAAAATGTCAATTTTCTTCAAATTGATCTATATATTTGATGCAATCCCAATCTAAATCCTCTATGGCTTGTTTTGTAAATATTTAAAAGTTGACTCTAAAATTCATACGGAAACATAGAGGACCTCTACTAGTTAGAATATCTGAGAAAGAAGACCAGCCAGGCACTCGAGCATCCCCGTAATCCCAAAGAAGAAATAAGTTGGAAAAACAATACTAATTTCAAGACACATTACAAAGCTTCATTAATCAAAACAGCATGGTATCTGGGTGCAGTGGTGCACACCTGTAATCCCAGTGGCTCAGGAGGCTGAGGCAAGAGGATCCAGAGTTCAAAGCCAGCCTCAGCAATTTAGCAAGGCCCTAAGCAATTCAGTGAGACCCTGTCTTTAAATAAAATTGTAAAAAGGGCTGGGGATGTGGCTCAGTGGTTCAGCACCCAAAGGTTTAATCCCTGGTACCAAACAAAAAAACAAAAAAACATAGTATTGTTGTAAAGATAAACAATTAGGTCAATGGAACAGAATAGAGAATCCAAAATAACCCCCATATATATAGAAAACTGACTTAATAAACATATAGACAATGCAGTAGAAAAAGGAGCACTTTCAAATAATAGTGCCAGAACAATCTGACATCCATATGCAAAGACTTGAAAATTGACCTTTACTTCACATCATATACAAAAAATTAACACAAAATGCATCATATACCAAAATGTAACACCTAAAACTACAAAATTTCTAGAAGACACATAGGAGAAAATCTTCATGACTTGAATCAAAGGTTTATTAGATATCACACCAAAAGTATAATCCATGAAAGAAACAAAATGATAAATTTCACCTCTTCAAAATGAAACATATCTGTTCTTTAATGACATTGTTAAGAGAATATAAAGATAATCTACAAACTAGGAGACAATTTTTTTCAAAGCATATAGCTGATAAAAAGTTCATATAGAGAATATGTGAAGAATGCTCAAAAGTCAACAAAAAAATTTTTGACACAGGCAAAGATTTGAACAGACACTCCACCAAAGAAAATATATATGTGGCACATCTATATGAAAAGATCCTCAACATCATTAATCACTAAGGAAATGCAAATAAAAAATATGATTGCTGAGAATGTAAACTAGTACTGCTATTATGGAACACTGTGCAAAGATTCCTTTAAAAAACAAAAATGGAATTACCATATTATTTAGTAATTCCATTTATGGGTATTTAC
The DNA here is from genome assembly GCA_025594165.1 of Tamias sibiricus. Classification (NCBI taxonomy): domain Eukaryota; kingdom Metazoa; phylum Chordata; class Mammalia; order Rodentia; family Sciuridae; genus Tamias; species Tamias sibiricus. The sequence goes on from CM046658.1 coordinate 161,725,370, forward strand.
CCAAAAGATTTGAAATCAGTATGTCAAAGAGATGTCTGGGGCTGGGATTGTGGCTCAGCAGTAGAGCGCTCACCTAGCACATATGCAGCCTGGGTTCGATCCTCAGCACCATGTACAAATAAAGGCATTGTGTACAACTAAAGCAAATAAATAAATATTTTTAAAAAAAGAGATGTCTGCATTCCCATATTTCTTGCAGCGCTACTAACAATAGACAAGGTATAGAATCAACCGAATTTTCCATCAACAAATCAATCAATAATACACACATACACACACATGATATACACAATGGAATGCTATTCAGCTTTATATAAGAAATTCTGTCATTTTCAACAACATTGATAGAACTGGAAAACATTACATGAAATAAGCCAGGCACAGACAAACAAACCTACATGTTCTCACTTGCACGTGGAATCAAGAACAATTGAACTCAAAGACAGAGAATACAATAGTGCTTATCAAGGGCTGGGGGGATGGGGAGATTGAGGAGATGATAATCAAACTCTACAAAGCCTCAATTAAACAGAAAAAATAAGGGTTTTTTCCCCTTTGAAATATATTGCACAGCATGATGGATATCGTAAATTATGTATTATGTTTTTCAAAATCACTGAGTAAATTTCAAATGTTCTCATCACAAAAAATGGTAAGTATTCATTGTGATAGATGTTAATTAGCTGGATGTAATTATTTCACAATGTTCATAAATCATAACAACAGTTTTGTATCCCGTAAATATGTACGAACATATTTGTCAACTTATAATTAAAAATAAAAATTAAAACCATGATGAGATACCACAATATATCTATTAGAATGGCTAGAAAGCTACAATTAAAACAAGTAACCATATTAAGTGTTGTTAAGGATGTAAAGGAACTAGAACTCTCATTACTGCTGGTGGAAATGAATGATGGAACCGCTTTGGAAAATAGTTTGTCAGTTTTAAAAATATTTACATGAACCAGTCACTCCACTCCTAGGTACTTAACCTAAACCTAAAGAAAACAGATGTCTGTGCAAAGACTAGTACTAGACTGCTTATAGCTGCCTTATTTGTAATACTGAAAAACTATTTGGAGCTGGGCGCGCGGTGGCCCACGCCTATAATCCCAGCACTTGGGAGGCTGAGGCAGGAGGATCGCGAGTTCAATGCCAGCCTCAGCAATGGTGAGGCACTTAGCAACTCAGTGAGACCCTGTCTCTAATAAAATACAAAAAAGGGCTGGAGATGTGGCCCAGTAGTCGAGTGCCCCTGAGTTCAATCCCCAGTACCAAAAAAAAAAAAAAAAAAGAAGAAAAGAAAAGATAAAAAGAAATGAGCTACTGATACATACTACTAATGTATGAATCTCAAGTAAGCCAGACCAAAGAGTAGTGTGTACTGCGTGATTCCAGTTCTATAATATTCTAGGAATCACAAACTAATTTATTAGGAATCACATAATATTCTAGGAATCACAAACTAATTTACTAGTTTGTGGGGGGATAAGAGGAGAAGGAGGACTGAAAAGAGGCACATAGACACATCTGAGTTGTATATTTTTATTGGGATAGTACCAATGGTTGTACATGTTAAATGTTTGTAGTTAATTTTATGTCCATTATTCCGCAATAGAGCTGTTTAAAATCTTTTAAGATATAATTTTCTTCTCCAAAAATAAGATGTATTTTTCATTTGTTTGAACCTCTTTAATTCCCCCAAATAATATCTTCATATAGTCTCTGTATTTTTCTGTAAAGTTTGTTTCTGTATATTGTTATGGTTATTATTACAAATAAGACCTATTAGATTTTCTGATTGTCCTGGGTTATTTTTAACTGACATAGATAATATAAAGATATGTTTTATTTGCTATGTTTCCCCCTGTTTGAGACCAGCCCAGGCAACTTAGTGCAATCCTCATCTCAAATAAAATAAAAAAGACATGGTGACATAGCTCAGTAGTAGAGTTTCCCTGGGTTCAATCCCCAGTACCTCAAAAAAATAAATAAATAAAAATTTTTAAAAAATCAAAGTAAAAATACAGATTTGCTATTTCCAAACAAAGAAATTTTTTTTTTTTTCTATTCCTTGCTTTTCCATACAAGGAACACTGAAGACAGATAGACTTGGGAATAGAAAAGAGGAAGATAATCCATTTGGGCTTTCAAAGCATCTCTAATGTGCAGGATACATCTCAGAAAAGAAAGTAAAAAGAAAAGAATATGGAGGTATCTCTCTGAGGTTGCACCACACTCAAGTTTCTCCCACAATGACCTGAATAAAAATGGGCAGGAAGAACAGAAAAGTTACCAACCAACTTTCTGTTCATGCATTCATAAATCATTTAATGGAATCAGAATCATGCACCACTCAGTGATCGGCATAGGTTCTGAGAATTGTATCCATAAGTGATTTATTCATTGTGTGAACATTGCAGTATGTGCTTACACAAATCAGGATGGCTATGGCATCGCTAGACAACATAATCTTATGGGACCATTGTTATATATGCAGTCCATTGTTCACCAATACATCATTATACAGAATGTGTCTATTTTCATTGAGGGCCTACTGTAGGCCCGACCCTACACTCAAAGCTGAAAATATCATAGTAATCCAAATAAATGATAATAATTGCCCTCCTTCCTACCAAGGAGAGATCAAAAATAAATGAATAATATAACAGCTAGTGTGAAGTACTATAAAAAAATATAAAAAGAGAACGCAAGTAAAATCAAGCACTTGTATTGAGTTAGAGAAAGGGGGATTGGACCTTGGGAGGTTGAGAAGATTAAAATTTTTGGAGCAGAGTAGTAGAGGTGGGGATACACAACAAAGAGTTCTAGAAATTTGGATAGATGTCCCTTTGAGTCTGTGACTACGTTTTGGTCTGCACACAGGTGGAAATAAAATCCAGAAGACCAAAGAACAATTTGACAAGCAATTGGAAGAGCAACAACTTCTGGGACTTGTCAGGAAAATAACACAGAACAGGGTGGAGGATCTCATCGCTCACAAGAAGTTTGGCAGAGACAATGCCTATGTCACATTTGAATTTCATACATGCACTTTTGCTTTTCTCGTGAACTCACAGCTTTCTCTTGTATACCTAACTGTGCTTCTGAAAAGCCTTGCCCCTGTCCCAGGGGCAGCCCCCTCTCGCTTGGATCCATCTGGACCTTGACAACCACTTCTGGTTTTGTCCTTTTACTACTTCTCAGCCTTCTACGATCTTCTCAAAGTCACTTTTCTTTTCAGATCAAGGCAGTCCTCTGGCTGTTAAGATAAGCTGACAATTCAGAATTTCCCATGGTGTTTGAGAAGCCAGGATGAGGAGGGAATGGAAATGAGAACCTGAAGACAAAGTCAAAGCAACTTTTTTACAGCCAGTCTTAAGGAAAGAAAAATAGTCCATCTACTTAGAAAGGACAGAGTAGTCTTAAAAGATTTTTGGGGGGTGGGGTGGGAGATTTTTGCCTTTTTTTTTTTAGATTTGAGGATGTGAAGGCAATAGGAATATCAGGTAGAGAGAGAGTAATTAGACAAGCAGTAGCAGAGGAGATGAATAGAGAAGCCTAATGGTCTTAATCTGGAAACTGCGACAGAGTCCTGAGTTTGAGTCATAAGAGGCTGTTCCCAAGCCTATTGGCATTAGGCAATTCTGGAACACACCTTCTCATCTATAAAACAGGCATGACACTACTTCACAGAGCTGCTTGTGGATGAAATAAATTACCACAAGAAATCATCTAAGGTAATCTTTTGCATACATTAGATACTCAAAATTTATTTCCTTTGTCCTTCTCTTCCCCAGACATAACTATTCATGTTCAAGTGTACTAAGGAACAGGAATCAGAGTATTCTAAAGTAATTTTTTAAAAAGCATATAGTCTTATAAAATCAATTATCACGTCACTATCAGGACAATCCCTTTGTACAGCCTCCTTCAGTTTGCAAGATAACCCAACATGAAAAGAATATTAGTCTTGAAGACTACAAGACCACCTGATATGATGTCTGAGCTTGTCTTAATGCGACGCACTTGGGTGGAGGGTTATCTGAGTCATGACCTCTCTTTGCATTGCAACATCTGTGAGGGCCACTCCCAGTTCAGTCCCTTTCCTCAACCTCTTTAGCAGCCCACATTTCAAAATAAGGAACAGAGTCATTATCAAGAGAGAGGGAACCAGCCCAAGCAGCCCTCAGAACCAAAGTGGGGAGGTCCACTCTCCAGGGTCTCATCTGATTACCTTCTATTGTTCAGATGTGGAGCACCTTGTAATCCAGTGACCACTGATTAGCACTGTCAAATTCCTGCAGAGAACTGGGATTAGGCATCAAGATTGTTCTAGTTTTTTTTTTTTTTTTTAATCACTTTGAGATTAAAGGCCCCTTAGAAAAATCTAAGGAAACAACTGAGTCTTCTCCCCTAGAAAAAAGATACAGAAAATTGGCATCCAACTTGAAGGATTTCACTTGCTCTCAGAAGGTCATCCTCTGGCTCCAAGTTAAAAGCTGCAGATGAAAAGCACCTCCAAGTCCAGGAAGGCTAAGATTACGTACATTCTAAAATCCAAGCTTTATCAATCCATGCCTGACATCACAAAAACAGATGATAAAATGCTTTCAGATAAAAAGAATTAGAGCACTATCCAAGAGAACAAAGGGAAAAGGAATAAGGATCTAACACTATACCTCACCCAATTCCATTGAATCACCCCCTTCCCAGAGCTTCTTAACAAAAGGCTTAATTTGTAAGTATTTGAATGTGACTTCCAAGGGGGTTCTAAAATCCATTGTAAATGATGAAGGCCAGGCTTTTCTCTTTGTATCCTTCCACACAGAAATGAAATCATAGGTCTTAAAACAAATAGGGTTTGTTCCAGAACCCTCTCCTACCTGGAGGGAATTTTAAATGAAGCTCCAACCTTAAATACTGGCCCCTCTTAATTTTGGCCTGATTAGAAGAAAGCAGGGCACATAAACCCACTCATGACTGGTTAGTGGACTAAATATTAATATTAAGACACTATTTTAATTTTGTTCATTAGGAGAAAGCCAACTCAAAATCCTTTCCCACTTTTTCCTCCACATCAGTGCTTCTTATCAGCCAACCCATTTCTAGAGTTTCAAAAATGGTAGCTTCAACCACTTTGCAAAGAAAGCATTGTTTCCACTATATGCAAGGCAGTAAAAATTATTTTCAGCTCAGTGTTCTCTCTTGTCAACTGTTATTATTTCCGAAGAACTGTTATCAACAACCAGCCTTCCAGTTGGTCCATACTGCTGCCATTGGCATTTTATAGTTTTGTTTGATTCTTCCATGACTATCTAGCACAGTGTCTCCTCAAACACAGTGGACTGATACCAGGCTGGTTACAATAAAGCCAAATGGAAACTTATTATCTAGCATAGGGATTCTGACTCAGGATCCCAAGAATCTGTGTTTTTGTTAAGTCTCACCAGGTGAATTGCCCGGAGCTTGGACCCACTTACTGCTCCACTGTATGTGTGAGTTTACATTACATTCCAAAGCAATTTTCTTTTCTTTCTTTCTTTCTTTTTTTTTTTCCCCTATTTGTACACTGTCCTTCATTAGGGAGAGTTGTCCTTTTCATAAAAACTAAATGCCATTAGTGGAATTCTCAGAAAATCAAAAAAAGTATTTTTAAGTCCTCAATATTTCTTTCAGCTTTGTATATTCCTTCTAGTCACTACAGCTAATTAAGCCTTTAATTCAGTCCTTCAAAGTAAAATTTCTATCTACTTATGCTGCAAAGTTTTCCCTAAATGATAACATGCTATCAATATGTCTTATCATCACAGCTGGGTGCAGTGGCACACACCCATATTCCCAGCTACTTGGGAGGTTGAGGCAGGAGATTTGCAAATTCGTGGCCAGCCTCGGCAACTTAGTGAGACCCTGACTCAAAATAAAAAGGGCTGGCAATATAGCTCACTGGTACAATCCTGGATTCAATCCTCAGTACTGGAAAAAAAGACAAAAGGTTTGTTATACATCTAACTAATTTTCTTTTACATGGCATAAATGATAAGAAACAAAGATGTGGCACAGTCACTTGGCATCCCAGTAGTCTTCAGATAGAAGAACACCTCAGTCGTACCAGACTATATTTAATTATTTTTATTAGGGCAAGAGAGTCTATGTTCTGTAACTTATTTCACTTGCAAGCATGAATAGGGAAGTGCCTGTGTCTCCTCTCTCTCTCTACATGGGTCGCTCTTGGGGTCTGGTCACAATGTGCCACCATAGTGGTAGCAGATCACCTTCCTTCCTGGCGGGAGGCAAAGCTTCAGTTTTAGGACCTTTAGTGGGGTTTCCTCCTATAGCTGCTGAACCTCCTCCTCCCAGCTTTCCCTTCACAATTTCTTCCACTGCTCTCTCAGCAAAGTAATCAGGACACATTGCCTTTTCAGAAGGATGCCAGTGATCTAAGCACCTTTCCAGAATCTTGTAGCACTCATATATCTCGTACTTGATGCCCCCGGGAGTCAGGGAAGATATATGGCTGCGGGTGCTGATTATGCCAGATTCTTCTGCCTCCCTCAAGAGCTGGGTGCCTTTCATCACATCCTGTTCATCCTATGTTCTTCAAACCCGGCTCTCATCAAACAAGCAAAGTAGTGGTATTTGTCCCTGTGGACACACCACAATGCAAAGTGGCAGAGCGCCCACTTATAAAGCCACAACACCTTCTGCTGTTGGGTCAGATAGGCGGTGGGCACTAAGAACACCACAAGGCTCCGCTCTCCTTAGTGGCCACGAGGAGTCACAGAAAGCACCAGGGAGAAATGGGTGAGGGCAAGTGAAAGAAGTCACTCTCAGGAAGGAACCCCCTATTTCCAGAATGAGAGAAAGGTAGATCTTCTGCACAAGATTGGCATTTTCCTAGGGGTTACCTAAGAAAAGATATCAGGGAAAGGAAGCAAATCTAGTACTCATCACATCTCAGTGGCCCATAGTCAAGGCCAATCAGTATTAAAATTCTTAAGAGTGTGCTGGGAGTTCAGCTCAGTGGTAGAGCACTTGTCTAGCATGTATGAAGCCCTGGGTTCGATCAGAACTGAGAAAGAAAAGAGGAGAGGAGAGAAGGGGAGGGGAAGAGAAGGAAGGGGAGGAGAGAAGAGAGGATGGAAGGAAAAACTCCTTGAAACTCCCAGCAAAATACTATTCCCTTAGGTGTTTCCTTTTCCTCAGTGTTAACCAGTTAACTAGGTTGATCTCCTGAGCCAGCACATAGGAACCTCATTCTTTCAGAGGCTTACCACTGGAAAGCCTGATTCCTATTCTACAAGCAGACTTGGAAACCGTGAAGATGTGGATCAGATGCCCAGGGACCCATGCACAGTGCAGGAGCCTTCTACCTTCCTCTTTTCATGATTTGAGGGAACACATATAACACTAGTGAGGGCCTTGGTCAGCATATACATCTCTTACCAAAAAGACATAAATCTGCTATAAGATTGCAAAGGGAAAAAAAAGTGCTGCCCAAGAGCCCTTCACCCAGACCTCCACACCACCACCACCAAGCAGTTACTTGGGCAGCTCAGCAAGGACATGGCTATAATCCCAGCTACTTGGGAAGCTGAAGCAGGAGGATCTCTCAAGCCTATGAGTTTGATCCTGGGCAACACAGTGAGACCCTGTTTTGAAAAAAGGAAGGAAAAGAGAGAGAGGGAGAGAACTACTCAATCTCTAAATGCTCTAAATGTAGAAGTAGTGTCATGATTGCATACACAAAAATGTATACTTCTAAGGAAGAAAAAAAGAAGGTAAAGAAAATGAATGAAGTGGAGGAGGGGAAAGAAGAAAAATGAATTTTCTTTCCACTTATATTTGTAGAACTTATGCAAGACAAATACCGGGGAATTATATGGCTAAATTATATTGTGACTATTGTGTGCATGTACAAATATGTAAAAACAAATCTCACCATGATATACAAATAGAATACACCAATAAAAAATATAGAAAAAATAAAAACACAAAAAATTATTCAGGATATAACAAAATTACATTTTCAAATGTATATTTAATTTGTGCCCCGTTTGGTCATCAATCTGATCATTAAAAGCATGGGGGCCAATTTTCATCTAATATCAAGGTGCAACCAGTGCTATAAAGTGCCCATTCTTGCATTCTTTATCTCTACCTAACAGAGGAGAAAATTCTGTTTTAAACAGGATGTGTGCAGGATAGATTTTGTTTTTAAACTGGAATAACAAGAAGCTTTAAAGTAAATCAGACACTGTAAAGCAATTTTACAATGCCTTGGAAAGAGCCCAAGCCCAAGACCGTTCTTAAATAGGTTCTCCATGGTAAATGGAGCTGCCACCCTCTGCATGAACAATGTCTATTCCCTTGATAACTCTAAGAAATACCCACTAACATGGATTTTAATCTGATAAGAAAAAGAGTGGAAATATGCTCAGATATTTGCCTTAATTTTAACTCATTGTAGGAAAGTTATAATAAAATGTTGAGTCTCTTAACCAGCAGCCCCACTGCTCTGTATGCTTTAGGTTCCATTCCACTCCAAACATGCTAATTGGCCAGTCACTCAAGCATAGGACCTACCTGCTCCAGCCCCCATGTAATTTCCTATACCTGTGAGAATGGTAGAGCACAAGTACACCATTGCTTATGGTACCCTTTACAAATCCATGTTTTCTTTACAAAGAAATATTTATAAATGATTCTGTGCTGAATTAAAGTTCAAACACTTTTGTTTAATTTTTATGAGTCTCTATAATATCAATTTGTAGCTGGAAGTGGTGGCACATACCTGTAATCCCAGCAGTTTGGGAGACTGAGACAGGAGGATCACAAGTTCAAAGCCAGTCTCAGCAACTTAGTGAGGTCCTAAGCAACTAAGCAAGACCCTGTCTCAAAATAAAAAATAAAAAGTGCTGGGGCCAGGCACAGTGGCGCATGCCTGTAATCCCAGTACTTGGGAGGCTGAGACAGGAAGATCTCAAGTTCAAAGCCAGCCTCAGCAACGGTGAGGCACTTAGCAACTCAGTGAGACCCTGTTTCTAAATAAAATACAAAAAAGGGCTGGGGATATGACCCAGTGGTCAAATGCCCCTGAGTTCCATCCCCAGTACCACCAAAAAAAAAAAAAAAAAAAAAAATGTGCTAGGGATGTAGCTCAGTGGTTAAGCACCCCTGGATTCAATCCCCAGTGCCAAAAAATAAAATAAAATAAAACCTATAATCTCAACTTATCATCAGTATAAATCCTTGGAATTAAGTACATTTCATTTATTCTATCGCATAGAATTAAAACTGATCTGAATCCACATTGGTGTGATTGGTGGAAAGTACATTTTGAACTCCTAGGAGCACTCTCTTATACTTTTACATTTTTCTTTCTTTTTTCTTTTCTTTTCTTTTTTTTTTTTTTTTTTTTTTTGTATTGGGTTTGAACTCAGGGGCACTTGATTTCAGGCATAATTACAGGTGTGCACCATTGCAACGGGCTCTTATACTTTTCTTGATCATCTAAAAACCTCAGGGTCTTTTGCAATCCAAAGAGAGATCTTTCTAACATCATCTCCCAAGTGGATCCAAGACACCAAGACTCTGGCATCTCTCAAACCACAGCCACTGGAGTTATCAGATCTCTGCCACACAGGATTGCCATTGGATGCTGTCCTCCCTTTGTCCAAAGTTCAAGGCTGAACTTCCTTATTTTATTACATGTTGGCAAGGACTTTGGAAGGTAGATGCTCTTCCTGTATGCCTCCATCTCCTCAAAACCACACTTGCTTCAAAGAGTTTCTCATTATATTGTCTTTTTTCTAGCCTACAGGCCCATTCTCTTAGTTAAAGGAATGTTTATTCTCTTCTGAACCAAACTATCCCAAAGAGATTTTTGTAGTCTATCCATCAGGGACTCGAAATCAGCCAGAGTCTATTCCCAAGAGAAGAGCCATCATGAATATTAAGTCATTCACCTTCTCTTCTCCCAAACCACCCAAATTCACTCTACCTTCTTCTCAAGCCAAGGTGTTTGACTGCCTCTAAATATGAGTGTAATCAAGGCAGATTCTAAAAGTAGAAAAAGGCATATTTACCCTCTTGGGAAGTGACTTGTCAGTGAGTCACATCACAATAAAAGGAAGGAAGAGTCAGGTGTTTCTCCCTTCTAACACTACAGGAGACCCTAATCATGCAATAAGACAAGAAAAAGAAACAAAAGCTTATGAATTTGAAAAGGTGTATTAAAGCTCTCTTGATCCACAGATGACATGATTATCTACAAAGAAAATCTCAAATAATGTACAAAAAAACACTTGAAATAAATGAGCTAGCAAAATCACAACATGCTAGATCATTTTTTAAAAGTAGCTGCATTTCCAAATAATTAAAAATTAAAACTTAAAATACACTATTATTTTTAATAGTATATGAAAACACATTTAAGAATAAATCCCTCAAAATGGGCAATATTTAAACACTGAAAAATACAAAATGCTGATTATAGAAGTCAAAGGAGACCTAAAAAAATGGAGAGAGATGTTCATGGATTGGAAGTTTTGATCTTGTTAGAATGCTAATTCTTCTGAAATTGACTTTTATGCTTAACTCATTTTTAATGTTAAACCCTAAAGGCTTTTTTTTTTTTTTTTTTTGAGAAAGTGATGAACTGATGATACAATTTATGTGAAAAAAAAAAAGATCTAGAGTACATTCATATGAAAAAACAGTGAACCTCGACCCACACACAAAAATTAATTCAAAATTGTTTATAACCAAAATATAAAACCTAAAATTATGAAATTTCCATATAAAATAGGAAAAAATATTTTTGAACTTTGGTTAGGTAAAGCTTTCTTTGGACACAAAATCCAAACTATAAAAGTTCATAAATTAGACATTATCAAGATCTAAAACTTGTTTTCTTTAACAGATACCATCAAGAAATAAAAAAGCAAATCACAGATTGGCAAAAATATATTTACAATACAAATATTAGACAAAATGATTGTATTCAGAATATACAAAAATGCACTTGACTCACTAATAAGAAAACAAACAACTCACCTGAAAAATAGCAAGAAGAAAACTTGAATGGACACATAAAAAGAAAACCAGGGATGGAAAATAATCACATGGAAAATGCTCAATATTTTTAGTTATCATCAGAGAAATGCAAATTATTATTATTATGTTGTTGTTGTTGTTGTTATTGCTGTTGCCATTTTAACACTACATGTCCATTAGAAAGGCTAAATCTTAAAGACATAAAACCAACTCTTGACGAGGACTTGAAGCAACTGTAACTCTCATTCATTGGTAGTGGGATGTACAATGATACAATACTTTAGATAATAGTTTGGCAATTTCTTCATACAGTTCATACAATACCACTTTTAACTTAATTTATCTGAAACAAATGAAAGTGTATATCCCATAACAATTTTGCCATAAAAGTTTATAATAAGGGGCTGGGGTTGTGGCTCAGTGGTAGAGCACTCACCTAGCACGTGCGTGGCCCGGGTTCGATCCTCAGTACCACATAAAAAGAAAAGGCATTGTATACAACTATAAAATAAATAAATAAATAAATATTTTTTTAAAAGTTTATAATAAGTTTCCTTTTACTAGTCAAATCTGCAAACCCTGATGTTCATCATCTGATGAATGTCTAAACAAATTGTGATATTTCTATACACTGGAATATTGTTTTGCAATAAAATGAAAAGAAAAATGGATACACTCGTTAATATGGTTTAATCTCAAGAACATTGTTAATCAAAAGAAGCCAGACATAAAAGAGCAAATTTAATGTTAATCCAGGGCTGGGGCTGTAGCTCAGTGGCAGAGTGCTTGCCTAGCACATGTGAGGCACTGGGTTTAATCCTCAGCATCACTCACAATAAGATGGGTAGGGAGAAATAGAAGTATTTTGAATTAGGCAAAGGGGAATGAAGGAAAGGAAGGAATGGGAATATAAAAGATAGTAGAATGAATCAGATATTACTTTTCTATGTTCATATATAACCAGTGTAATTCCACATCATGCACAACCAGAGGAACAGGAAGTTGTATTTCATGTATGTATGATATGTCAAAATACATTCTACTGTCGTGCATAATGGTTATACAAAAAAGAACAAATAAAAATTGAGTTCAATCCATCTCAATAAAGCTGAAAATTTTTAATCCCAATAAGTTTTGTTTGGAATTTGACACATCAATCCTAAAATTAATATGGAATGTAAAGGGGCCAAAATAACCAAAATAATTTTGGAAAAAAAAAAAAAAACAAAATGGGGGATCTTGCCCACCAAATATCAAGAGCTACGAGAAAGAGAAACTAACTAGGACTATGAGATAGTGATTGGCACAAAATTGAAAAGATGATTTAGTGAAAAAAAAAAAAAAACAGAGACTAGAAAGACATCCGCTACCAAAGAAACTCATGTATGAGAAGTGGCTGCATCAAAAAGCAAGAATTAGAAAAAGAATGGACAACTGTTAGTCATATTTCCATTGTTGTGACAAAATACCTGAGCTAAACAACCATAAGGAGGGCAATTGTTTTGGATCATGGTTTCAGTCCTTGGTCGTTTAGCCTTGTTTCTTTAGACCTGCGATGGCACCGCACATCATGGTGGGAGCACACGGCCTCCAGGGAGTGAAGGAGAAGAGGCCAGTGTCCCACCATCCCCTTCAGGATCCTGTACCCCTCCAGTGACCTAACTTCCTTCCACTAAGCCCCACCTCCTAAAGGTTATAACCATCCCCTCCCAATAGCACTACGGGCAGGTGACCAAGCCTTTAACCCATGGGCCTTTGGGAGACATTTAATATCAAACCACAATAGACTATCCAAACAAATTCAAGTAGGACAACTAGTTATTATACAGAAAACTGAATATGCATGTGTAATATCAGATACACAGCTTGATATGAAGGTTTGCAACTCAGGAAAAAGAATTTAGATTAACTACTTAAAATGTCATGCCTAAATGTTATGTTTAAAGCCATTATATTTGAGTAGTAGGAAGCTACAGAAATTGCTACTACAAAGACTTCGGTAAATCTGAAGAAATAAACAACAACTTTTAAGTTTTGAAGCTTCTCACTGGACTAGAAAATTATATGAAGCCCAAAGTACATCCCTAGGATTAGAGAAACCTGATACAAGGCAAAGACCACATGCAGTTCCAACTGAGCTCTCTCCTCTCTCCTCTGTCCCATCTGGGAACCACAGACTCCATACACAGGAGGAATATGAAACACCTGCCACAGGGTAGTTTGCAGGAAAGATGAACAGGTTTCAGAATTGTCAGAAGGGAAATCCTGAAGAAGTAACAGAGGAAGTCCTGTCCCGTCACCTGTGGGAACATGAGTGAACCTGGATGACATTTTGTTACGCAAAATAAGCCAGTTTCCCCTCAGGACAACTGAAAAACCTGGACATTCTACCTAAAGCAAGTAAGACTCTAAAAACCCAGAAGAGGAGCCCAGAAGAGAAGCTGGAACTCAGGAAATGATGTGGCAGTGACCTCCATGGGTCTTCTTTTTTACTCATATATCACAGACTTCTAGTCAAAGAGGACAACATGGAAATGTCAAGAAGACAAGGAAAATAATGACAATGACAAACAACAAAAGTCTGTTCTCTCTAACCAAAGGACCAAAGATGGAGCAGCTTAGCCAGACAATACTTTTAGACAACAATAACTCTACCATGGCCCAACACCACAGACAAACCAACTGGCCCAACCCCATACCTATAAGCCCATCTGGGGAATCTACTCCTACTCTCAAGGCTATAATGAGGTGTGCCAACACTCTAGTGGGGTCAAAAAGGCCAAAATAGAAGGCAAGGCTTTCCACCCTACTGGCAGATAACAAGCCCCACCCAGCAGTAACAAGGTGTCTTCTCCCACAGGGGCATGTCCAAGGAGGTCTAGTGGAGAGCCAGGGCTTTCACAATTCCCCAAAGGGTTAGTCCGCTTTACCTTCGTCACCGTGATCAAAATACCTGACAGCTTAGAGGAAGAAAAGTTTATTTTTGTCTTACTGTTTTAGAAGTTCAGTCCATAGTGAACAGGCATGGTGGGGGAAGCTGCTAGATTCATGGCAGCCAGAAGCAGAGAAGGAGAGAGTGAGGAGCCAGGGAGAAAATATAATCCCTAAGGGAACACCCCCAGTGACCTACTTCTCCCAGCTATGCCTCATCTGCCGATAGTTACCACCCAGTAGTTAATTAAAATTATGAATTCATCAAGTGGATTAATCCACTGATTAGGTTACAGCTCTCAGAAGCTAACTATTTCACCTCTAAACATTCCTTTGTCACCTACACATGAGAGTTTGGGGGGACATCTTATATGCAAACCACTATATCCAACAATAATGAGGTCACCTTCCCAACCACTGGGGTGTCAGTGGAGACCACATTGGAAGCCAGAACTCTAACCCCACCAGGAAGTGATAAGGAGTCCCTGCTCAGTATCAGCAGAGGCCAAGAGGGGATCCTGGGTTTATACTTCCACCTGGCACTACTAAGGAGGTACCTTCTAGTATCCTTCCAGAGCCATATCAAAGAAAGTAAATTGAAACCGGGGGCTTAAATAAAATCCAGACTCACCTAATATAATAGGAAAATGTTCAGGTTTCAAATTAAAATTGTTTAGGATATTGGGAACTAGGGAGATCTCAAATGGAACACATAAAGGTAATGAACAGATATGAATGTGGTAAGGGGAGAAATGTTAGAATTATCCCACAAAGAGTTTAAAGAGTTGTAATAAATACATTTCAGTGAATAATTACAAACCTTGAAACCAATGAAAATATATACAGCCTCTGTAAATAAGTCAGAGGTTGCTACAAAGAAATAGAAGAAATAAAGAAGCACCAACAAGGAGTTTTGCTTTGTTTCTGTTTTTGTTTTTGTTGTTGTTGTGTTTGTTTGTTTAAGACAGGGTTTGCTGTGTTGGACTGGAATTCCTTGGCTCAATTGATCCTCCAGCCCTGGCCTCATCCATGCTGGAACTGCAAATATGTGCTATAATCTCTTGCCAAAAGGGAATTCTAAATTCATAAATACAATAATGCAGTCTAGTCTAGTAGATAGACTGAACAACAGATAGAGAGGACGGAGGAAAGAATCAGTGAACCAGAAAATAGAGCAGTAGAAATTACCCAATCAAAACCATAAAAAGAAAATAGGCTTCATAAAATAAAACAAATAGATGCAAGGAACTTACAGATGAGCTAATGTTTATGTGATCAGAGTCCCAGAAGGAGAGGAGAAAGAAGATAAGACTAAAAAAATTACTCAAAGAGTTAAAAATTGAAAACTTTCAAATTTGTCAAGAGAAAATAAATCTACAGATTCAAGAAGTTAAGAAAACCCCAAACAAGACAGACTCAAAGAAATTCAGGCCAAGACATAGCATAATTAAAAAGGAAACTTATTAAAAGCAGTCAGAAAAATGACATCTTACCTCTAAAGGAGATTCAAGAAATCAATGAAACTGAAACCAGGAAAACAAATTTTTTAAAAAATGAAGCAAAGAGTTGGTTCTTTGAAAAAAATCGATAAAAATCACAAACTTCTAGCAAGACTGACAAAGAGAAGATACAAATTACCACATCAGGGTGACAACAGCATAGCTCAGTGATAGAACACTTGACTAACGTATGTGACATCCTGAGTTCCATCTCTAGCATCACAAAAATTTTAAAAAAAATATATCAGGACTGAAATGAGATATCACTACAGATCTTGCAGACATCAAAAATATATTGAGGGCTGGGGTTGTGGCTCAGCGGCAGAGCGCTCGCCTCTCACGTGCGCGGCCCGGGTTCAATCCTCTGCACCACGTAAACATAAATGCATTGTATTGTGTACAACTAAAGTAAATAAATAAATATTTTTAAAAAAAAATATATTGAGGGCTGGGGTTGTGGCTCAGCGGTGGAGCGCTCACCTAGCACATGCATGGCCCAGGTTCGATCCTCAGCACCACGTAAAAATAAAGGCATTGTGTACAACTAAAACAAATAAATAAATATTAAATAAATAAATGAATAAATAGATATAGATATAGATATAGATATTGAGTGAAAACCATGGACAACTCTACAAAATTTTCCAATTTAGATGAAATAGACCATTGACAAACACCAACTATCATCCAATATGAAGCAAACTATCAGCCAATATGAAGTAGATTATTTGAATAGCCCTATAACTATTGGAAAAACTGAATTTATAACTTTAAAACCTTAAAAAAATAAAAACAGCTACCCAAGTACAGATGGTTTCACAGGGGAATTCTCCGAAATAGCCAAAAAGGAATTAACATCATCTCTCATAATCTCTTCCAGAAAGCATAAAAGGAAGACTTCTCAATTCGTTTTATAAAACTAGTATTACTCTGATCCCAAAACCAACAAATACAGTACCAAAATTATGTCTATATAGGGACTGAAGTTGCAGCCCCTCAGTAGAGAACTTGCCTAGCAGGTGTGAAGTCCTGGGTTCAAGCCCCCAGCACCTAAACATTGTGTGTGCATGTGTTTTGTGTGTGTATTTTTAAATTGGTTTGTCTTTTTACTATTGTGTTTTAAGCAGCAAACAATAGCTGACTAGTAAATTTTTTTCAAGATTATATTGGCTATTTGGGGACCTTTGCATTTTCATATAAATTTCAGGATAAAGTTATCCAGTTCTGCAAATAAGATAGTTGGAATTCTGATAGGGATTGAATTGAATCTCTAGATTTGCTTAATAGATATTGATAGGAATATATCATAAAAATAAAAATCTTTCCAATTTAAATCATAGTATATAAGTATACAGTGACTTCAATTTTTTATATATTTATTTTTATTTCTTCTAATTAAGTGACTTCAATTTGAATTCCAATTCTTTTTAAATTGGGAAAATATGATTTCTAACTTTAAACAGAATAAATGTCAATGAACAGAAAAGTATTTGTGTGTGGTGTGGGGGTAGGGATGGATGTTGTGGTTTGAACCCAGGACTTTGCACATGCTAAGGAAGCACTCTACCACTGTGTTACATCCCCAGTCCCTTTTATTATATTTAAGACAGGATCTTGCAAAATTGCCAAAACTGGCCTGGGACTTGTGAACCTCCTGCTTCAGCCTCCTGAGTAGGTAAGATTGCAGGCATGCAACCCTGTGCTCAACTAGAAAAGAATTTTTTAAATAAGAATAGTGAATAGATTGGCCTTACGTATATTCAAACATGTTATGAAGTAATTAAGATAGAAAATTTTGACAGAAAATAACAAATAATGTGGAGAAAAATAAGAATGAATCTTAAGTATATTAAATTAATACATGAGAAAGATAGCATTTCAGGTCACTGGGAAAAGAATGGTTCACATGTTATATGTTGTAAATAACTATTTTCTGCACTATACAAAAATACAGTCAGTTTACACAACATGAAATAAAAATAATAGACACAAATATGAAAAAATCAATCATAATGATAAAACTTAACACAAGGTTTCACTTTTTGCCAATAATATTGGCCAAAATTAATAGGAAATTATAATCTGGCTATGACCAGTGCAAAAGTGACCAGAATATCTTGCAGCTTCTTTGATATGTTTCTTTGATAAAAGGTGTGGTTTACCTTTCCACCCCCTAGATTCTGGGCTTGGCCATGTGACTTGCTTCTGACATAGGCTTGAAAAGTCTTCATGCAATAAGACTTGCTTTCTTGATGTTCTTGGGAACCTTTGGCCACCAGCAGTAAACTAGCTGACATATATGAATGGCCAGTTGTCTCCATCACCCCACCAGCTGCCAGACCTGGACACAAGGCCACTGACCTCCAGTAAACTGGAGCGCTGTGTTCAGCACAGATGAGCCATCCCACCTCAGCCCTTCCTAAATCGATGACCTTTGGAGTGGTAGGCAAATAAATCATTGTTTAAAACTACTAAGTTTTAGGACAGTTTGCTATGAGGCACAAGTTGAGCCATACACTGATGTTGTGAGAGTGCTGGAAAACAAGCACCATCATATAGAAATGGAATTAGAAGGCAACTTAATAATATACATCAAATTTTAAAACATACATACCTTTTGGCAGCAATTTCATCTCTAGGAATTTATCTTATAAAGAATGTCTACACATGCTCACAAAAATAAAAGAATGTTATTGGAAGCATTGTTCACAATAGAAAGAAATGGCAACAACTTTAATAGCCATCAATAGATTGGCCAAATAAGCAATGACACAACCCTAAAACAGAATACAATGAAGCATTTTAAAGAATGGAGTGGATCTATACAATGACTATTCATTAGTACTGAGCATCCTCTCATACTCCAACAAAATAGATTTTATTTTATTAGAAATAAAATATCTATGGCCAAACATGTTGGCATCTGTATTCCCAGTTACTCAGGAGGCTGAGGCAAGAGGATTGCAAGTTTGAGGCCCTAAGCAACTTACTGAGATCCTGTTTCAATTGAAAAATTACAAAAGGGTTGGGGAGGTAGCTCAGTGGTTAACCACCCTGGGTTCAATCCCTGGTACCAAAAGAAGAAGGAGCAAGAGCAAGAGGAGGAGGAGGAGGAGGAGGGGGAAGAGTGAGAAATAAAATACCTATGCTTGACACTCCAAGCTCAGCCTAATATTCAGTCCCCAGAGCCACAATAACTAGTTCAAGGATAGGCAGATGACTTTCCTGGAATTATTCTGGCTAAAATTGGCAGAGACCATATACCCTGTCTGGTGAAGAGGCTGTAAAGAGCTGGGACAGTGCATTCATTCTGCAGATCCACAACCCGGGGTATAAAGTCAACATGCCAAGAGAAGCCCAGAGGAGAAAAAGTCCACCTGCCCTTTCCATGACTTAGTGACATTTCCCCCTCTTTTTATTAGACCAGTTAGAGTTGGGTTTCTTTCATGGTCAAACAAAGTGTCATGATAAACATGATCCTGATGCAGTGTTAATTGAACACATCTAAGGGATCCAATTGTTGAAGATGTTTTGTTTCTCACAGTGAGTGGTGGGTGAAAAGTATCTATTATCTGATATATGTGTTTCTAATGTGTAGTTTTGTATGTCTTACACATTACATGATAAATAATTTTAAGTTAAATATGTTTTTTAAAGGAAGCAAGAGGTTGCAGAGAATGCAGTGAAGGAGAGTTAAATTCTGATGCCTGGCTTGGTGTCTGACTAAGAACCAGACTTGATGATCTTACCTAAAAAGAGGGGAAGAGAATTCAAGAGGGAATGGCAAAGCAGAGACAGAGTGCAGCAAGGGGCAATCTCACTGCCTCCAAGGACGCATGAATTTCCCTGGGATCAAGTGGATATCATGGAAAGTAGCCAGGCCCTGGTCTTCTTGCTGGTGCACCAAGAAGAAAACTGCCTTCTAGATGAGGGTACCTCTGCATAAAGATGGAGTTCTGCTCAGTGCAGGAGTCTGAGGACCAGTGGAGGGAGAAGAAACAGCAACAGCCCATCTCCCACATCAGGGAAGGAGGCAGTGTGATGGGCCCACTGTACCCTGAAGTTTCTTCTGGACCCACCAGAGAGCAGGTTCCTGTCACAAAGGGGTTTTTAATCTAGTGAAGGATTTGCAGAGAAGCATCAGAGAAAACTACAAAGTGGCCCCCTTCC
The DNA here is from genome assembly GCA_025594165.1 of Tamias sibiricus. Classification (NCBI taxonomy): domain Eukaryota; kingdom Metazoa; phylum Chordata; class Mammalia; order Rodentia; family Sciuridae; genus Tamias; species Tamias sibiricus. Next base: position 161,745,034 of record CM046658.1, read on the forward strand.
CTCTTCTTCCTCCACACCTTCAACTCCCAACACAGCCTCAGGAGCCTACCTTAAAGAAGAAGGAAAGAGTAGATAACTGCAAGGCAGGTGTGTCCATCCTCTTCCATGATAGCGTCCTTAATTGAGCCCCCAGGGAGAGGAACAGAAGGTTTAAGACTTTAACTAAGAGGGGGCTTTTTCGGAACTTCATCTTTTAGTTTCAAGGTAGGATTAGATTTTAACAAGCAAAAGTAGCTAGGAAGTAATAACATCTTCTGAAAAAGTCAATAGACACCAAACAGGAAGATTTAAGAGAGCATTGTCAAAGCCATACTTGGAGAAAAACAAAAACAGTTGACGTTTAAGTCCCTGTGAATTAAGAGGGCTCAGTAAACTGGTTACTGGACAGGTTCAGGCTGCATTAGGTAAAGCTGCGCTGGGAGCCCTGCCCTGATCTCCCCTATGGCCAACTCCTCCCTATGGAATTACCAAGTGCAAGTAATAGAATACACAGATCTCTGGGCTGGGGTTGTGGCTCAGCCGAAGAAATCTTGCCTAGCACATGCGCGACCCACCCAAGTTCGATCCTCAGCACCACGTAAAAAAGGCATTGTGTACAACTAAAGCAAATAAATACAATTTTTTTTTAAAATGAATACACAGATCTCCTGCTATTACCATCACCTGGACGCTGCCAGTTGTTATTACCCACATTTTACAGATGAAGAAACATGTTCTGAGTGGTTGCGGGGGTGGCCCCAGTCCACAGAGCCAGCTATTTCCCTGTGTGGCCCATGCCCTACCCAAATGTGTTACTTGCCTCAACTCTCATCTGAGCCTCTCTACCACCCTCCCAGAAGCCTCTGTGGTTGCTCTCTCCACAACACAGAACACAAAGAGATGCATCCTCTTTCCCTATTTTTTGGTGGCCTTTGCCCACCCTCACCAATGGATTTTTTCAAATCCCACCTTTCCCAGAAACTTTCTTTCCATGGTTCAGACTTTCACTGATTTCTCTGCTTTCAAATCTCCAGCATCCCAAGACCCTGAACGCAGTATGCTTGATGTGATAATGGAGGGGCAGAAGAAACATTTCTCCAGGCAACCCCGAAGCTAAAAAACAGACTCCAGCTCAGCTTGAGGGAGGAAGTGGGGTGGATCAGCTAAAAAGGATGTTGACCCCACGGGTCAGCCAGAGGAGGGGCCCTGTGGTCAGAGGGAAGTGAAAACAGGGAGTGCCTGGAAGAGATTGTTCATGCTTTCAACCAGGGCCAAACAACATGAGTAAGGAACGGGTGGTTGGGCCGCTCTATAAATAGCTGCACCTAGAGACTCCCTCCTGCCAGGGTAGAATCCTGTGCCCTTAAACAGTCTTGGGGTCTACGTTCTGGCAATGGCCCCAACGACAGCCCGGAAAGGAAGAACGAGAGCCCCAACTTCCCCTTTTCCTATGCCCGTGAGTGGGGTCAGTGGGACAGGATGCCGGCAGAGCCCACTTAAGAAGAGGAAGGCCTGCCTTCCGCCGCGACCGTGGAGCGCACTCCAGCCTGAGAGCTGATTGGCCAGCTCAGCGCATCGCTGCGCAGGCCCTGAGTGGGCTGCGGCCTCCCGGGATTTGAAGACCCAGTTTCTGTCCCTGTAGACGGTTCTGTCTCTAAGTAGGAGATACATTTTGCAGAGCCTATTTGCTGTTTTTTAGAAACCTCTGGACTTCTCTGGAGGAGTTGGATTCTGGAAAGACTCCTGCATACACATTTTCCTGCCCTTGTGCCCAAGGAAATTCTGGGAAAGCCAGTGACGTTCTGGAGTTCCAGTATACGTCGGGGTCAGGTAGCGACCCTTCTGACATAAGGTGTTGTCCTTTTGTTTGTCAGATAAAGAGCCTGGTCGTATTGCTCAATAATAGGATAAAGGGAGGTTCCAGGATCTGGGGGAGGGGAAGGGAACATGGGAGCCACCCTTCCAGGCTGAGCATAACCTTAATTAATGCTAGGTAAATGGGGCTTTGCCTGAAGGTATCAAGAGGAAAATGCTTTTTTTTTTTTTTTTTAATGTAAAAATGATGGTTTTTAAAATTCAGCACCTAGAGATCAAGTAGTTAGTTCTAACAGGAAGTTTTCAGAATTAATGCATTGCTAATAACACTTATCTGCAAATCCTACCATCAATTGCAAAGTTGATAAGGGACCCCCTCTTGCTTGACCTTGAGTAGATTTTTATTTTATTTTGTTGGTTTTTGTTTGTTTGTTTTTGCCAATTTTGTTGTCTCCAGCAGTTTCTTGATTCTAATTCTTTTACCCTAAAAAAGAGAGAGAGAGAGAGAGAGAGAGAGAGAAGAGAGAGAGAGAGAGAGAGAAGGGATTCATCTTTGGGCCTCCAGAGGGATGTGCAAGTTTTCCTTAAATCACTAGGAATTTTTTAACCTCTCTTCCCCTCAATCTTTTCCAATATGAGTGATTTTTCTATTTCACCATTGCTGTTTTGCATGTCAATGGCGTGTGCTCTGTATTCTTTTCTTCTTCCCATTCTTTTATATCCTGAATAATGGGTTCAAATCCATTTTCACTAGACCGACAGCCTTTACCCTACAGTGGACCCCTTGACAGCATCTTATGAACTGTACAGAGAGGATCACAGTCCTGCTCCCTCTCCTCCCACCATGAAGGATTCACCCCACATCTCTGAGCTCCACTACTGCAGTGACTTTTATCCTCCTCCCCCTCCACAGCTACCCTACCCATACCTTGAATTTTAAAGTCATCCTGACCCACTTCATCTCTGAAATCCTCTGCTGATACATTCTCTTTATTTTCCCAGTTTTTCCCTCCCTTTATTCCAAACCTAACAGCTTCCAGGTCTCCTTTCCTCATATTCAGCTTCACTGAACTGGACCCACAATCTTCCAGCACTCCCAGGTCCTTATCTGTCTCCACTACTGCTCCTGAATGCACAGCTGTGAATGACTCCTAGTCTTATGGCTTTCTACAGGGGAGGTGATGAGCCGCATGCCAGAGTGGGTAACAGGACTCACTGCCCTTCTTCAGCCCACCCCTGCCTGCTCCCCACCTCTCCCAGCACCCCTGCCCCTGTCAGGTCATAGTTCCACTCTGATTTTGCAAAGAAAAGAGATGAAACCTCCTTCAGCTTCCTTACCTCTTACCACCCATCTCCCCCAAAGGTAACCCAGAAATATATTCCCTACACCATTTCCCACCCACATTTACCACTGGATTCTCTGCTCCTTCAAGGCCTCCCACCAGCATCAGCACTTTCCTGGGCTCTTCTTGTTCCACAGTAAGTAAGTGCTCAATAAATGTCAGCCATTGTTATTTTTACCTTCTGCCCCTTCACATGAAATCTGTCACTTTACCTTTGGCAAAGAATTATGCTTTTTATATTTTATGTTATTGCAGTAAACATACTATTACAATTATTTGACTACATGTTTTTCCATCCTATAAGATCATAAAATCCTTTAGGAAAAAGGAATGTACCTTGTATATCTTTGGAGACATGCATAGTATATAGCATATAATTAGATGTTCAATAAACATTTCATGAAATCAAGTATGTACCTAAATAAAAACTGACTTCTCAGGTGGCTCTGTAATATCAATATGTTCATGTATCTAATACTCCCAGTTAGAAGTACTTCAAGAAATTTTAAAATTGAAATGCCATGACAGCACCAAACCAATTATCAGAATCTCCAAGGGCCAAAGCAAGCCTCAGTCTTTTCTTTTTTTTTTTTCTTTTTTTTTTTTTTTTTAAGCTTCCCTTGATTCCAATGTGCAGCCTACTTTGAGAGTTGCTGGTTTATAGAAGTTAGCAAGACTCAGTATCTAATTCTAATGTGTTGTATTACAGGAAGAGCCTGACTCCAACCTAGTAAGAGACAAGCAAACAAGAAATAGGTTCATGCAATGTTAAACAATAACGAGTTGGCAGTGAGGTCAGTGGAAATGCATGGTGGGGGATGGGTGCTCACTCCCCATCAACAGTGTGGTCTTATGGCTGGCTCCTCCAGTCGAGTTCTGTAAGACTTTGGAGAAGAGAAAGGAGCACTCTTCACTCCACCAATCCCATTGCAGGTTAGGAGGGCAGGCTGGGCAGAGGTGGGAGGCAGGGCAAACATGGCCCAACGTAAGAAATCACCCAACACTGTCTAGTAGCTTTTCTGAAATGACTCTTCAGTGTTTACTCCTGAACTGAATGGTCCCTAAAGAATCATGACAAATAACTCACAAGAATATTTAACTAGCTTTATGAAATAATATACATGAAGCACTTACCCCTGAGCAAGAAAAGTTCCTCAATAAATGTTAAGTTCTCTATTCAAAAACAAAAACAAACAATAGTGGTCCCTAAGAAGTCAGTGGAGATCAGGGATCTCAGGCCTTTCTCTCAAAGTGTGGTCTGTGAGCCTCACCTGGGAACTTGTTAAAAGTACACAATTTACTAAATCAGAGTTAGCATTTAGCAAGATCTCAAGATCTGTATGTATATTCACATTTGAGAAGCACTATTCTAGACCAGAACCAACCCAGCATTTCTGTCAATCTCCCAGGCAATGAAAATGGTGATTACTGGTTCAAGGATACCTCACACAGATATTTCCCTCTGCCAGTCAGAGAAATTAGTGTGCTCCATCCCCTGATCCTCTGTCTGTTCCGAATCCCTTTGTTTAAGTGAGAAGAAAACTGCTTTAAAGGGGTTTAAACCATGGACTGCACTTGCTCACATAACTGACAAATTCAGGGATCAGTCTCACCTCCCAGGAGGCTTGATTCAGGGATTCAGACACTCACATAGGATCTGGTTTCTTCTGTGCCCCTGCTCTTTCCTCTAGCTTCGCACCCGTGTTCCACTCAGTACTTTCCAGGCTCTCCTCTAGTGAACCAAATGACTGCTGGTCACTGTCCATCCCCCATTGTGCCCAAGGAAAGCCCCTTCCACTCACACCCTTCAATTTGGTAATGACAGCTTGAGACATGCAGGGATCCCCTAAGAAGAGTGGCCTCCATACAGCCCTCATGGCTAAGGATACCACAACTTCCTCCAAAGGATAACTGAAGTTCTACTGGTAGCTGAGGGGAAAACAGAGGTTTTGAGACACTAACAAATGCCACCATCACATCCCACCTGGGTTTGGGGAGAAGCCCTATTCCCAGTTCAATACAGTGCTTATCATGTGAGTGCTGGTCTGTCAATTTGAAATGTATTTAACTAGAATCCAGGTAGCTCCACCTTTGACCACAAGCATGCTTCCTGAAAAGCCAATTTTAGAAATCCTCTACAAAACCCATTTACCCAATACCCACTAACTGATAATGGGGAAAGCACCCAAATGTCACAGAGCTTTTTTTGGAAAACATAACTTGCAGTATCCAAGCTCATGCAAAATCTTAAGTAACAATATGATAAATAAGAACAAGGGGAATGGCATTCATTAATCAATATTATTTTGGGTCTGAAAGTGTAAGTCAAAGGTAGAGTGTTTACCTCACACGCATAAGGCCGTGAGTTCAACTTATGGCACCACCAGGAAAAAAAGAAAAAACAATATTTTAATGTTGTTCACCCCCCCCCAAATATTAATCTACTCTAAATTTTGCAAAAGCCTCCTTGAAGACTAGTATTTCCATCTAATAGCATTTTAAGGGGCAAAATACAAGCTCCTAAGAGGGTGTTGCCTGAACCTTCTAGGAAGTGATGTCAGCCAGAGAAAGGAGGAGAGGAACCTTCTGCCTGACAACATTGTATTGTTATTCATTTTTTCCTGTGTCCCCACCTGGGCCATAAACTTCCTGAGAATAAGAGCAGCAGCTTAGATTCCTTCCTACTATGCATGATATTTCACACCCAGAGTATGGTAGTCACACCAAAGCCTGGCCCTTTCCATGGATCCACTCTCCCTCTTCTCCCAGTGGCTGTATCCACGGTCTCCTGTCCTCTGGTTTGGGGGTTACACATAGCCAGGAAATCAGGAGAGAAATAGAGTTTTCTCCAGGATTTATTTCTAGACTCCATTCTTCTAGGCCACAATTGGCAGTCACTTTATTCCTCTTCCCAAGGACACAACCTCTGTCTGGCAGGACTCCTAAAGCTATGGTCTCCTTGGGTTCCAGTGACTGCTTCTCCATCTGCCCAGTCAAGGCTGATGAGTGGTGCTTCAAGTTGTTGGTGCCCTGGTGGTTTTCCAGTCCTTGGACAGACTTGCCAATACACGCAGTTTATTGATTTGTCTTCAATAGCCCATTTTAAATGTCTCCCATTTCTTATTGGACTCTGATTGACATAGACACATTTCATATAATTTTGCAAAATATAAAATGTACATATGCAAAAAATTTTTAACTTTATTTTCAAATTTACAAGTTGTCAGTAATGTCAGTAAGCAAGAACTTTAGAAATGAGGCAGGAGGACTTGCCTCAAGTGAGACCCTGTCTCTAATAAAATACAAAAAAGGGCTGGGGATGTGGCCCAGTGGTTGAGTGGCCCTGATGTACCAAAAAAAAAAAAAAAAAAAAAAAAAAAAAAACTTGAAATGTAAAAAAATAAATACTAGGGAAAATATTGAAAACTACTTGGAATGAGATCACTTTTGAAGGAAAAAAGTACTCTTTACCATGGCCCATTAATTATCCACTTTTTTAAAAAATCCAAATGTAGTGTAAAAATGTGTATAAACAAAATATAAACATTGACTTTGTGTCAGAACACAGTACACAGAACACATTGTTGCCTCCTTTGAGATGATAAAAGTGTTAGAATTGTCCTTACTGGAAAGTTCGTTCTGAGGATAGAAGCATTTCCTATATTCTGACTGTTGTAGTAATTGATACAGTAATTAAAACAGGCAACGGAGCTCAGAGGCTGAAGCAGAGGAGTTAAAGTCAGCAATGGTTCCCGAGCTATACCCCAGAAGCTGGTCAAGTTGGCTGGGGTTCGCGTGGTCCCTGCAAGGCAGAGCTTCGGAGGAGCTCCGCGGGCCAACCGGAGGGGCATGCTGCTGCTGTTGCTGATGGTGATGGAGATAACGATGACAACGATGATGCAGCAGCCATCTGGAAATCCCACCTGAAGCTGTTGAACCCATGACGTCGTAGTACATGTCCTGGACTCTGGGGGGCGCCAGGAGGCCCGGCGTTGCAGAACCCTCGGGCTTATAGTTGGAGATGTGCTCGTAGCTGTAGCGGCCGGCTATCTTGCAATCCTAGAGCAGTTGGACGGTGAAATGGCCGGATCCGGCTCAATGCTGTCTGGCCCGGACGGTCGTGAGTAGCGGTAGCGGTGGAGCGGGAGTGCCCTTAGTCCCCTGTGGTTGCGGGAGTGGCCTTCGAAGTGCAGAGGCCCCAGCGGCGGGCGGACGGGGAAGCCCTGCTCTAGGAAGTGCAGGCCCAGGATCCGTACGCAAGCGGCCACTGGAGACTGGGGAATGGGTCCTGGTCCTGCAGGACCCCCCGCGCAGTGCCGCTTCCGGTAGAAGGCAGCCCTTCGGCCCCACCAGGCTGACGACCCGAGTCGCTTCCCAACCCACAGGGAAGAGGCATCTTCAAAGCCGGCAGGAAGTCTCAAAGCAGCGCCCCTCACACTTAACACCCAAATGCAGGCACTGAAAGTTAACGTTAATAACCACGAAATCTGAACAAAGTTACCAGGAACCCTATCAGCCTGCCTTTATTGTGGCAGGATCTTGTCACTCAACCGAGTCAGCTTCTAGGGACGAGACTTCCAGGGATTAGAGTTCTGGATATGCCAACAAGGCATCCTGTAAAGGTAACACCTGTTGGCTTTACAACTCCAGTTCTCCAGGAGGTAGTAACGCTCCCGGAGTTACTACCGGACACTGCTTGATTAAAAGCACCTACGAGACCAATACAAAAAGAACCTGTCCTGCAAAAATTTGCACTTAGAGCGTGCATAATTTCCATCCCTTTTCGAATAAAATGTGCTCCCCACCAAGTCGTCCATACTTTAAGTAAAGGTACTCTACATTCTCCTGCACAAAGACGGGTTTTGCAAGTCTACGAGAGGGTCTTAGGGCTCTAGCCGAACATGAAAGGATAACCTAGAGACCTAAGGAGTGTGGCTGACCTCGCGAAAGAATGGAAAAGGCCACCAACCGGTAAGTGAAGGTCCATCTTCTACAAGAACGCCGACTGTATTATAGCTAAATGGAAAAAATAAAGCAAGTTTCTGTCTAGGAGGAAAATGAGATCCCATTAGTGAAGAGAGAGTACCATAAGTGTGTATGATTGTAGGCACAGAAACAGTGTGTGCGAGGAACACAGGATAGATATAGTAATGAAGTAAGCATTGGGGGCACAGATGACTTTGTTTTCTGTTAATATACTGTTTACATTTTTATGAAAATGAATGTTTATGCAGAACACCAATTTTTACATTTTGATGAAATTAACCCTGACCATTTTGTTCCTTCTGCTAAAAAAAAAAAAAAAATAATAAAGAAATTAAAACACACAAAATTCTCTACCTCTTAACTTCAAAAGATTTTGGAAACTCCAATAGTTCCCAAGTAAGAAGTCACCCTCTAGATTTTTATGAAATAAATTTCAAAAGAGAAGAAACACCGTTCAAGACTGCAATCCGACTAGCTTGAATTTCTAAAGCTTTAGATGTTCTGAAAGGTGCTGTTGAATACATTTATAATTTCATTAATGAGGAGCAGTTTTATCCGTAGCAAATCAGTATCTCCCAATCTCTCAATCCTCATCTAACGAAGAAATGCAGCTCTAAAAATAAAAATAAAACTTTGAAATAAAAAATTCAAGTTTTCTTTAATTTTAGAGAAACTTGACTGATTGGACGGTACCTTAAAACCTTTCCCAGATTCTCCAAACCCCTTCTTCTGTGTCATATATACCTGGATATGGGTTGACGTCTTGGTTTTAAACCTTTTTGATTCATCTGCAGCCCCCAAAGATGACTGTGCACCAGTCACTGTTTCCTCAAAAAATTTACTATATATGAGATGTGATCGGAGATAGACCCACTAACCCACCAGTGCACATTTTCCTGGAGCTCGCAGTCTACCCTTGCAGAAGCCCACACTTTCCAGGTCTTTAACCCTTCGCGCCTCCGCCTTCTTCGCCAGAGCTGGGCTCTGCTGGACATCCAACAAGGTTGGGGTTCTCGGTTAGTGGCCGGCTGTGTTAGTGGCAGTCTCTTTGACCTTAGCCACACCTTGAAGCCTCTGAAACCTTGAAGGCGCCGGATGCGAGATTTCCCCCTTAGCTCAGCCCGCCCCCGCTGCCCCCGCTGTCCCCCGCTGCAACCAACTCCCAGTTGCTGGCCGCCGCCACGCCCTTCACCTTCTGGTCCCTCAGAGACTCAGCCCAGGGGTAGAGGACCAGCCCCACCATGACAACGGGCAGCACTCTCCGGGGCTGGCTCTGATTGTCACAGATGCATCCCGCATCCGGGGTGCTCGGGGCGCTCCAGTTTTGCCCCACGCGGGCTAACCTCGGCGGAACCCTCCTCCTCCCCCGACCGGGAGCTGGGGTTGGGCTACGAGATAGCAGATGCCCCCAGGCTGCAGGGATCTCGAGGCCGCCCAGCTGTTCTTCGTTTCCGGCTAGCCCCAACCCACTGCGCCCCCAGCGCCCAAGGCGACACTGCGGGCACCTCTGAGCCGCGGAGCCTCTTCTGGCAGCGTTGTGGCGGGGAGAGAACTTGCTGCTCCCGCCACCGGGCTCCACCTGCGTTGCAGAGCATCGGGACGCACAGCTACCCGCTCACTAAAGGGCAGCCGACAGTTACAGGGTTTGGTTTTTCCCCTCAACAGAAAATAACACGCCGAGACCCAAATCCCCTCCCCTTCTCTTAGGAAAGTCAGTGCCGGATGTCGCGCTGAGAACTTCTGAATCTCAGCTCAGCGCGCCGGCCCCTGCAAGGACACACCGGGGAAGCCCTGCTCTAACGTTCGAGTCGGATTCGTTTGGGGCCGAGTCCATGATCACTAATTTTAACGCCGGGCGGGTAGCCCCATGCAGAATTGAGGCTCTTGGACACTGGAAGCCGGCTGCGCTGGCCCTACTCTCCTAGACCCGCACTCCCGGCCTCCGCCCCTACCCCACCCCCGTCCTCCATCAGAGCGACAACATGCTACCTTTTAAGTTAATGTCAATCCAGAATCTTGTTAAAAGGGGGGGGGGGGGGGGGAATCCCTGTTAACAGCAGCCCTAGTGGGTATTCCCGGCGAGTGGAGTCCGCGGCCTCCAGAGCCTCTGGCGCTAGGAGTTGCTCGCGGGCGTCCGTCCCAGCTGCCTGGGACTCTGAAAGTCGCAGGGGGACCGGGGCGGTGAAAGGATCTACAGCTGAGCTTAGGTTCGCCCCTTTCACGTGGTTTTATTTTTCCTTTGATAAGGCTTTGGGAAAACTCTCCTAACGGGGTTTAAGAAGTATGTGAACGTGAAGGAAACGCCGCGGAGATAAGAGGTCCTGATTTTCTGCGGTTGATTGAAATGCTGAAATTTTTTTTTTATTTTTCATAAAATGCACGAATCAATATTCTGTCTGTTGGTCCCTCCCCACCAATATATATCCACCGTTGCAGAAGATGGGAGGAAGTACAGCAAGGGATCGGTGGGAGCACGGACACCCTCACCTTTCCTGGTGGGAATGGAGACTTCCGCCTTTGTGGTGGTACAAGAAAAAGGCTGTGTAATCCCAGGGCTTTGAAAGGCAGTGGGAATCCACAAAAGAAATGGAAATAAGGATATGACCATATTCGCAGGTCAGCTGAGGTAGGAAGTTACCATAGCAGGAAGTAAATAACTAAAACTGATAGATCTAGAATTAGTTATGCGGGTACATTAATTAATTAAATGCCAGGTGAGCAGAATTATTAATGTAGATGATGTCCAGTAGAGGGGAAAAAAAAGAATTTTTTTGCTGACATGTGGAACTGACTCTGGGAAGAGAAAGAGACTTTCCATAACTTTTAACTTATAGAACAAGCCCATCTATAATGCTTTGAGTTTTTTGCAAGCACATGCACGATTTAAATTTTTAAGTTATTTTAAGGTGAATAAACAAAAGTATATATTTTCCATATCCATAATCTCTTTATTGAAACTACAAATCTGAATTTTTTTCTATTAAAAATATATCTGCCGGGCGCGGTGGCGCACACGCCTGTAATCCCAGCACTTTGGGAGGCTGAGGCAGGAGGATTGAGAGTACAAAGCCAGCCTCAGCAATGGCGAGGCACTTACCAACTCAGTGAGACCCTGCTTCTAATAAAATACAAAAAAGGGCTGGGGATGTGGCCCAGTGGTCAAGTGCCCCTGAGTTCAATCCCCGGTGCAAAAAAAAAAAAAAAAAAAAAAAATATATATATATATATATATATATATATATATATATATATATATCTTATACACCTAATATCTCAGTAGGCCTTTTCAATTTAATATTCTTGGTATATGTGTTTGCACCTGCAATGCCCACAATTGTATTCAAACATCCAGATAGATTCTTAATTTTTCTTAATTTTTCTAGAATAACAAATTGTTCCTTCATTTTTCCTGTTTCTCTGAATTTTCTCTTCCCATCAGCCCATCCATTGTTACCCTGGGGAAATATGTTTAGAGGACTGAGTGATTTAGAAATTTACCAGATTTCAGCATGACTTGGAAGTGCTGGAAGCCAGAATCTGTTTCTTAACTTGCTGCCCTCTTCTATTTCACGCTGCTTATTTGCCCTCAAAATTCTAACTGTTCAGTCTTTAAAAAGCAAATGACCTGGAAATATCATTCAGGACTTTAGAAACCATGACTAGTGGGAGGAGGAGCTGAGTAAGGTAAATGTTGGCAGCCTTGATATTGCATTCAGTATGTCCCAATTAGCTGTTTCTTTTATAAACACCTTGAGATTTTCATGCAAAATGGGAGTTCATAGGTATTGAGATATTTTATACAAGTTCTTCAAGTTACAATAATTTTTGTTCTCATTTTATAATCAAAGAGGCTGAACTGTCCAAAGTTCAGAGTAAAACAAGATTATCTATGTCTCTGGCATAGATAATTTTTATAGTCTTACAAGACTATAAAATTCTAATTCTATTAGGGAAAACACTCCTGAGGCAAGTTGTTGTCCTCTCTTTCCTAGTGGAAGGACAGATTAAGTCACCCCAAGTCTGCTGGGGTAGAGAAACAAGAAATCAAAAGAGAAAGAAGGGGGACAGAAAGAGATCACCTTCCACAGCGAAGACAAGCTAACTTCAGCATGATCTCATTGGATTTCTGCAACAATCCAATGAGGTTTTATTATTATCCAAAGAGCTTTTATCATTATCTGTTTCACAAAAGGTTAGTGACTCCTCCAAACTCACAAACCTAAGTGGCTGAACCAGGTGAACCTCTGACTCAAAATGCAGAGATTTTTCTTCTTTTGGAACACTGCCTCTCCTAGCTTTTATCAGCTGTCCTTTACTTCTTGCTCTAATAGTTTATTTTCTCGTGTTACTAAATTTTTATGTCCCAGCACATTATTTGAGAGAAAGAAAATTGCAGCCACCAGGTGACTGTTATGAATAGATACATAAAGCAAGGAACTAGTCAATTTTCCCAGAAACCCCAATGAAAAATAAGTTACCAACAATCATGCAGGTTGTTTGATTAGTTTTCTGAGCACTTACCAGGTGCCAGGACAGAGATATAAAGCATAAATGCTACAGTCCCTGCTCTGGGAGCTCTTCTTGTAGCCAGAGGAATGCTCCAACTACTGTATGCATATCACAGTTCTACTCCTTCCCTAACAAGTTGTCAGGTTTATGGGAAAGCACTGACTCCCAGCAAGCCTAGCAAGTGTGGGCACACATACAGGTCTATTGATGTTTATTCTGATCTGAATCTTCACATACACAGAATGATGAATTCACAAAAATCATCTTCTTTTAACATCATCAATTTTGAGAATATCAGTTGTGACATCAGCTTCAGCAAAATGTTTATTTATGACTTTGATTAAAGTAGAAGATCATCAAACCAAAATTTCTTCAGCAAGAATAATTGGATTTAATTTTTTTCCTTTTATTCATCCAAACTGTTTGATCTGAGCCATAGGTAAGTTTTCCCATTAAAAACCATAATTATTACCACAACAACTCATTTGGTTCTTGATATGTACCAGCTATTCCACTCATAAATTTTAATTTCCAGTGTCCTGAACAAAGTTGGGAGAAATGGCCAGTGGGGGTTCTGTTTGTGTGTAGGAGAGGGTGTAAATTGAATTCTTTGGCTGGCTTGCTTGCTTCCCCCCCCTTCCACTTTTTTTTGTGATAGGAATTAAAGTTAGGGCCTCACACACACTAGCCAAGTACTCTACCACTGAGCTATAATGGAATTCTTTATTCTCATGTAAGTGCTTGATAGTTCAGAAGACAGCACACAGCAAACTTCTCATTAGAAGGGAGGTAGGAACAGATGGTACAGTGAAAAATTAAGGAGGAGATATGGCTTGATCCCAGACCAGCAGACTTTATGAAATATTCCATTGGACACAGACTTATCATGTTGGTGAGGGACTGGAACCGAATGAACATATTGCATCCTACTCCAGATGGAGACAGGGTAAAGACATCGATACCATTTTTCTTCAGATGAATATTCTAGGCCCAGAAGGAAGCACCTTGTAAGCAGGAAGAACAAATTTGTGCTGAAATAATGGGTGTAAAATACGTCTCTCTGTCTACTATTGTCAAAACAAAGAGGAACCGGGGGGGGGGGGGGGGGGACAGGGGAGAATGTCTATTCACATCTATTATGTGACAGGCACAGTTCTGAGTATTAATAACAAAACAAAATTAGTTATGTAAAAATGTTAAGACTGAGATGATATGTTCTGGTTCATAACACCCACACCATTTTCTCCCAATTCCCTTTTCCCTGATATGTGCTTTTCCTAACATCAGTACAAATTTAAGGAACGTGTGTCAATCTCTTTCTTAGAGTGAGTCTAACTAAAGGTATAGTAATTTTCTGTATTAATAATAACACATAAAATAGTTTCATTATGATATCATCTCTTAGCCACTTATGTAAGGAATTTATAATTTATCTGAAATTTATCAGACCTACCTGATAACTTTAATAGCAGTTAGTTGGTGTTCTCATGGGGGGGGGGTGCATTCTTTCTTATTCTCAAAAGTGCAAAGATTCTGTATTGGCATTCAATATGGATATCTTAGCCTACAAAATGCTAGATGCTTACTTCCTGACACACTTTTGTTGTTTTTGTTGTTACCAGGAATTGAACCTAGGAGTGCTATATGTATTTGTTTCCAAAATAAACCAGTAGAATAAATCAAGACAAACTTAATATTTTTTTTAAATCACTAACTAGGGAGTAGGGGGATGCAGCTCAGTAGGTGGAGTGCTTACCTAGCATGTTCCAGTTCAGGTCCTGGGTTTAGGACATCACTAATAAGTAAGTACCTGTAAGTTTACTTACATTTGGTGATGTTCTTAAGTCCTCCAACCTGGGTCTAAGTTTTACATTCTCTCCTTTACTTTAAAATAATAATGAAGTCTCTGATGGGTCCCAAAGCTTTTTCCTGATTTTGCCCCAGGCCTATACTTAAAAATGAGAGAGGCTTAAGGGTAACAACTGTTTCAGTAATGTGTTGCTGCATAACAATAAACTCATAAACTTGTTATAAACTTGGTTTATAACAAACTCCCCCTCATTCATTCATTCATTCATTCATTTAGTTATTTTAACTCTCCCACGCCTGAATTGCCTGGGCATTTCTGAGCTTTGTTCTGTCTTATGGTTTTTGGCAATCCTGGGGATTGAACCTAAGGCTTTCTGCATGCTAGGCAAAGCACTATACTGGTGAGCTTATCCACAGCCCTTTTCTTCTGGGTTTTTAAAATTCTGGTATCCCTTTAGTTCCAATAAGATACTGGAGTGGGCTGGACAGAAGGCTGAGCCCTCTTTCTTTGCCAGGAGTCTCAGGACTCTTCTCTCCATCCATCTCCATGTGACCTTACCACCTGAATAACTGGACTTTTCACAGGGTTGCGCAAAACTTCCAAGAGCCCAAGAAACAAAATCTGCCAAGCCTTCCTACAAGTTGGTCCAGGAGCTGGCATATAATCACTTCAACTGCCTTCTATCGGGTTAGAGTAGCAAATCAAACCCAAATTGAAATACAGATAAAGTCATACAAGGATATTAATACTCAATTATTGTTCAATGGGGCCATTCTTGAAGGCTAGCTGCCAGAACCGCAACTGCACAAAGGAAAAGATCACACCTTCATCTTGATAGGACCTTGTGAGTTTCTTTTACATCTGAAGGACTGACATACTATTCCCTCATGCTTCTTGAATCACAGGTCACAAGGAAGGAGTATCCAATATAGGGAGGGTTCTTGATATGTCACTTTGTGCTTTAAAATATAAGAAACTGCCTTTTTGCTTTAATGCTCAGGCATCATACTTCTCAACAAACCTTCATCATTAGTATTTCTAAATCTGAGGCCATTAGATTCCTACAACTCTTGAATGGTTAGAAGGGATCATGAATTGCCTGAAACTATATCTGAAGTATTAAATGTAAATGTGTGCATGTTCCTGGGGAGGGAATTCCTTGTTTTCCTCATACTACCATCTCCAGGAGAATTCAAACTTGCAAGACATCTAAGGATACTTAGAACCCAACCGAAAGATACCCTGGATTCTAACCTCCTGATATAATCCTACAGTATCTCAGAAGTGTAGGATGGGGGAGCAATGTATCATCTATGTATTTGCTTCCTAAATAAGATAATAAAAAATTGAGAATATTAAAGAACAAAGCAATCACTACTGGTACTTGTGGATGCTTAAGAAAGAGAAAGGAATTGGCTTGATGCCCTTATCTCCAAGAACCATCTGTGAGGATGAATGATGCTCCATCCAGATAAGCACATTGAAATTACCTTAACAATTTTAGTTATTATTTTCCCACCAGTGCTGGGTGAATAGTTAAGAATATAACTTAAAAGATCTTTGGATTATTCCCTCTTTGCACCTTACCTCCTTTTCTCCTTTTTCTTTTTCCCTATTCATCTTTTAAATTTTGCTAAGAAATAACATCTAAAGGTACAACTGCATCTTCATGACATATGCACTAAAATGCATAGAGTAATCTGAACTAGCCACATGCCCTTGAACTAGGGCAGGTGAGGCCCAGCTGTTCATTTTATCTACAAGCAACTCTTGGGACATCGTGGTGAAGGAACTCAGGCCAGAGGAATAACCACCTCTCTGAGGCCAGAGAAAGAAATAACATAAAAAGAAGTACAGCACTAGATTGAAATTAATTGGATTAGATAAAAATCCCAAGTTTAACTTTGTAATTTTTATATTATTGTTAGACTGTTATGTCTAACAAAACAAACTTTTTAATCTTTCCATCCCTCTCCATCCCTCACATTCCTAGTATCCCAGAATCCATTCTTAAAAAACATACTCAAGAGAATCCAGTGAAACATTTCAGCTCAGATATCTTTCTCATATAAGCATTTTAAACTCTTCTCTAGTCCTTCTTCTCTATAACCCATACCAGAATGGAGAATTATATAGTTTCTCACCACTCAGAATGTAAATTCTCCCAGTGCCCATAGATACAACCTGGCACAAAGGAAAACAGTAAGCAAATGTTATTTAAGAACTGTGGTGGGACTGGAGCAGGGGTGGGGGTGCATGCACAGCTAAGTGCGCTAAAGCTTTTGCTTGGAAGGCACACAGCTCTGGGTTTCATCCCAGCACTGCAAAACAAAACAAGGGACCAATATTAGGCTTCCTTGTATGTGACACATGAGAGCTTAGTGCATTCTTTTGTTGCTTGCAATGTGGGGAAAATCGCACCTGAACTTGCAGTCAAATTTGAGCTCAAATTCTGTGCAGAACAGCACTGAGGAAACATCTGGCACAGGAAATACCCAATACAAGTCATATGTTCTCATTTATGTCCAATCTGTAAAATGTTTGAAAAGTGCCACAGCAATCTGCACTGCAGATTGCAGGGGCTGATCTACTTACAACCCTGTAACTCGATTTCTTCCTAAGAGTGATGCACTAGGGCTGTGGGTTTAGTTCACACGAGTAAAGCAGGTGATGCACAAATCACCTGTGGATTCTCCCCAAACTTTAGGAACCTCAGATGTCATTAGATGCTAAAGTTTACTGAAAGTCACAATGCAAATTTAATTTAGTTTAGTTCCCACGACTGCTTCAAAAGTATTAACCCAAACACACCACTTCCAAAGGTATACAAATGTGAGAATCGAATGCAAGTTGTTCTTGGCGGAATATAGAATATACATCTATATCTGAAAAGCCTCTTTAGGCAGATTTCTTTAATAACTAGAAAACCAAAACTATTTGGACATACGCTCTGGCTAAAGTGATCTACTGAAATTAAAAACATTTGCAAATTAACAATAACTTTTCATACATCAAGATCACTTGAAATATGTAAAGTAAGCTCATTCCATGAGGCTTTTTTCCCTAATAAGAACAATTACATCAAACTTGCATGTTCTAATGTTCATTTTTAGGACTCCATGAAAGCATTATGGTCTACTATTGTAAGAAAATGAGAAATTTACAGCGTTATATATTTGTAATTGTATTAATATTTAACACTGATCTGAACAATTGGTTTCTGTTAAGACTACGTGACAGAGGCACTGCTAGAGTGAAAAAGCAGATTTTATTTCTTAAAAAGATTGAAAAAAACACATCAGGGACAAAATTTCTTCAATCAATAAACTTTCAAGAAATGGAGCAAATTGTCGTGGGACCCATTCGGGACAGGTTAAACTGAAATTGGAAAGGGGATTTTGACAATGCTACGGGGGTGGGGGGGAAGGCCCTGAATAACTTTTAAGCAATACTTCACATACCCACAACTGTTCAAGTGGCAGAGAAAATAAATTACCATAAATTATATGCCAAGGCAACTTTAAAACAAAACAAAACGACATGAAGCTAAGGATTTCCTTAGCTCTTCCAGGAAGAGTGTAACACTGTGCTTCTGGCCTGCAGGCTGGGGCGGATTCAGGACCTGTCAAACGTCAGGATAGTTGCAGTAATATACCGCTGAGCTGGCATCGGACACCACGGAGGAAATGGCCCCGTGGCTGTCTGGGAGATTCACACTGGAGTCGTGTCCCTGGTAGGGGAGACCCATGTCGGGTTTGCACACGAAGTGCAGATACTGTTCAAATTCCGTGCGGTCCACCTCCCCAAGGAGCTCGGCGGGCTGGTTGGGGTCCGTGCCATCCCGGCAGGACAGCGCCTCGGGAGGGGGCGAAGGCTGCCCGGGGCCCGGCGGGGGATGCTGCGTATGCTGCAGCTGCTGCTGCTGCGGTGGCTGCATTTGGAAAGCGCGCGCGCCACCCGCCGCGGATGAGCCCATTGCGCCGTAGTACATATGCAGGGCGCTGGGGGGCGCCAGGAGGCCTGGCATTGCAGGGCCAGAGGGCTCTGGACCCAGACGGGGGTGCATGGGGCCAGCAGGAGGTTCTGGAGGCACCGTGTAGTCCGAGACCTGCGCGTAGCTGTAGGTGCCGGCAGCTGGGCAGTCTCCTGGCAGAGGTGCCGCGAAGAAGGCTGGGTCTGGTTCCACGCCGTCCAGCGGGGACGTGTCGGGCGTGGGCAGCGGGTAGCCGTCCAGCGGGGACGCACCCAGGCCTTGGCAGTCACGGTAGTGGCCACCCATGTGCGGGGGCAGCAGTGGAGGGCCAGCGGGGAAGCCCTGCTCTGCGAAGGGCAGGCCCAGGCCGTCCATGGCCACGCGGCCGCCCTCGGGACCCAGAGCCGCAGCCTGCGGCTCCGCGAGGCCGTGCAGGAAGCCTCCCTCCACCCGCTTCAGCCGCTTCACCTGCTTGCGCCGCCGTGGCCGGTACTTGTAGTTGGGATGGTCTTGCATGTGCTGCACGCGCAGTCGCTCGGCCTCCTCCACGAAGGGCCTTTTCTCCGCCAGCGTCAGCGCCTTCCACGACTTGCCTGCACGGAAATGGGAAGGTGGAGAGGGGCGCAGGGCTTACCCAGTTGCGCTCTCGCCCCAGGCCTTACCTGGCCCTACCTCTCCCACCCCAATCTTGAATTGTAAAACCAGAGGAGAAACTGCATCAAGTTAAAGAACGAAGGTTTGGAACTCAAAGTTCCAGCACTTGGGAGAAAACACGTTCTCTAAGGGTACTCCTCACTTTTAGGCTCCTAGAAGTGGCCTTTCCTCTCACCCATCTCCCGGTTGTTCAAAAAACTGAAATGTTCCCTGGGCTGGGAAGGGGTTGAGTACTGACACGACGTACCCAACTAGAAGTAAGGGTGCCCTGTGGCAGCTCGGAGGCACCGAGAAGCCATCTCCTCAGAACCAGTGCACTAGCGTCCTGGCCATAAGGGTAATGCGAGCGCGGACCAACAAGACCGAAAGCCCGTTTAGAAAGAAGGGGAATAGGAGGCGGGAAATGAACAGAGTGCCCCCAGGGATGGACGAATCTACAACACACACCTGGTCTCAGAAGCAAAGCAAAACAAAACAAAATCTCTGGACTCAAGGAAGTGGCTCAGCGATTCGCGCAAGAAAGTCTGGTAGCCTGGGTCCCCAGCTTGCACTCACCTAGCATCTTGCTCAACTCAGCATTGTGAAGGTCCGGGTTCTGCTGCGCCAGCCGCTTGCGCTCGTCCTTAGCCCACACCATGAAGGCGTTCATCGGCCGCCGGATGCGAGACTCGCCCTTGGCTCGGCCGGCAGCCCCTGCGGACGCTCCGGTACTGGCCGCCGCCTCGCCCTTCACCTTCATGTCCCCGAGGGGGCTCAGCGACTCGGCCCAGGGGCAAGGGCCCAGCCCGGCCATCACCGCTGGCAGCGCGTTCCGGGGCTGGCTCTGGTCGTCACTGGCGTATCCCGCATCCGGGCTGCTCATGGCGCTCCAGCCCTGCCCCGCGCCCCGCTACCCTCCGCAGGACACGCCGCCTCCCCCGACCCTGGATTGAGGAGGACGGGGTGGACAGCGAAGCAAGAGATACCTAGAGAGATGCGAGAGTCTCCGGGACCCAAGCCGCCAGTCCCCGGCCAGTCCCAGCCCACTAACTAATGTCCCCAGTCGGCCCAGTGACACTGCAAGCACCCCCGGGGCCGCGAGCCCTTTTCTGCACAAATGTGGCCAATGGAGCGGCGGGGGCGGGCCGGGTCGGCGTCGTTAGGCCCACGCCCGGCCTGTGGTCCGAGTCTCAAATCCCGGTTAACCCCTTGCCCGCCCCTTTCCCCTCCCCCGGCCCTGCGCCCAGGGCTACACCTGTCCCCAGGAAAACTGGCTGGAGCCGGGCTCTGGCGCCACATCCAGTCCGACCCAGGAAGAGGAACACTGAAGAATTTTCTGGGGGCGCTGACTACCGCAAGAAAGAGGTACTTGCCTAAGATAGTTCACATTCGCAGCTAAGCATCGGTTCTATTCTCCTTCAAATCACATCTTTATTATAGGAGTCAAGGATATTTCAGTGCTGGATGAACTTGCTTCCTTCCAAGGGACTGTACGGGAGTCTTCTTCAAATATATTTTTTCTAAGACAGAAGATAGTGTTGAAAATAAACGAATGCAATCCCTCCCCCAATGACTCACCTTACTTGCATTATATTCAAAATGTTATGTCCACGGTAAATTATACTTTTCTAAAACAAGATTTAAATAAGCAATGGCGTTCATTCTCCAATAGTCCATCACCCTGAAGAATTAAAGATTTTATTCATGATAAACAAACGCTTGAAATTTTTCACATTAAAATGTGAAACATACATATAACAAAGCTGTTTCTCATGTGTTTCTTAAGTTTGATTTCTAAAATGTAAAGATTTGCACAGGGCCCTAGGTTTGATTCCCTGAACCATGCACAAAAAGAGTTTAAAGGTAAAAATATAAAGACAGCAGCAATACTTGTCTTAAATGCCCAAATTTATTAAGGGAAAGAGAGCAATACTTTGAGCGGTAAAATAGCTAAAATCTCTTAGTACCTAAGATGGCTACCCCAGATAATCAGGGCATTTCTATACATATCTTTAGACTGGAAAGAAAATGTGAATGACTATTAAACTTGTGTTTAGACCTGAAAAAGGTTATCTGGGATTTTAAAACAAACCCTTATATATGACACTCAGTATTCTTATTGCCCTCCAAACCTTATCAAACTAGTTTATCTTTCAACCAACTGTAATTGTAAGTTAGACACTTACAGCTTAACCAGAAGGGAAATTGAGGCGCAGAGAGGTCTTTTAAAAACGTGCCTGGAGATCAGAGTGTTGGGATGGTGAAATTTGCACCCAGCAGTTGACTTTCAGACCAGGAGCTAAGCTACCCCCTCCCACACCCGCCAGTTGTGTTTATGTATTTGTCTTGTTTTCCAACTTAACCAACAAGGCCACTCCCGAATAAGAAAAGAGAAAAAGAAAAATCAATACATCAAATCTCCAGAATAGATTTTCGTAGTTTGCTACAAAAGGGTAATGAAAGCAATAGCAATTACATTAGGGATCTGAGAGGTAAAATGATATAGCTTTCTGTGTGATATTTCAGTGATCTATCACGTCTGGCTCGTTAGAAGCATCCATAAAAACAGGGCTTTTGACTAGTCCTGACCTTCAGTTTTTCTGTCATTGCTTTGTATCTAAAGAACAGATATACAACTGTTTTAAACCAACTTTTCTTTAACAGGGATTTGTGGAGTTCCTTTGCTCTCCCTTCCTTTAGCACCCAGTCTTCGTACAGGGACTCTAAGACTGTAGTTCTAGTTTACAAGTAATTATGGTTCAAATAAGAAAAAAAAAATAAATTTGCTTAAAGAAATCAAAGAGGAATATTTTTAATTGATAGTTTAAAGCAGTTTATCCTAAATTTGATGGTGAGTTTTCCTTTAAAAGTTTTATTTCTTCCAGAAAATTGGCTTGAAAATAAAGCAAAAATGTATTGCAAATGGTTACATTAATAAGGAAACTATGGGAGTGGAGACAGCAATATTAGCCCTATATTCCCAGCTACTCAGGAGGCTGAGAAAAGAAGATGGCAAACTTGAGGACAGGGTCAGCAACTTAGACTCAAAACAAACAAAAAAGGTCTGAAGGTGTACTTGCTGGTGAAACACTCTTGGGTTTGACCCCCAGTATCATAAATTTAAAAAATAAAAATAAAAAAGAGGGACAGCAAAGTTACCAGTTAATCCCCTAGCACCTTGCTCCTTGCTGGTTTTGAAAAGATATTGTCTAACTTTTTTTTTTTTTTTTTTTAGATTATAATAAATGTTTTCAAAGATCTTAAATCCAAGTTTTCTCAGTGCAAAAGCTTTCATAAACTAAGAGTTTTTTAGAATCCATTTTCTCTAGATTAATTATGTGACTAATTTCTTCAAAGACAAAATAGAGTACAGGAAATATAATCCAGGTATGGCTCTAGAAAAAGTAATGAGCAGTTTTATCCTTGTTCACCCTCTTGTTCTTAACGTTGGGGAACTGATGGAAGAAGAAAATCTAAGGGTTTCCATCATTATTTGTACCCGTTCTTGGAGAGTAACCAGTGATTTTTGTCAGATAAGGTTACTGGGAAATCAAGAGAGAGAACACATCCCTAAAATGGAGTTGGAGCTTCAGATTATGGCACTTTACTTCTTAAAACACCCTCCTTGGGAGTCATAACGTAGTAGTTTACTTTAATATAACAAAAAAGAATTGTGGTGCCTTTCCAAGACCAGTCACCTTTTACATACTAGTTATCTAGGTTTGATTTCTTCTAATCATTCTCTTGACATATTTTTTGGTACGGGGGAGTACTGGCGACCGTGGCGCCGCAAACTGGTCCGCAAACTGTGCGACTCGTATTTCAATCTCTTTACTAAATGCAGTGTTAGAAGCCAAGCTCTCGACGTTATCGGAGCCAGCCACAAATGCCACATGTAAAGAAGCAAACATCCGGAGTGGCTTCCTGCAAGCCTTGCTTTTCTCAACACGAAGAGATATACTTGGGGGGGGGGGGGGGCGTAGAGGGACAAGTTTCACGAGTGAGAGCCTTGTACACCAGCTCTGTAGCCGGCAGTGAGCATTTGCAATGCACTGTACTGGAATTCTGGGCTCCTGGCTACTGATTGCGCTTATACTCCCTGGCTTCCCAGGCCGGACTCAAGGCTCGAAAAGCTGGGCGAGGAAGCAACTTATGTAGCAAGAAGGTGTGCCTGTTACCACTTGGGGTCTTTGGCCAGCGGGCGCAGAAATTAATTCGGGTAGGTGACAAACTGGCTCAGACCTGGAGGAATCAGGGCCACGCTTTTCCGTGGGCCTCTGAGTGAACAGGCAAAAGCTGGGTGGTTTCCGGTAGTCTTTTGTGTTTTTGATGCTGGGGAAGCGGGAGCCGGACAAAGGACACTCAAGTCAATCGGGAAGGATCCCAGAGCACCCAGGCAGATCTGAGATGGCTTTAAAGAGCAAGTTTGTGGGGGAGGGGAGGAGAGTGCGCGCAGCAAAGCCAGGAAAAACTCAGGTTCGGCCCTCGGATGAATGGACAATGGTATCCCTAGAGAAAAGAACAACAATAAGGCCTTTGCACTTATAAATCGTTCAGGGTCGGCTGCCTCCCGGAACCGAGAGGGAGGTGGTCTGCGGCGGCGGAGCACAGTCCAGGGCTCAGCACCTCCCAGGTAGGGCCACGCAGCCCCAGGACGCGGATTGGCACCTTGTGCCTTGGCGCCCACCCGGCGGCGCCGCCGCTCCCCCAAGCTACCTTTCGCGTCTCCTCCCTGTCCCTGGGCCAGTACACCGTGGGTCCAGGATGGAGGTCGAAGGTCGCGGGCGGGAGGGGATTGGTGAGGAGGAAGGAGTGGCCGGGAAGATAGCGGTCACCCGTCCAGCAGTGGCCGGCGCCACGCGCCCCCGGCCCGGGAGGTTCGACCCAGACCTTGCAACCTCCGCTACACCGGCCTCTCCTGAAAAGCGACACTGCGAGAGCGGCTCTGGGACATTCGTTCTCCGCAACGATGGAAGCATTAATTCTACTTTCACGTCCCCTCCTTTCCCCTCCGCCTGCATTCCTTCCTAGTACATAGTACCCCCCTCGTGGCGGTCTCTGAACCCCGCCCTGGTACCCGGCGACTCCTCGACGGTATCCTCGTTCCCGCTTGGCCCCGCCTGGGGTTTGCGCCGGCGAAGCAGGAAATGCGCTGTTCCCGGTCCACTTTCCTGCTCAGAAACTGGTCCGTGGGGGTGTTTCTTAAGATCCCCCACCCCCAACTGTAGTCTCCCTGTTGATGTGGGCTCCTTCCCGTTATGGCCTGGCGTTTGGAACCTCAGGTTACCGTGGGGGAAGTGGTTTTGGGGTGAAGGAGAGAGCTCATCTCTGAACCCAGGACAGCCTTGCTCGTCCCTTTCATGTCTACCTCCTACTTTAAAGGGAATTTCAAATACAACTTGGTTTCTGTGCAAGGCCGATGGTTTCTATACCGCTGCTGATCTCCTAGCCCTCTGAATCAACCCACACCCAGGAAGAGAAGAGGCCAGGGATTCCAAGGAGGGTTGTATCTTCGAACTGACCAGTCTTATCAGTAGCAGGTTCCCTTCGAGCACAACATTTCCACTCCCACCTAAAGGAGAACGGACGCGGCCCCTGCCTCGAAGGAATGTACAATGCAGTGTCCTTGGGTTTCTTCCCTGATTTATTAACGCCCAGCTGGGTATTCTGGGTCTATCCCCTGTAATGATTTGTTCCTGGCATGTGAAGGTGATGCTGACATCAGCAGGACAAGTGGTTTGAGGGTTGTTGTCCCGCGCCCCCCCGCCCCCGACCCCGAAGGTAATAGGTTGCCTCTCCACCCTGAAAACTCTGCCAAGTTTCCCTAGGAAACAGAGCTGCCCTGTGCCAGATGGTTGGTTAGGGCAAGGTGCACATTCTGTGATCATGGAAGTGATCAAAGCTAAACAGGTCATAAGACACGCCAATCCTGACAGCACTCATTACCTGCTCTTCTGTGCATTCTAGCCACAACATATCAGATTTTGAAACAGTACCAGGGTAGCTAAGTTGACCTCCAAAGTTTCTAAGCAGGAGGGAAAATACTAGGGATCCTTGCTAGATTCCATTGCTGTTAGTTTCAGTTGATCTTTGTTATCAAAATTATATTTTCTGTCTATTTGCTGGACTTTGCTAACAACTTTGCCTTTGTTTCATTTAATAGCAACACAAGGCCTTTGGATCATTTCATTTTTATGTCCCCAGAGCACATACAACATATAGTCTCTAACAGATGCTTATGGATAGATAGTGTAATGGCTTTCCTTTCGGACTGAGTCAATAGGTGCCCTCCCTTCTAGACAAGGCAGGGAGAACCGTCTCTGTAGACCCGGGTAAAGGCTCTGTTCTTATTGCAAGCATATCTATGTAGGCCTGTGGTCAGATGACCTCAAGCCAATAATATTATCTCTCACCCTTTCCTTTGCCAGGAGTTCAGTATTTCAGCATCTGAAATCCCACCCCTCCCAAGGATTAACTCAAAGTGTGTTGCTTTTCAGAACCAATTTGACTTGGAAGTACAGGCCAAGAATGTACATGGATAATTTTACCTATGGATATAATGGAAAAGCAACTGTCTATCTTCAGGAGATTTTTCAAAACCAATCTTTAATATTAATTTCTCCATAGTCATGAAGTACAGTTTACTAAGCGGTTTCTCTGACTCATTTGACTCTCTGAACAGTCATGGAGGTGGGCTAGACAGCTGGGCTCAGTCTCTCCTTTTTTTTTTTTTTTTTTTTTGGTGGTGGTTCTGGCTGGAAGTTGAACCAGGGGCATTACCACTGAGCTATATATCTCAAGCCCTTTTTATTATTTATTTTGAGATAGGGTCTCACTAAGTTATTTATATTGGAACTTGTGATCTGCCTGCCTCAGCTTCCCAAGTAGCTGTGATTAAATGTGTGGGCCACTTCACTGAGCTAACGCCTCATATTTTTGAGAAGCCTGAGACTAAGGGAATCAATAACTCAAGGTCACATGACAAGGTGCTTGGACCATTTATCAGCCCTTGCTGTTAACAATAGTTGATCTTGTTTTGAATTTCTTCCCTTGCCATGTTTCTAGCTAATGGGGAGACCCATGGAATTTATGTGAACTAAATAAAGACGGCAGATAGGTAAGGACTGATCCTTGGCACAGAAACTTCTAATGTCTTCCCTAACTGGGTCATGATAAAATTTTAAGCCAGAGCACTATAACAAAAAAAATCATTTTCATTTATAGTATTTATAATTAGAGTTTTTATGGTACTGGGGATTGAACCCAGGAGCGCTTTCCTACTGGGTTACATCCCTAGTTCTTTTTATTTTTATTTTCTAAATTTTGAGACAGTGCCTTGCTGAGTTGCTTAGGGCCTTGAGCTTGAGATCCTCCTGCCTCAGCCCCTGGGATTATAGGAGTGAGCCACCATGCTGAGCTATAATTAGATCTTTTAAGATCACATAATCTAAGCCTTGGATGACATCTCATTTATTCTATTTCCTAAAATCCTTCTAATTCAGCTGAATAAAAGGGAAATAATTCAAAGTTAAATGGAGATAAAATTCTAATTTAAGGAAATTGAAGTCTTCAAAGATTTGTCCTTGCATATCATACTCTTTCAGACTGTAAAAGACTTAATTATCCTGAATAGTTGAGCTTTCATTTATCACCTGCTTATACTGTTGGCTGCCTTGATACACATTATGGACCCGGTTTTAAAAAACATAAAACAGCCAGTAGGATGACACACACCTATAATCCCAGTGACTCTGGAGGCTGAGGCAGGAGGATCACATGACCTTGGCAATTTACAAAACCCTGTATCAACATAAAAAAAGGATTGGAGGTGGGCTGGGGTTGTGGCTCAGTGGCTTCCTCAGCACCACAAATTAAAAAAAAAAAAAAAGATACTGTGTCCATGTATAACTAAAATATATATAAAAGGAGGTGTAACTCAGTGGTAAAGCACCCCTGGGTTTAATCCCTAGTACCAAAAAATAAAAATTAAAACATACAGCAGCTAGATAAAGTAAATTCTATCTGTTCTTACTGTTGTTAGGAAGAGAAATGAATGGCAAATATTATCAATTCTTTTTTAAAAAATGGTAAATTAAGCCACAGAGAAATTGGAAAATTTGCTTGATGCATTTTAACAACTAGACAACTAAACAAATAAACAGTTTCATAAGGTGTAATATCTATGCTAACATTGTTGTACTTTAATCACAATTGCCTGTTACATTTACAAATCATGTAGGGAGTTTTCTGTAAACTATGTGCATTTCTGATTACATCTGAATGTGACCATTTTTACTCTGATAGTTAAAAAAAAATTCATTTAGTGCATGTTAACCTGAATTCCTAAGACTGGAAGAGACAAAAAATACATGGAATTGCGAAACATTCAGCATTCTATTAGAAAATTTTTGGAATACAAAGACACAACTTCCAAATTAGCTTTTACTTGGGTAGGCTAAATTCTTTTCCTAAAGATATATAAGCAAAATTTAACTTCAATAACTGCTTAGTACATGTATATTTCAAAGGAAGAATTTATGTGTGTGTGTGTGTGTGTCTCCTAACCATACTTTTCTGTGTAGAATAGTAGCAAGTTCCTAAACTCTAGTATTGAGTGCTCAGTAACTTGTTACCAGGAAAATGGCAAGTCACTTAAACTGTCTTATATTTAATTTCCTGAAAAAAAGTGGAGGGGTATATCTGATCTCTTCTCAACTTTTTCAGATAAAGAAATACACAAATAATCACAACATTTCTGCAAAGTGAAAGTACTGAATAAAATGATGCTACTGTGTGTATATGTGACTTTATGTGGCTATGGGTATCTGGCAATATATGAATTTAGTGCAGATTCTCTGTACCAAAAAATAGCAAACTGGGATGAAATAGAAATCAGGGATAATAATGAAGATTTACTGCTTTGGGTTATAATAGAATGCTATTATATGTAAAGGATAAGCTCTTTTTTTAAAAAAAAAATCTGGGAATTGAATTGAACCTGGGGGGAGGGGTTTTATCACTGAGCTACACTCCCATCCCTTTTTATTTTTTATTTGGAGACAGGGTCTGGCTAAGTGGCCCAGACCACCTCAAACTTGGGATCCTCCTGCCTCAGCTTGCTAAGACTACACACATGCATCACAGTGGCTGGCCAATTATTCTTTTAAAATCGCTTAATTTAAAATAATTTAAAACTTGCAGAGAAGTTGCAAGAATAATACAAAGTACTGTGTCACCTGCACAGAGACTCTCCAGTTAGTTAGCATTTTATTTTTTGACCGGGTCTCTCCTTATATATAAACATAAACACTTCCCCACATTTGTTTCATCTTGTTTTCCTTTTCTGAATATATACAAATGTATAGAACAATACAAGTATACAGTACATTAGTATATAATACATATGCTGTCCTATAACATTAGTATACACATATAGATGCATATAATACAAATACGTAGATATATATAATATATTGTTATATATGCAGAAAATATATTATTATTTTATATATTGTTATGTGTTATATATAACCATCTATGATATATAAGCTTATATGATTATTATATAAAATAATATATTGTTATTGTAATATACATGATGTATTGTTATACGTTAAGTTGTCTTATGTATGCTATCAGTCATTTTCTGAACCATCTGACAGCAAGCTGTTGTATGATGTCTCATCACTCACTTGACATACTCCAATATGTGTTCACCTAAAATTCGGACACTGTTCCAATAGCCACCAAATAACCATACAAATCAGGAAAGGAAGCATTACCACTTTATGTTACTATCCTCTTAGCCACATATCAAAGCTTGCAAACTACTCTGATAGAATCTCTTCTCTTTCTGGTCTAACACCCAGTCACATGGGATCACATGTTACTTTTTGCTCTCAAAGCTCTTCAGTCACTTTCTGTCTCTCTTACAACTTTAATAGCTTTGAAGTGTGCAGGCTTTTCATTCCAAGGATGTCCCACACTGTGCTCCTACCAGGGAACCAAGGGAGACAGGAAGTCAGCATCTCATCTTCACTGGTGATGTCAATCTTGATCACCTGGTTGGTTGGTGTCTCAGTTTCTCCACCTATAAGTTACCACTTTCCCCTTAATAATTGAGAAATATTTTTCCATTATACTAATAATCCTGCTTTTCATCAAACCTCTACTCACCTGCCTTGGCATACACTGGAGGGATGACATATAGTGACAAGTGCTAAATTTCTATTCCCATCATTTGTTTTGTATTCATGTATTCTATTTATTACATAGCAGTTTCCCCCTTCTTTTATATTTGTTGTTTGTTTAAATCAGTATATACTTATAGATTCCTTCTCTGTTTAATGGCTTGTCTTCCTTAGCTGATATTATGAGTTTGATGCTTCTATTGCTACAAATTTGGTCACCAGGTCGCCTTCAAGTGGCTCCTGTATCCTTTTGATATGCCCTTCCATGCACTTTGGCATAACAAGATATTTGGGGCTCATCTTGTACTCTCCCTGCTTCTGCCCTGTATCCAGCCATTTCTCTGAGGAGGCAGAAGCGTCTTTCAGTGGATCATGGCATTTAGAAGCAAAGGTCTGGGCTCTCCTGGATACTGGGGTATCACTGCTCCTAGGCATCTGCAGCAGACAGCTGGGAAATATATGTACACTGTGTGTAATGTAGTCCCCCTTATCCATGGTTTCACTTTCCAGTTTCAGTTACCCAAGATCAGTCACAGTCTGGAAGTATTAAATGGAAATTTCTACAAGTAAACAATTTATACATTTTAAGCTTTTATTGTAGTATATTGTTATCTTTGCTTTTTCTAATATTTATTTTTTAGTTGTAGTTGGACACGATACCTTTATTTTATTTATTTACTTTTATGTGATGCTAAGTATTGAACCCAGGACCACGCATGTGCTAGGCAAGTATGTGCTAGGCTCTATCGCTGAGCCACAACGCCAGCCCTGCTTTTTTATTATTAGTTGTTATTGTTAAAATCTCTTACTGTGCCTCCTAATTTATAAATTAAGCTTTATCCTAGATATGTATGTATAGGAACAACATAGAATGTATTATACAGAGTTCAGTACTTTGCTTGGTTTCAGGTGTCCACTGGGGAGGGGTCTTATAATGTATCCTCTGTAGATAAGGGGGGGACTGTCATATATGTGTTCAAGTCCACATACACACTGCCTAGTAACTTTTTCTACTATTTCTACATACACACACATATACACTCATATATACCTTGAGCTAACTGAAGATACTTCCAATTGCAATCCAATACCTTACAATACTTTCTAGCCTGCCACCTTTTCATAACATGTAAATCAATTTTCCACAGCAAGAAACATGGCTTCTATTCCCCCCAATATATGTGCATATTTTCTCTGTAATGGATCTCCCAACCACTCTATCTGCCAGCTCTCACCCTATTTTCTTGGCTTCTAGGTGTGTGAGCATCTCTTCCTCCATGCCCCTAAGCAAGGGAAAGAGTTACTGGTTTAAATTTATTATTATTTTTTAATTTGGTACCAAGACTGGGTTGCAGCTCAGTGGTAGCACACTTGCCTAGCACATGTGAACCACTGGGTTCAATTCTCAGCACCACATAAAAATAAAATAAAGGTATTATGTAAACAAATGAATAAAAAATAAAAAAAATTGGTACCAAGGATTAAATCCTGGGGTGCTTAACCGCTGAGCAACATCCCCAGCCTATTTTATTTTAAATTTTGAGACATGGTCTGGTTAAGTTGTTTAAGGTCTCACTAAGTTGCCAAGGCTGGCTTTGAACTTGTTATCCTCCTGCCTCAACTCATTTGCCATCTGCCCAGCTTAAAATTACAATGCATTAGTTGGGGGTATTATTATTATTATTATTAAAAGGGTCATTCATAGTTCTGAAACTGTAACATTGTGCCATTAAAGAACCAAAAAATATTCCTTGGAATTTCAGTCGTTACTAAAGCAAAACTTGAGACTGGCTTGACCTCACAGACTACTTTTTACTCAAAACTAAAAAAAGAAAGAAGAATACATATTTAAAAAGATTTTCCAGATGTGTCAATAAATTTGGTGGGGGCAACTTTCAGAAAATACTTAGTAAATAATTTGCCTCTCCCTGTCAGCCACCCACTGCACATACATCACTCTCCGTGATCTTAAATGAAGAAAATAATGTGCAACAAGCCAGATTTCATGACTTGCCCCAAGTGTAGAGAGGTTGGCCGATCTAATTTATACTGCTTCTATGCATGACTGAATTCCCATGAGTCATTGAGGTCTTTACTGTTTGAGAGAAAGTTCAATGCAAAGACATATAAATGAAGACTAATCAACTGTGTCTCCACAACAGGTTCAACTCCTATTTGAAATCTGCATCCACCATGAGGTGCTTTCCCTTATCAGAGCTCCAGAGCTGTGCTTAGGTTGTCCCAGAAGACCTGCCAGTGAAATGGTACAGGTCCCGCTGCTGTGGACCACCCAGGGGATGTACAAGGGCTCTTCTTTCCTTGGCAAATCTCTCTCCCTTTCCCAGACCTCAAACATCCAACTGGATGATGTTTGCCAAAAAACTGATGAGAAAACGTCCCAGAAGCAGCCTCCAGTGAAGCAAAGACTAGCATGAAGGTTTTAATAAATGTTAATCATACATGGTGTTGGGGCTGCAGCTCAGTGGGGATCGAACTCAGGGCCTTGTGCATGGTAGGCAAGTGCTCTACCACTGAGCTACAACCCAGTGAAATTTGGGTACATTTTAATAGAGATTGGCCCTTATAGTGTTCAATGCAGGTTTGTGACATCACAATTACCAATTCCAGCTCAATCCTGTCCACAAGGTGGCCTTGATCCACATGAACTGGTTCTTTCATTCCACTCCCATGTCTCTCAACCGTCTGTCTCCATTACAACTGGTTTCTGGGGTTCCTAGAACTTGTCAAGCTCTTTCATTCTCAAAGCCTGTGTTTTCTTCCCTCTGCATGGAACTAAGGTCCCAGTATTTCCCTATGGCTAGCTCCTTTCTTCACCTATCCCGAGACCATCCTATTAATAATAGTCAATTTCCATCTCTTCTACAAATTGGAGACACTCTGCTCTCTCACCTGCTTTGTTACACTTATCACTCAGCAGGCATCATACATTTATACATCATACATCATACATAACATTTATTTGTTATCTGTACCCTGCCATTAGTACTAGTCCCCTGAGATAGTATCTACACTGTTTATGGCTATGCCTACCCTGTGCCCAGTACTGTTGGTGACTGGCCCATCCTAGGAACTCTGCATAATTTGTTGGGTGAATAATGGATCACTGAGACCAAGCACAATTAAAGAATTTCTCTGTACCCTCAGCTGGCCCAAAGCTCGGGAAAGGTTGACTATACATTTTCATGTCTTATCTTTTTCTTAAAAACACTCATCCCCTGTAGTGCTTTTACTGCTTTTGCTGCAGCCTCATTATGTCACTTTAAAAAGAGGAATGTCCCTAAAGGGATACCCCCACGGGCATGTATTTCATTAACAGAGTATTATCTCACAGAGAAACTAAGGACTTCCCAAAGGCAGGTGATGCTTATAAGAGCCTCTAAATAATTTTGACTGATTAGGTATCTTAATCCAGTTCCCAGTTAATTGTGTTTGTTTGTGATTAAGAATATGATTTTCACCTAACCCCCCCTCCACAATCTCCCTGTGTTTGGAGAAAGCCAATCTCCTTGCCCACTTCATATCTGCAGCGCACTCTTTGAAGGTGTTTGCTGAGGGGATGAGACCCTAGCTATCACCTGGAGTCGGGAGTAGGGAAGAAGGAATCTCTCTCAAGCCACCTGCAGCTTGACTAAGAAAGATTCCTACGCCCATGGCAAACAAGATCAGAGGACAGGCGCTCCTACCCACCCCCTGCCCTGTCCCAGGTCACTATTTCTAGGGAGAAAATGACTCAGTTGTTGAAATGCCGATCACAATGAAATGTTCTTTGAAGCTGGGCTTCTCAGAGACCATCAGTATGTCAGGTTTTCCCTCCATTTTCTATCTATTACACAGTGATACTTTTATTTATTTTTTAAAATATTTTTTAGTTGTAGATGAACACAATACCTTTATTTTATTTTTATTTAATTTTATGTGGTGCTGAGGATTGAACCCAGTGCTTCACGCATACTAGGTGAGCACTCTACCGCTGAGCCATAACCCCACCCCCCAGTGATAATTTTTAAATACAGCACAAATAAATCACTACTAAAGCAAAACCAAGGCATACAAGTTCACAAGAGCCTCTAAATTTTGTGTTACAAGTTTCACAGGCATCAAATTACCCACAAATGGCTCCCAAAGTTCCCTTGTGCTAGCTTGTGGTTTCTGCCTTCCTGCAGGTGGGGTAAAGACAATTTGAGATCCTCTCACTGAAAGACCAAGGTCCTAAAACAGCAGCTCTCTTTTTCTTTTGTAATTTTGTTATAACTCCTTATTTGAAAAAAAAATAAAAGGAGATACAGAACTGATAAAAACTTCTATCACTCATAAGCACTGAATCAACAATAATGTCATCAGATGCACTGAGCCTCTGGGCGTGGCCATGTGGATGCATTCAGCTTTTCTGCTGGGATAGTTTAGGTGTGGATGGAGGGAGAGGGCTGAGAAGCAAGCTCTGAGGTAAAGAGAAAAGGAGCTTCAGGTTAACTTAACCTTCCAATGACCCGCTTCTCAACCACAGATTTGAATTCTTTATTCAACTGCCAAATATGTAACCCTATTTTACTAACCATAGCTACTCCTACACACTAACCATTTCTCTTTCTGAAGGGAAGTTTCTAATACTGAGTCAGTTTGGGGAATCTGGTAGTAAAAGCTAAAGCAAAGGGTAGAGACTTAGCTGCAGTGTTCACAGCTGTGACAGTTCCTTCTTTACAGTCTGGGGGTGGGGGAGGGTTGACTTGCCCTATCCTTCCAAGGTTCTGCTTATTGTTCTAATGGAATCCAGCTTTTTGATCAAACTCTCTTTTCCTAGAAACTTCAAGGCATGGCATCTACCCCATCTTCCAAATGATTGGAACTTCTTACTATTTAAGTACATATTGGATCCTGGCTATGGAGAAGCCCCAGGCTTCCCAAATCTTCCTTTTATTCTCACCACAGCCAAAGAGCTATAGTTGCAAGTTTCCACATTTGGAAAATTTTAATATATAAAATGCAGATTTTTTTTTGGTACCACTATTACCATGCTAAGGGCTTTATTCAGACAGAGGGTTTTAAATTATCTTATGTAGCATTGTATTTTCCAAGGAGAATCTGCAATTCCTTTTATTTTAAATTGCAACTGGCTATAGTCTCAAAGAAGCTTAAACTATGTAGCCACATTCCCTTCACTTTAGATTTTTATGTAAGTACCTTTCATGAATTCAGATGATTTGTAAATTATATTATTTATCTGTACATTTTCTCTAAGCCAGATATCCATAAGCATTCTTAAGTTAAAGTGAGAACTGTCTCTGAAGAGGAGGTATAAAATTGTGATACTATCAAAATTGCTACAGCATGAAAAATACACAAAAAAGATAGTGGTTTCTTTTTTTTTTGTGGTACCGGGGATTGAACTCAGGGGCACTCGACCACTGGGTCACATCCCCAGCCCTTTTTTTTTTTTTTTTGTATTTTATTAGAGACAGGGTCTCACTGAGTTGCTAAGTGCCTCGATATTGCTGAGGCTGGCTTTGAACTCGTGATCCTCCTGCCTCAGCCTCCCAAAGTGCTGGGATTACAGGCATGCGCCACCACGCCCAGCTTAGTGGTTTCTTTTGAAGATTGATTTTCAGATATAATGGACTTGGCAAAATGCATTTTTAATGGTATATTGCTTTGTAAAAAAAAAAAAGTTGTTATAATAGTTGGTATAGTTTTGTAAAGGACCCTAATTTGGAGAAATTATTTATTGTTTTAAAAAATACAATAATATTTATATAATACCTGCAGAGTATTTTTGTACACATACTTGATTTACTCTCAAAATAATCCTAACAAGTTAGATATTCCTACTGCTTCTATTATTATTATTATTATTATTTGCAAGAGAAAAGAGGAAATGGAGTTCAGAGATATGAAGTGACTCACCCAGAGTCACAAACAAGGATTTACTAGTTCCATTCCACAGTTCATGCTCTCTCTGTGTTCCACACTATTAATGTGGTTTTACACATGCAAAATGGACAGTTCCATCATCCTCCTGTGAGCCACTGTATTACATCTCTGCTGCCTGAATGACTTGAGTTCATTACCATGGGTGTTCTGGCCAGAGTTGAAGACACACTACAATATGCCTCCTATGAAATATTTTTGCAATAATACTTTCTGTGTCCATAGACTAAGAGTCAATAACAAATATGGTAATACAGAATGTCCTAAATTTAGCTTATAGACTCTGAGGGGAGCATATTTTAAATAGTTTTCCAATTTTCTCCTGACAGAGGACCTCTCAGTGGATCTGCTGAGGGTCCTGGGAATTTATATTACAAGCACCCTAGGGGTCCTTTTCCCTAGCCAGTCTGGGACACATTTAACATATTAAAAGAATTAAGCAAAGGACTGAGGATGTAGCTCAATGACAGAACCCTTGGCTAGCTTGCATGAAGCTCAGTATTTGATACACAGCACTATTAAAGAAAAAGTATTAAGCCATTAATGATATGTCTATGATACATCTAACAGTACATCTGTGCAACATAGATGAAGACTGTAATGTATGCTAGGTTTAAATTCAGGGTACCCTGAGTATTGTTATTTATAAAAAGAAAAAAAAAAAAAACAAAACCAAAGCTACCTTAGGGGACTGGGTATATAGCTCAATGGTAAAATGCAGGCCTAGTTTGTGTGAGGCCCATGAGTTCAATCCCCAGCAGCATAAAAAAAATTTTTTAAAAATTAAAAATAAATAAATAAATATTTAAAAGGCTACCTAAGTTTCCTAGCCCTCTGATTATTTGTAAAATAATAAGACTTCTAGTAAAGGAGCATCTTCATTTTATCACTTTTTCCATAAAATATAGGTAGTCTGAGTCTTTTGTGATTAATGTAGTGTCTTCCTCACAGAAATAATTATTAATATCTTTCATAGCTATGAGTTGTTGTTTTCCTAGCAGCATATGGCAGTTGGCTATTTTTGTAAAAACTGATCACCTTTGCATTTTCCTCTTTATGTTCCTTTATTTTCATGTATTGTTGAATATTGCTGTGTTCCTAGGAGAAATCATTCTGCCTGTATCAAGTATTCATTTCCCCTGAGTTTCCACAGTTGCTGAGTTCAAGTCATCTTCAGAAAGTTTCAAAATGGCAATTCAAATTATTTATAAGTGTTTGCAGTTCCTTCATTACATAAAGTTAACCCTTTTTAATATCTTATTGCTACAGCAATAAATTAAAATCCTTTAGGTATTTGATTAATAATAGATGAATCTAGATAAGGAATATATGAGGGGTTTTACACAACTTTTATTCTAGCAATTATTCTGTAACTTTCAATCTATTCCCAAATTTAAAAAAATTTTAAAAATTGAACATCAATTCTGAAAAACATGAGTAAAAGAAGCCCATTAACAAAGGACACAAATTACATGATTTCATTTATATGAAATGTTCAAAACAGGCAGATTTATTGGCAGAAAATAGACTATGGGTTGCTTGGGGGTAGGGATTGCAAAAGGATTGGCATTTAGTTAGGGGTGATGAAAATGTTATAAAAATTGTGGTCATGGTGAAAAAACTCCAAATTTACTATAAACTATGGAATTGAACAGTTTAAATGAATGAATTTTACAGTATGTGAATTATATATCAATAATGCAGTTTTAAAAATTACAAGTCAGAGACAACATGG
The DNA here is from genome assembly GCA_025594165.1 of Tamias sibiricus. Taxonomy (NCBI): domain Eukaryota; kingdom Metazoa; phylum Chordata; class Mammalia; order Rodentia; family Sciuridae; genus Tamias; species Tamias sibiricus. The sequence goes on from CM046658.1 coordinate 161,781,950, forward strand.
AAAAGGCACAGATATTAAAAGTCTTGTTTGAAATTGAAAACTAGTTGAAAGGAGCAGCCCCTTTTGATAACACCAATCAGGACCTTATCCCTGCCCACTCCTCCCCCACCCAGCACATTCCACACTAGCAATAAATGGATTATCTTCTCCCCCCACCAAAGTATTTATTTAATAGAAAAAAAAAATGTTTTGGAACATAAACTTTTAAAATAGTAGATTAAATTTTTAAACTTTACTCTATTTTGTCTTATTTTTAAACCAAATTCATAAATACTTCTGAAAGAGCCATTTTACAAATCTATTTCAAAATCCTAAGTGAAATGCCCCCCTCTCCTATATTCCTGCCTTAAATGGTTAAAATGAGTTTTCACCCTCTCATCCTCTTTCTCTGTCTTAAGATCAAGTGGCAATTAAGGTTTGTGCAGGGATTCTGATAAACTTGGGGAAAAAAAAAAAAGAGATGAAAGTTTACCTTAAGTTAACCAAGTTAAAATGACATGTGGGTAGTTGCAAGAATGGAAGAAAATCTATTTAGCATATAGCTCTTCTTTGTTCTTTTGATATGTATGGATTAGTGTACTTTTAATCAAGCATTCTCTCCCTTGTTCATTTAGGAATTTAAGAAAATAATCCAGAATAATTTAACCTAATGTTCAGTGATTTTCTTTAAGCAAGAGGTTGGATAAACTTGAAAAATATTTGTGTAAGAGAAAATTTTCATTGGTAGTCAATGTCTTGTTTTTCTCCATAAAAAATGAAATTATTTTACAAATGAATTTAAAGGCACATATACATAATCTATGTGAAAATGTTTTCTCTGGGTGCCTGAGAAGTTATTACAGAGAATCATCTTTTTTCTACATGCTGACCTCTGTATTAACAAGATTGCTTTCATTTAAGCATGAATGTCTGGCTGTGACAATATGCCAGAATGTGGAAATCAGGGTTGGGGATGTAGTGGTACAGTGCCTGCCTATCATGAGCAGGTCCTGGGTTCAACACCCAGCACTGCCAAAATTAAAATAAAAAGACATGGAAACTTATTAGAGATTTTACCTGGGTGCAAAAACAGTCCTTTCGTTGCAAATAGAGGCATCTCAGGAGTGAGGGATGTCCTTGTACTACCGAGGGTTAGCAAATGATTTCACAGCTGCTGCTAAAACCTATTATCCTTCCTGCCTCAAAGGGAAATATTTTACAAAATTGATTGTAGTAGTTTTTTCTGTTTGCAAACATCTGTTAAAAGAGAAAAAGAGAGTTCCTGTAATGTTGAGTGATAAACTGAAGACTTACTATTCTATTTTGAAATCTGTAGATATTTTTTCCTACCAAAACACATAGTATGTTGTAGTCAGAATGAAGAGCTTTACTCATTTTGGGTACTTTTAGTACCCTAAGGTTTGGAGAAATTAGTCATTTTTATTTTGGCCAGGGGGGGAAAAAAATCAAGAATTGTAGCCTTATAAAAGAATGAGATTTCTTGACAGAAAAATGCATCATGATTTACATTTGTCCATCTAACCTACTTTTCCAAAATAGAATAAAAGTTAAAATGGAATCTTCTGTTTTGTTAAACTAGATAATTCTACCATAAACATAAATTCATTATGAATAAAATTTAAGATACAAAGAAAAACAGAGTCCTTGTATGGTTCCCAACATATAAAATCAACAAAAAAGGACAATGAAAGTTTAAGCTGAAAATTTTGTCAATGCTGTTATAATTATTCATATGTGCCTATGTAAATACCTCTTCATTTTTGAGTTTGGAAAATTAATCCATGAAGGGCACCTTAATAATTATATTCCTCTATTCATTATTATTCAGATATTTTTAAAAAGCTTATCCATAATTTTGGAAAACAGCTTCATAATGCTGTCTGATATCATATTTAACGCAAATGGGGTGAATGCCAGTAGAACAGATATTGGTTCTGCAATATTGACTATACTAAATATTTCCATGTTCTTGTTTATAACCCAATTTGAACTTTGGTTCCTTGAAGGAGAGAGAATTTTCTCTAAGAGCCAAGTCATTGAGTTTTACTTAGAATAATTTCTGAACTTGGTTCTGAACACTTACTTACCTCACAAATCTACCTCAAAAGTATTAGTAGAAGGTGCCCACAAATATTATATAATAAAAATATCATCTTTCACCTAATATATGATCACCAATTCCATTTGAAAAAATGCCATTTCTTTCAGTGTCAAAAAAGAATCTTGAATTTTAAAATGTTACCACTTTGGTCTAATCTTTTTTTTTTTTTTTTTTTTTTTTTTAAGTTCTTTTTGCAGATGGACACAATACTTTATTTTATTTATTTATTTTCATGTGGTGCTGAGGATCAAACCCAGTGCCTCACACATACTAGGCAAGTGCTCTACCACTGAGCCCCAGCCCCAGCCCTTGGTCTACTCTTTACACAGGAATTACTTTATTAAGTAAGATCAAACACAGGCTCTTTGCCTCAACTAAATGGACATGCTAAACTGCCTCCAAAGCTGATTTGTGGAACTTATTATGGACTTCACAAAGTGTTCAAGGTTACTTTTCAATTTGTGTCAGCCAGAATCAATAAATCTCTCACCTGGTCTCTTTGCTGTACGTATTGTACTGGTTAATCATGTATATACACAGCATAGCACATTAGACTTGGAGAAAGAGTTTTCTGATGGGAGCCAATTTTTAACTACCATACTGTTGAAAAGTGAAAACAAAGGAAAACTGCTTCTGTTTATTATTAAGGTGTGATGTGAACCAAAAGCCATAAAAAATCCTCTGGCCAATTACCAGGACCAGAAGAAGTAAGGAAAGGGGTTAGGGGAAAAAGCTCTCTTCTAAAATTGTTTTGTTGAGGAATTGCAACTTTAGAAAATTGTTAATAGGGAGACGCAGTGCCTAACAAGGAAAAATGGAGTTAGTCAACTCTTCAAATATAAAAGTAAACTTTCTTTCTCATGTAAATATATTGAAATGCTTTTATTTAAATTTTTTTTAACTTGTTTTTTCCCCCATGTTTTTTGATTGGTGTATGGTAGTTGTACATAACGGTGTAATTTGTTGTTACATGTTTGTACATGCACACAATAATATAACAATATAATTTGGCCAGTATCATTCCCCAGTATTTTCCCTTCCCTCTCCTCCTCCCTTCTCCAATCCCTTTCCCCTATTTTACTGATCTCCCTTCAGTTTTCACGAGATCACCCTCCATCACCACCTTTCTTTTCCTTTTTCCTCTCTAGCTTCCACATATGAGAGAAAACATATGATCATTGACTTTCTAAGTTTGGCTTATTTTGCTTATCATAATGCTCTCAATTTTCATTCATTTTCCTACAATGACATAATTTCATTCTTCTTCACGGCTTAATAAAACTCAAATGTGTATACATATTACATTTTCTTTATCCATTCATCCATTGATGAACACCTAGGTTGGTTCCATGTTTTGGCTATTGTGAATTGTGCTGCTGTATGTGAGCATGCATATATCATTATAGTATGTTGACTTTAATTCTTCAGGAAAAATACTGAGGGGTGGTATTAGCTGGGTCAGATGGTGGTTGCATTCCTAGTATATTTCTTTTAGAGACCAAATATTAAACCCCAAGTTTATATGGGTATGTGGAGAAGGGCTGTGGCAGGTAAAAATTTTTTTTAAAATCTCTTTGGAAATCCCTCTCTCATTCTAGCTCATCACAACTAAAATTGGAGGTTCCATCTAATGGTGAATGGATGTAGCATGTACTTCACTGGTGTCCAATCAGCCTAATTCTGTCCCAATTGAGCTGAGGACAGCTCAGTGTATCAAAAGACCTAAGCTCCATCTTGTCCAGCTACATCCTATCCAGTTCCATCTTGTGCTGGTTGTGCAGCTACTTGCATGACTTTGGGCAAATCGTCTTGTTTCTTTCTCCACAAACCAGATGGGGCTGCACCAGATGACTCTCAAGTGTTTTTCAGTTTTTACATTCTAGGTTCTCATTCGCTATATGGCAATGAGATCTCTCAACTCCCATCTTTTTGGTGAGGTAAGGATGTGTAACATTCTTAAACTTACCACATTCTAGTATGCATAAAAATCACTTGGGGATGTGGTAGGTTTGAGGTTACTTCTGCTCTGAATCTCCATTTCCCCCTAGCACACAAGGAATTCTAACCAAGATGACATATAAGATCAGATTTGGGAAAGCCTAGCCCTAGGCTTTCAATGAATAAGAAGGCTGTGAAAATCAAGACTTTTTATTTTTACAAATTTTATTTATTTATTTGTTTGTTTGTTTCTGTGGTGCTGGGGATGGAACTCAGGGCCTTGTGCATGCCAGGCTGGTACTCTACCACAGAACTACATCCACAGCCCAAGAATATTTAGATGAGTTGACCTAAGGGTATCTTTACATTCTGAATGAAAATAAACAGCTTTTACATTCAGGAAATTAACAAATATAAAAGGCGATTCCAGAAAGAGAAGCAAGAGTCATAGTTTGGAGACAATTTCTAATACTAAGTCTTTTCATGCAATTTGCTGAAAATAAGAGTATAAGAGTATAAGAGATAAAGAATAAACAATGTGTCTATCTTTAATTTTAGCAGAAAGTATTTACTGTAACAAAATAAATATTTAAATGTTCTCTTATGAATAAATATTTAAAAATTTAAGTAATAAAGCCCTGTTCATTTAATCTACACATTAATAATTTTATATATTTGTAATAACCATTGAGAATTTCTAGCATTTCCTTTTTTATAGTCTTTCCTAGTCTAAAACGATTTTTTAAATTAATGTCACAAATTAATGACAGTGAACCTCTTGTTGACTCATTCAGGCTTTCAAATAACAGCTTTTTTTTGAGATTCAATTCACCTATCAGACAATTTTTTTCTCCCTGCCCCCACCCTATCACTCTCTTTCTTTCAAGATGGCGTCTCAAACTCCTGGGCTCAAGCCATCTTTCTGCCTCAGCCTACTGAGAACCTAGGACTAAAGGCTTGCACTACCTTAACCAGCTTAATTGATTCTTTTAAAGGGTACAGTTCAGTAGTTTTGCTTTTTAAAATTTTTTATATTCACAGATATCTACAACATCACCATAATTGATTTTAAATTTTTTTTCTCATCCCTCAAGAAAGCTTTAGCAGATCTGGCCCCCAAAAAAGCACTGTCCTATTTTCTATCTGTATAATTTTGTCTGTTTTGAAAGCATGGTATGAATGGAGTCATATAAAATAATGTGTGATCATATAATGTGCATTCATATATGTGGTCATATGTGGTCTTTTGTGGCTGGTCAGTTTTATCAGTGCCCAACTGTGTTGTAGCATGTATCAATCTTCATCTTCTTCTATGGCTGAACAATATTCCTTTGTGTGAGTATGCCACATTTTATTTGCCCCTCTATTGACTGAGACATTTGGATTGTGTCTACTTTTCACCTATTATGAATAATGCTGCTTTGACTGTATGCATACAATTTTTTTTGGTAGATTTATGTTTTCAATTCCCTTAGGGTAGAATTACTGGGCCAAATGAAAACACTATGTTTAATCATTTGAGGAACTTCCAAAGTAGCTATACCATTTAAAAATCTTAACAGCAGTGCATTAGGGTTCTAGTTTCCTCCATATCTTCACCAGGACTTAATACTATCCTTTTTCTCATTGCTGTTTTGTTTACTATGACTATCCTAGTGGGTATGAGCTGGTATCTCATTCTGGGTTGTTTATTTTATTTATTTATTTTGGTACTGGGGATTGAACTCAGGGGCACTCGACCACTGGGCCACATCCCCAGCCCTTTTTTTTTTTTTTTTTTTTTTTTTTTTTTGTATTTTATTAGAGACAGGGTCTCACTGAGTTGCTTAGTGCCTCGCCATTGCTGAGGCTGGCTTTGAACTCCGCAATCCTCCTGTCTCAGCCTCCCAAGTGTTGGGATTACAGGCGTGCGCCACCGTGCCTGGCTTCATTCTGGTTTTGATTTACATTTTTCTAATGACTAATGGTATTGAGCATCTTTGCAGATACTTATTAGCCATTTGTATATCTTCTCTGGAGAACTGTCAATTCACATTTTTTTCCATTTTAAATTGGGTTATCTTTTCATTATTGAATTGTAAGAATTCTTTATAGTCTACATACAAGTCCCTTACAAAAGATGATTTGCAAATGTTTCCTCCCTGGTTGTCTTTTTACTCTCTTAGTAATGTTATTGAAAGCACAAAATATTAATTTTGATCAAGTTTATTTTGTCTTTTTCTTTTCTTTGGTTGGTTATATTTTTGGTGTCAAATTTAAGAAAACAATTGCCTAATTCAAGATTATGAAAATTTATGCCTGTGTTTTCTTCTATGAATTTTATAATTTTAGCTCTTACATTTAGGTTTTTAATCCATTTTTTAATTTTTAATTTACTATTTTTTTCCTTTTTCTTCAAATATCTATTTATTTGCTTTAGTTGTACACAATGCAATGCATTTATGTTTATGTGGTGCTGAGGATCAAACCCAGGCCGCGCACGTGCTAGGCGAGCGCTCCACCGCTGAGCCACAACCCCAGCTCTTAATTTACTATTTATTTGTTTTGGAACCAGGGATTGAACCCAGTGTGCTTAACCACTGAGCTATATCCACAGCCCTTTTTTATTTTTCATTTTGAGACTGGGCCTCGTTAAGTTTCTTAGGGTCTCACTAAGTTGCTGAGGCTGGCTTTGAACTTGCAATCCTCCTGCCTTAGCCTCCTGAGCCACTGTGATTACAGGTATGCACCACTGCATCCAGTTTAATTTACTTTTTTTTTTTTTTTTTTTTTTTTTGGGTACCGGGGATTGAACTCAGGGGCACTCGACCACTGGGCCACATCCCCAGCCCCTTTTTGTGTTTTTAATTAGAGACAGGGTCTCACTGAGTTGTTAAGTACCTCAGCCATTGCTGAGGCTGGCTTTGAACTCTCGATCCTCCTGCCTCAGCCTCCCAAAGTGCTGGGATTACAGGCATGCACCACCGCGCCCGGCTACTTTTTAATTGTAAATTAAAATATACATAACATAAAATTAACTATCTTTACCATTTTTAAGTGCACCGTTCAAAAGTGTTAATTATATTCACATCGTTGTGCTACCATTACCACTGTCCACCTCCAGAATTATTTCATCTTCCCCAACTTAAACTCTGCAGAAATTAAACAGCATATCCCAATTCCTCCCTCTCCCCGACAACCGCATTCTACTTTTCTCTTTCTATGAATTTGGCTACTTTGTGCAAGTGTAATCATACAATGTTTGTCCTATTGTGAATGGTTAATTTCACTTAGCATAATGCCCCCCATGGTCCATGCATGGTGTAGCATGTGTCAGAACTTCCTTCCTTTATAAGACTGAATAATATTCCTTTGTATGGACAGACCACATTTTTTTTAAGTGGTTGATTTATTTTGATTTGTGTCATTTATGATGTAAGGTAGGGGTCCAATTTTATTCTTTTGCATGTGGAAATCCAGTTGTCTCAGCATAATTCGTGTCCATTCATTCTTAGCAAAGATAAGTAACTTAATTTAAATTACTTTATTATTTTAAACTCTGAAGTGTCAAGGGAAAAAAAATCCAAAGCTGTTTCAAAAGATACAGAACATTATTAGGACACTTTGTATTGTAGGTAACAGCATGTACTCAGAACAAGTATAAAAAACATCATGTGATGTTATATTGTTGTTTCTCCCTGTACTTTTCTTTTTATAATTGAAAAGGAGACTGTCACTGCATATACTACTTTATAAAGATATTGTGAACCAATACAAACCATAACGTACAATAATTTAATATTTACTATTCTTATTTCCAACATTTAAGTATAATAATCTTAATAAAGTGTGCAGATGCACATATAAATTGGAAGAAAAAAATTATGAAAATCACTAGTTTCCTCTTTAGGGGGAATGTCAGTCGCCAAGAATCAGTATATACTTGACTACCAATAGGTGGTGCTAGACATTTAGTCAGGATTGCATTCATTTTTACATAGTCCATAAAATACATAATTACAAAAATCTCTTAACTGGAAAAATAAGACACCTCTGGAAAGATACAGAATGATTGGGTGAAAATGGTCTCTTTTCTTCATCCTAATGCACTCATATGCAAATTATCAATAAATGAAGGTGGATAAACTCACACCAACAGGGACCTGTTTACAAATTTGAGATACCCCAACCTCCAAAAACAAAAGGCCTTCTTTCTGATGTTCAGGGGGACCTTGAGGTCAAGGACACAATCAGACTTTCTTGGATCCATCAAGAAGTATACAGAAAAACTAGAGGATTTTTAAAAATTGTTCTATTGAGAGAAAACAAATGAAATCATAGTAGAGAAAGATCTACTACTGTCTCCAGATGGATTGTTACATAACCAAATGTAAATTAATGATTGATAACAGAACAGAATGAAAAATTTTCTAGGTATTTTCTGTGTTATTGTAACAGTTGCCAGTCTTATCTCCTGATAGATTAAAATATATAACATATAAATGTCTATGTCTATGTAGACATAGTCACATACATACACTATTGATTGTTGTTACATTAATATTGAAAAACTGGAACAATTTAAAACTAGTCTTCTATAATAGAAACCTACACATCAAAACAATATTACATATTGGACATAGTGCTTTGAATCTATTTTTATTTTTGGTGTCTTTTTTTTTTCTTTTTTTTTTTTTTTTTTTTGGTACCGGGGATTGAACTCAGGTGCACTCGACCACTGGGCCACATCCCCAGCCCCCCCCCCCTTTTTTTGTTTTTTTGTATTTTATTAGAGACAGGGTCTCACTGAGTTGCTTAGTGCCGCGCCATTGCTGAGACTGGCTTTGAACTTGTGATCATCCTGCCTCCGCCTCCCAAGTGCTAGGATTACAAGCGTGGGCCGCCGCACCTGGCTATTTATGGTGTCGTTTACCATTGAGGGACTGAGTATTGGTAACATCTTGCAAAACTACCATTTATTCTCTAAAGAATATTAGAAGCGCTCAACCCTCGATGATACTGGGAAGACAACTGAATACCTACCTGCCCTGTGACTAAGTTTTCTGTAGGAATTTTAATAAAGATAGTTTAATTTTGCTTTCGTTTGATTGGTTTTTGTTGTTGGTGGTGGGTTTTGGGGGGTTTTGTTTTTGTTTCGTTTTGTCCTTCTTAATGTTTTCATTCAATTAAAAAGATGAACTGGTTAGGGCTGTTAAAACCCTGCAAAAGGCCATGTACTCCCAAGCCTTTCACTAGAGTGTGTCCAACTCTTTATAACTTTGGATAAACCTAAGATGATATAGGAATTGTCCCAGAGTCTTGAACCAAATATTGAACCTGAAGAGTCTCTGAAACTTCACCTAAGTCCTAGATTCGCTTTCATGGATGTGAATGACAACAAAACTTTTCCAGGTTTCTCTGAAACAGAGAACTTTCCCCATCTATTTTTCAACATATGTGATGACAATTGGTTAAAAAAAAAAAAAAAAAGACAAACCAATAACACAACATCAACAAAAACAGGAGTTTTTTTGTTTTGGTTTTGTTTTCCTTTTTGGTCTTTCCTGAAGTGCAATTTGCTACCAAACTAGATCACCACCACCCGGCCTTTGGAATAATGTCAGGCCTAGCCTCCTACAATAGATAGGAGCACTATATTTATTCTCACTAAATGGAATATATGTGGATAGGATAAACAAAATATTTTTCATGGATCCCAAAATGCAATAAATGAAGTTTATTCATGAATTTCCCCCTTCAGTAATAAAAGCTAGGCATTTCAAATGAGCTCAGTTCCAATTAAATTACATTTATTGATTTATCAAAAATGTTTTGGATCATTTAAACTCAGTTCTAGTCATCTTTAGCAATTTAAGTTTAATATTTTATTTAGCAGTTACAAGAAACTATTGCCCTTCTTTGCAAGACTCTATTGGATGGCAAGTGTACTTAGATTTTTTATGAAGGAAGGAAAGCTGAGTTAGTTCATTCATATGCTTAAACAGCTTTGAGATGATACAATGTTCTGAAATTAGCTTGAGATTTGAACTCTTCTTTTTGGATTTCACATGTAATAACAGAATTCTCTAGTATTTTTCAAAGTAGGGTTCATGGGCCTTAGGAAACCTCAAACATTCTTAGGGAATATACGAATTTTCTACACAATTTTATAGTTTTTGGTTTTTTAGTTGGTTAAAAAAAATCAACATAGATATATTCTAAGTCATGCAGATAACCACCTCCTAGCCAATACAGTTTGAGTCTCCTGCTTGACTTTGCATTTGCATACAATGGCTCTTTAACAATTGGGAGACAGTGAAAAAGAATTTGGGGGAGGGGAAGAAGATTGCTAATGCTATTTTGCTGTGGAAATCACACTCCTGTAGGTTTGTTTTGTTTTGTTTGCAGTGTTGGGGATCAAACTCAGCACCTCACTACTGCTGGGCAAGGGTTCTATGCCTGAGTTACATCCCAGCCCTCCAAACAATTTTTTAATGGTGAAAGTTATATTTAAGACATTTGGTATCGAAGGATTACATGGGCCCTTTGCTCCTGCATAAACAAGTTACAGGATCTTAATATTTCTTCAAAGACTGTGGGCCAAGTAGAAAGAGAGTAGAATACTTATGTCATTTATTAATTAATAACCTACATAGGCCTGAGATAGTACCCTGTAAGCAAACATTTTAAAACTTTGGCACAAAACATGAATATTCACTCTTAGTGGATAAATGAAATTACAAAGAGCCATCGACATCAGTCTCTTTCTGCTTAATAAGTTGTAAAAATCACTTTGATTTTCAGTGTTGGATTTGTTTATTTTAGAATTGTGACCTTCATATTGGATTTGCTATTGCTAATGTGACTGGTTTGTTGGTTTTAGAATTTCAGATGAAGAACTGATGACCTGCAAAAAAAAAAAGAGAGAGAGAGAGAGAGAGAGAGAGAGACTTTTATAAAAGGATAAATACAAGTCTATATAAAAAAGGACAAGTACAGGGGAAAAAAAAAAAAAAAAGGATATATATACAGACTTAAGTAACTGCAGATCAGGCCAGGCCAGGTTTTTGCTTGTAGTTTATAGGGCTACTCGAACCTCAAGAATTGTGGATAAGGAATGATGGACTTGTACAGGTTCTACCACGTGTCGGTCACATGATTTTTTTTTTTTTTTTTTTTTTTTTTTTGTGGTACCGGGGATTGAACTCAGGGGCACTCGACTACTGGGCCACATCCCCAGCCCTTTTTTGTATTTTATTTAGAGACAGGGTCTCACTGAGTTGCTTAGTGCCTTGCCATTGCTGAGGCAGGCTTTGAACTCGCGATCCTCCTGTCTCAGACTCCCAAAGTGCTGGAATTATAGGCGTGGGCCACCGCGCCCGGCGGTCACATGATTTTTGAGGAAGTTACTTCTCAATGTCCGAGGACATAGTCACTTATAAATTGAGAAATGATCTATCTTGTGGTCAAAAGCAGTTTCAGTCACATACAATGTCCCGAATTTTTAATTATCCTAAATATGCATTCTTTCAGTCTAGCTACAGCAATCAAAGCTGGCTAATTTATGCAAGAAGGAATTGATTAGGGTAATTTGGGGCAAGTTGAATTAGGAGAAAAAGTAGAATCTAGAAAAGAGGAAGTGGGATTAATATGGAGAATTGGCTGCCATATTTCCATTGTACATTATGGCAGTAAAAACTGGGAGCATGGTGGAGCCCTGTTTGCAAAGCTAATCCAATGTGAGCCACTACCCCCAGGGGTAAGGGGGTGCCAGCTGTTTGACTGCACTTGGGAACAGGGCAATTTCCATCCCTCTATTCAGACAACTGCTGCACCAAAACTGTGTCCTGTAAGAACCCACTCATTTCCTGTACTTTCCATTTTCAGTAAGTAATGCATCATAAACTCATGGGGGAAAGAAGCCAGAGAGGAATAAGAATCATTTTTGTAGCATAATGCAGACCTAATATTTCAAAGTCTAGCTTCACATCTTGGCCCTGCCTCTTATGTATGACTTTGAGCAAATCACTTCTAACCTTCCATCTTTAAAGCAGACGAGGTGCTGGCATCCTGGGGTCACTATGAGATTCGGTGTGATGGTGGATACTAAGCACTTGGACCACAGTAGAGCCCAGTAGTCTCACCAGTATTGGTACTTCCTCTGCAACTGCACTGATCCCAACATTAATCTATTCCTTGGCAGATTTCAAACCAAACATCTAATTACACATGGTGAATCTTCAAGTCCTTCTGTTATATCTCTAGCTACCCTTTGGAGGGAACACAGTTCACAGAGGTAAATACAACAGCCTGGAGAATGAATAACTCCACGTTGAAGCCACTCCCAAGGAGCAGGTCCACCACAGGTGCTAGGTAGAGCGCACAGAGAGGCTGGCCCAGGGCACATTCTTGCTTTCTTCCCTTCTTCTCCCTTCCTTCTCTCAGTTCATACCACCCTCAAGGACTGGGTAGGTTCACCCATGCTGGGAATGCTGGGGACTTAGAAATATAATTCAAATACTATTTGTTTTTTATTATTATTATTTTAAACTTGGCTGTACTGGGGTTGAACCCAGGGGTGCTCTCCCACTGACCTGCACTCCTGTCCCTTTTTATTTTTTAAGTCAGGGACTTGCTAAGTTGTGCAGGCTGGTCTTGAACTTGTGATCCTCCTGTCTCAGCCTCCCTCGAAGCTGAGATTTACAGGCATGCATCACTAAGCCCAGCTTCAAATATTTTTAAGATGATTACAGCAGAATCCCTCTCTTTAAGTATCGGTTATTTCATTACAATAACCTGGAAAAAGAGATATAAATTTAAATACCTGCTCCTATTATTTAAAAATTTAAAAATACTATACCATAAGACAGAAAAGGGCATGTTCCCAAAACACTCAAATCTTGTCTGGTGTATTTGAACTAATAAGGATAATTGATAGGAAAGCTCACTCCCACCGTTCCCTGGAGCTTTTCCTTATTTCTGAAAAGACAATGCAAGTCAGGAGTTGGAGACAATCAAACTTGATAAGTTTGGGGGATAAAGGAGTCTGGAAAGAGAAAGGAAGAAAATGTGGCCACAATATGGCAGAATTGTTTTCAGAGAGAACAACCCTTTCCTTGCCACATGTTCCCCAGTGCCTGGCTGGACTTAGCAGATGCACAGTCTGGGACTGCTTCTGGGTGCCCAGCTCTGCAGTGGGGAGGACAGAGGCAGGGAGGGATGGCAGGAAAGTGACAGCGCAGAATGTGCCTTCTGGGCCAGGTCTGAGTTTAAAGCACAGAATCCAGATCCAAAGTGGAAGAATATCCCAGGCAAGGAGCTGTGCTACAATGAAAGCACACTGGCAACCCCACCATGGTGTTTGTTCTTTTGGGGGTTAAGGTTTTCATCATCTGGGAAAACAACTAGGTGTAGCCGAGGAATCTGAGCATCTTACCTTCCCCCCAAAAGAATGCTTTCTCCACTATTATGTTTTTACTTTCTGTCAAATAAACATTCAGAGATTATCACCAACCTCACTCAACAAAATTACACTATTCAGTTTCCTGGCTAATAAGGTATCAGCTAAGAGAGACTTTTCCCAACAAAGTAAAATTAAGGGCCATCTAAGTGTCCAGGAGGCATAAGCTGTGGCATTTTGGCTCAGGTGGCAACAACAGCAAAGACCGAGAGATAACAAACCACAGGACCCATAGGAATGTGATAGGTCCCAGAAGCTGGGAATGGGAGGACAGTGCATGGAGGTGGGCAGTCTGCCATTCCTTGGGAAAGGGACACTCCTCAGAGGTGAGAGGCCACAGTAGAGAGGTTCCTGTTGGGTGGAAAGGGTCAAAGCTAGAGCCACACCCCGCCCTCTCTTGGGATAAGAATAGCTGAGAAGGGAATAGGGAAATCTGGAGAGCCTATTGGGAGGGGAAGGGTGCTGAGAAGAGCCCACTAGGATGTCAGGTCCAGTGCTGAGCACCAGTTATTTGCTCTCTCTGCTGATCTGTTCTAAAGGCAGGCCACATAGAGATAGTCCTATTCAAGATCATTGATCACAACCCAAAAGACATCAGCAGTATGGAAGTATGGCCTCCTCTGTCAGAAGTATGTCCCAAACTTCTCATAAAAGATTACAAAGAGCACCACTTTTTCTTCCAACTATTCTATTACCTCTTACCCTAGTATATGACCTTTGATTTGACCTGTACACATTGTAAGCATATTGATGCCCTGTCTTTTAGAGTTTTAATCTCTGCAATTGACATATGAGTGGACTCACTTTGTTTGACTCAATATCCAAAGAGAAGACCTGTTCTCTTTGTTCTCTCAGAACTGCTGGCCGTGGTCTCTGAAATTAGGCTTTGAGGTGCATTCCGTTTTTTATATTTATTATACTAATGTAAGACTTTGGTTATATTTATGAAAGGAAAGCCAAACTGATTATCATTGAACTATGCAACAAAAATAATTCCTGATGTGAAAAGGGGGCGTTTATTGGTTCCTGATCTAGCTCAAAAGGGATGGTCAACTTAGAGCATGGGAAAAATGCTTAAATTTCCCAAATTAGTTTGCTACAAAAACCATTTTTAGTTTTCGCAATACACCAAATGTCCTTTCCTGTTTTGGAAAGATCTTTAATAACTTTGAGAATGAAAATGATATAACCTACAACTTAAATTAAGAATTTGTGATAATTAAGCTTCATTTAGACATAACCAAAGACATTTTTATATGAATAGAAAGCTAAGTACATAAAATATACAGTTCTTATTATAAATAAGGCTTTTAATAATTTATTTTTCTGATGAATATAAGATTTCTGTTTTTCTGTCTGTCTGTTGGGAGGAGGTTCTGGGGGTTGAATCCAGGGGCACTTTACCACTGAGCTACATTCCCATCTCTTTTTAAATTTGTTTATTTTGAGGCAGGGTCTTGCTAATTGCTAAGGCCAGTCTCAAACTTGCAATCACCCTGCCTCAACCTCCCAGGTAACTGAAATTACAGGCATGCACCACTGTGGATTTTTTCTTTCAATATTATTGGCTAATAGACATAAATAAATTGGCTGACCACCAAGATGGCTATTTTCAATACAAAAAAAATCTAAATATCATGCTTTGTGTTATGTGCTTACAAGTAGCTGCATATATTTAAGCTTAAAATTCTTGGTACATTATCTCACCAAAAAATTAGTAGGAAATTAAGAAAAAAGGGTAACCATATGCTATATCTGTTTCCTACTAAAAACAATTCTTAGATATTGCTGGAGACCAAAGTTTTGAATCAAAATGTTGAATTGGTTTCCATGGAGACACTGACAATGCATACCCTACAACACACACTGCTTGGAACTCAGGCCTGGAAGTGTGATGAACTGTATGGACATTCTCTGGTGGAGAATTCCCTGGCAAGGTGGCCCAAAGCATCTTCTGGAAAGCTGGTCCTATGAGGAGATAAGCAAACATGTCTTTATCCAGCATTGGAATGCTTCCAAAGGAAACAAGAAAGCCTCTGACATCAGAAAACACCTGTTGACTTTGGAGCATCCATATCAATAACAGCAAAACACACGGCAGATGTGCTGGTGTGGAGCCTCCTCTGCAGGAGCAAAAGGAATGTCAACCATGAAAAAAATCAAGAGGAAATGGAGATAGAAACTTCCAAATTCTTCTACTCATTTGTCTACATGCCATTAAGTGGGTTTTCTTTATTTTTTTTTTTTTTAATTTGTCCTCAAAAACAATTTTAGGATGACAGTCTCAGCTTTCCGTTCCCTTAAACAAAATGTAATTTTAGATATTTAATGAAGGAATGTTAAATAGTAAAAAGGCAGGGGAGGGCAAGGGGATAGAAACAATGGCAGAAGGGGTTGGACATCAATATACTAAGTGCATGTATAAAAACTCAAATGGTATGAAAATACTTTGTGTAAAACCAATGACTTGGAAAACTGTGCTCTTTATATGTAATATGAAAGGAATTGCACTCTAAACGCATGTATAACAAATTAAATTTAAAAAAAAAGAAAAAAAAAAGATCAATTGTCATAAGACCTCCAAACCCATCCCACTTTCCTTGAACCCTTTGTGTTCAATGACATGCTAGATATCTAAAATTTAATATTTCAACAATGGGACTAATATACCCCAAAATCTACAGAACTAATAAATAAATTCAGCAGGTTGCAGGATATAAGATCAGCTTTTGATAGCTTTTTTTTTTCCTTCTTTTTTTGCACTGAGAGTTGATCCCAGGGTCTTACACATGTATAGCAAGTGCTCTAGATTTTATTTTGCAACAAGTCCTCCCTAAAATGCCAAGGCTGGCCTCAAATTCAAGATTCTCCTACCTCAGCCTCCTGAGTAGCTGAGATTACAGGCATGTGCCACCATGCCCCCCATGAGATCGGTTTTTAAAAAGTCAGTTGTATGTCCATACAATAACAATGAATAATCCTGAAAGGAAATTATCTATTTACAATATCATCCATTGCAATAAGAAATTTATGAGTCAATTTAACAAAAGAAGTGCAAGTACAGTGAAAACATTATTAAATGAAATTAATTAAGTAAATGGAAGATAACTCATGTTCATGAATCAAAAGACAATATTGTTAAGAATGGCAATATCCCCAAAACGGATTCAACACAACCCCCTCTCAAAATCTCAGCTCACTTATTTGTACAAGCTGATCCTAAAATTCATGTGAAATCCACAGGATCCAGATTGGCCAAAACAATCTTCTTTAAAAAATTAACAAAGTTGGAGGACCCACACATCTGAATTTCAAAACTTATTACAAAGCTTTAGTAATTAAGACCATATAGGACTGGCACTAGCATAGACATACAGTTAAATGGAGTAAAATAGAGAATCCAAAATCAATTGAGTTGAGGCAACAGTGTTGAGACAATTCAAGGGAGGAAAGAATAATTATTTCCAACAAAATGATATCAAATATACACATGCCAAAGAATGAAGTTATACCTCTTCCTCACATTATATATAAAAATTAGTCCATAATTAATCATAAACCTAAAGGCAAGATTTAAATCTGCAACATTTCTAGAAAAAAAAATACATAGGCTTAGTTCTTCATAATCTTTGATTTGGCAGTAATTTCCTAGAAGTGATACCAAAAGCACAAACAACAAAAGAAAAATAGAAATATTGAACTTCATTGAGATTTTCTTTGAAAATTTTGTGCTGTGAAGGACACTAAAAAGAAAGTAAAAATAATAATTCACAAAGTCAGAAAATATTTGCAAATCATATATCTGATAAGGGTTCAATATTCAGAATTTATAAAGAACTTTTACAGCTCAATAATAAAAGGATGAATAATTCCATTTTAAAATAGGCTTATGTATGTTCAAATTTGTTTGCTTTGCTTGAGAATGCATTTACTTAACAATAAAAGCAATCCAGGTATAAAAGAAACTTTTATACTTGAAGATAAAAGCAATCTAAAAATTAGGTAGAAGCCATCCATCCTATGACTTTAAAGTTTTTTTGGCTAATCCACATAGTAATTCAAATATTGATAAATGAGAGTTAGCGGCACATTACTGTGGTAATTTTGTATTTTTCAGAAAAAATATTAGAGTGAATTCCTGTTATTTATTTTCCCCTTTTGTATTATCATGATTGCCTTTTGGTATTTTATTGTTACTGAAGTTCTATTTTTAGAATAAAATTTCATTCCCTAAAAAAAGTCATAGAATCTGAATAGATATTTTTTTCAAAGAAGACACAAAAAAAATCCCCAAATTCATGAAAGTATGGTCAGCATCATTATTTTAGGGAAATGCAAATCAAAACCAAATGAGATAACAAGCTGACATTTACTAGAATGACTGTCACCAAAAAAACAGAACATAACAAGTATTGATTAGGATTTTTGAACCTCTGTAAATTGTTGATAAGAATGTAGGGAGATGCAGACCACTTGGAAAATGACCTGGCAGTTTCTCCAAAAGTTAAAAATAGAGAACTAGAGATAGAGTTCACTGATAAAACACTTGCCTATCATATGCAAGGTTCAATCCCCAGCACTGTAGGGGAACAAAAGTTATACAGAGATACTCTATAATCAAGAAAATCCACACCTAAGCATTTGTCCAAGAGAATTGAAAATACATGTCTACAAAAACTTGTACATAAAAATGTTCATAAAAGTATTATTCATAATAGTAAGAGGGTAGAAACAACCAAGTGTCCATCAACTAATGAATGAATGAATGAATGAATGAATTGTGGTATATCCATACAATGTAAATAATTTCAGCCACAAAATACACAAAGTACAAATATAAGGATAATATTTAAAGACATACTAAATGAAAGAATCTAGACACAAATGGCCACATATTGTATGATTCTTTTTACATGAAATGTCCAGAAGAGGCAAATATATGCAAACATAAAATAAATCAGTCATAATCAGAGGCTAGGGAAGATGGGGCCATGGGAAGTGCCTCCTAATATGGGCTTGGATTTTTTTTGAGAAATGATGAAAATGTTCTGGAATTATATAATTATTATAGTTATATTTTGTGACTATATTACAAGTCACCGAATTGTATATCTTAAAAGGGTGAATATTATTGTATAAAAACCACACTTCGGTTTTAATTTAGAAAAAAAAAAAAAATACAAAAAGCACACCTTTCCCTAGCTCCAAAATTCTTTCTCCTATGGGTTTCCTGCCTCCAGAAACCTTAAGTCATCTGGACTCCTCTCTTCTCTTTACCCTTCATTGCCTTGATATTTGATGCTTATATCTTGAATATCTCAAATCTGTCACCTCCTCTCCATCCTCACACTCACAGTGCTGTGGTTCATTCATCATGCTAGAATTTCTTGCCTACATGACTTCAACAGTCTTCGTGTTTCCAAACCTGTCTTTGCCTCAGACCATTGTGATTTACCCAAAGGAAGTGATCTTTCTAAATATGTGAATCATGTTTTATATGAAACTGAGACAATCACTTCTCTTTCTTTGAGGCTTTAATTGTTGCTTCATACATATGTGTGAATATATGTGGTTCTGGAGATACATTCATGAACAGACATGGTCCTGCTTATAGGGTCCCCCAGAAAGAGTGCCCAGAAAGTAAACAAGCAATTAGGAAGGAATATGATAAGTGCTATGACAGGGTTGTGAGCAGGGAGCCTGGAGCAGTCAGGGGATGCTTGTTGGAGGTAGCAGAATTTTAGCTGGTTCTTGAAAAATGAACAGGAAGTACTTAGTGCAAAAAGTCTGGAGGGAAAAGAAAAAGACAGGGAGAAGCCTAATCATTAAGGGTCTTACATGGCCATAAATAGAAAGTCTCTTTTATTCTCAAGTTAAAAAACAAAATCAACTCAAATTGATTTAAACAAAAAAGGGCATGAATAACTGAAATAAACTAGAGGTGAAGTCATTTGAGCAAGCCCAGACCCACAGACTCTGACATGTGTGATGCATCTCCTCTGTCAGCCTATCTGAAGCAGGCCTGGTGTCCCCCATGTCCAGATGGCTACCAGCAGCCAGGCTTGGAGTCCACTGGTTTGTAAACCCCACAGAAGCTGTTCCTGACCAGTGGTTCCTAAAACTGCTTTTTCACTGGGCTGACGGAGACAAATGACCAAGCCTGAATCAATCACTGGGACAAAGGTACAACATTTCCTCGTCTCCAGTCTCTAGAACTGGCCAAGCCATAAAGGGTGGAGAAGGATGGCAGAGATCAAAGCAAAGGGAAAGAGAGTGCCAACTTCCCCGTAGAAAATCAGGCACTGTGCCCAGAGGTTGGAGAAATGGTTGACAGCCATGGCGAACTAGCAGCAGCGGTCTGTGAAGACATCTTAAGACTGCCAGGCTCCTTCTAACAGCAGCAAGTGAAGGATATGCAAGAGATGACCCCTCATGGAGACCATGATGGAAGGCAGGGGCACTGAGGACAAGGACGCTGATCTGGAAGCTGTCATATTAATTTAGTAACATTATCATTGCTGAAATTAAGGTAATGTCAGTACAAATCAAGAATACTCGATAAATTTAAATAAGTTGGCAGGTCTTAGGTAACTAATTAAAGGTGGATGCTATGTGGGTGGGGGACTCTAGTGAGGTGGAAACTGAGTGTGACCCTGGTTTAAGTCTTGGGCAACCAAATGAATAGGAACTTACTGACCAGAGACCAGGGAGCAGAAGTAGCTGGGACAGGGGGAGGAGAGCTAGGCGATTTTAATGTACCCGTTGAACATCTGTTATTCAAAATGCTTGGGACCAGAGTGTTTCAGATTTCAGACTTTGGAATATATGCATATCTATAATGAGATATCTATGGAATGGGAACCAAGTCTAAACACAAAATTCATTTGTTTCATGTATACCTTATACACGTTGCCTGAAAATAACCTTATACCATATTTTTTAGTGCACCTGCATTTTGACTGCCACCCATCACATGGGGTCAGATGTCGAACTTCCCATTTGCAGCCTCATGTCAGTAATGACTGAGTTTTGGATTTGGGATCATTTTAGATTTTTGAGTTTCAAGGTAAGGATACTCAACCTGTATTTGTGTGAAATCCAGGTGCTACTGGTTAGTAGGTAGCCAGGGTTCCTAGTCTGAAGCTCAGGGAAGGACCCAGTTGTATATCCTGCTCCTGGGGCACACATTCATTTCCAAAGGAGACCTGATAAGTGATGGAATGGGTATGATCACCTATTTCTCATTCTCAAGACTCATAAGTCAAAAGAGATGAAGGCTGTGTGTACAAATGCCAGACAGCCCTTAAAACGTGGATGAATTCCAGACCCCCTCCAACCCTATTCTGGAGTCACCTCTGAAGCCAGGACAGACTCTTCTCAGGGTGAAACCTTGAGGTAGAGTCTTATAAAATAACACAGAAGCAAAACACTTCAGGAGACTATGAGAATAAATTAACTTGCTAAATTGTAACAGTATCTGGAAAAATCTTTCTTTTCCCTTTGAAATTGGTCTATCTATACAACTAAGTATAGGTAGCAGCAGATCCCAGTCACGGGAGGTGGGAACCAGCACCAGCCAGGCAGGACCGTGCCTCTACCAGGTGACCAAGGGACAGTGCTGGACACCACACGAGGCAGCTACATCTGACAGTCCGGGCTTCAGGAGTGCTGTCTTTACCAATTCTACATTGAAGGAGCCCTAATTAGGAAGGGCTGTTGTAGCTAGCTGGAAGCCATAAGTTCCACCTGATATGTATGTGACGCACCTGTAGGCACCCGCAAACCTGAAGGTATATAACCGGGTGAAAGCGGTCCGAGTTAGGAGAACGGAGAATTCAGTCAGCCGGGCAGTCACTCGGTCGGTCAGAAGAATCAGAGCGGCCAGAACATAGGCAGAGCGGTTAAAAGTCAAAGCCGCTTATGCAATTGTGCTTAACTAAGTGCGTTAGTTGCTCCTCAGCAGTAGACTTCCTTAAAGCCACAGCACCTTCTCAAAGGGCTCAAATATCCACCCTTTCAAAAATAAAAGGTGAAAAGCTAGGTAGGGACAAAAAAAATAAAATAAAATAGAGAAAATAGAATTAAAGCACCTTTTTAAACTAAAGGGAAGGAATATGAAGGAGCCCTAATTAGGAAGGGCTGTTGCAGCTAGCTGGAAGCCATAAGTTCCACGTGATATGTATGTGACGCACCTGTAGGCACCCGCAAACCTGAAGGTATATAACCGGGTGAAAGCGGTCCGAGTTAGGAGAACGGAGAATTCAGTCAGCCGGGCAGTCACTCGGTCGGTCAGAAGAATCAGAGCGGCCAGAACGTAGGCAGAGCGGTTACAGAAGAGAAACCAGATAGAAGACAGAAGAGAAACCAGATAGAAGAAGTAATGACTGGTCAGAGTTAGGCCGAGACTCCTGAGGAAGACAGAAGACAGAAGAAAGAAGAAGGAAGAAAGAAGAGAGAAGAAAGAAGCTCTAATCTTTCTCTAAGCTAAGCTCTATCTTTCTTTCTCTCTAAGACTCTAAGCTAAGAAGACAAGAAGAAAAGCTCGCTTTAATCTTTCTCTCTAAAAATCTTTCTTTCCCTCTCTAAGCTCTAAGAAAGTAGAAGTAAAAGTAGTAAAAGCTTAACTCTGCCCCCGAGAGTTTTTTATCCCGGTTTACGGTACCAGGCAGCTTACACTACATGAAGAGCCAGAAAATGTTCTAACAGGCTCCTGAGTATCACTGGGTGAAAGGGCTCATTTGATCAGAGACCCTGAAAAGCAAGTTGCCCCCAAAACTCATCCCGAAATTAAGCCTACTTTCTCCTTTCAGATTTTCACAGAAGATTGAAGAGTATCAGAGTAAATGTGAAAGCTGGTCCCTGGATCGCAGTAGAAATGATGTGGCAGGTCTTTGTCATGTGACTCCACATGAAGCCCATTGGCGGAAAGGATCTGGGAGTGAGATATGCCTTAGCACAACCTAAGAAGAATTTTTTTTAAAAACAACTCTTATTTCAGAACTGAAAGCTATCCGGAAAACTGGAGAAATGCTGAATGTCACTGTAAGGAAATGAAAAACAGGAGGTGACCTGTTTGTGTTGGGCAGATGGGAAGTAGCTTTCTGTATTTCCATACATAGGTAATTATAACATCATCAAGGAAATGTGAGAAAGCCATTAGTATTGCATGAGCACCTGCTAATCTGTTTTTGAATGTTGTTCGATTGGCCTCAACCACATTTGTACATATACTTTTTCAAAGTATGTGTGATATTTTAGTTTTGTTAGTTCATTATGAGTTAAAATATGTGATTCCTCTTAAATATTCCATTTCTAAATCACCTCTAAAATTAAGACTAAAGTAATGTATTCACATAATGCTGACATTTCAGAAAAGAGCTGTACTATTGTTAATAGAAGAATTAGGAAAAATGAGTCCTTTTGTAATAAGCAGTACATATTGTCAATATTTATTTGAATAGCCAACTGAGTATCTAGAGGATATGTATTTTCTTGCAAGCCTAGGATGCTAGAAAAATAAGGAAGCCTAGTGCTTCCTATCTCTGGCGAGAGCAGTGTATCTGCTATCTGTGGAGACCTCTTGGTCACTGAGCATAGCACTGTTCCATGCATAACCTTGCTGATTTACATGATTCTCTAAAAAGCACGCACCCAGGGTTTTGTTTCAAATGCATAATATTAGCAAACAACCTATCTAATAAACTTAAAATGTTGTCTCAGAAAATGGAAAGAAAGGGAAGACGTATGGATAATTTAGGTAGTTTTTCTCCTTGACTTTGGAGTCCTTCTGTCTCAAATCTTTTTGAAGGTTAGAATCTTGTTGTTAGGTTCAATTAATGAATGCATGAATGGGAATGAGGTCACTCCTTCCCCCAGCTTTTTAAAGATATAGGTGAATTACTCTTGAGAGAGTTTGTGTGAGTTAAATGAGCTTGCTTCTTTACCCTACAAAAACGTAGGTTCTGTTTCTATATGGATCTCCTAGGGTCACACTAAAAAATGCAATTTAATGGTACCTGCAAAACCTGGCTGGGTAGTATAGAGAATACCCCAAGAGAAAGAGATGATTAAAAGACCATATATCTTTACAGGTGAGTGACTTCACATGACACCTTTAAGTGCCACCAAATTGTATGGGGCTCTTTCTACAGCAGCTAGCACATATGTGCTTACCAAGTGCCAGGTCCAGTTATAAATGCTTTAGCTCACCAAGTCATCACAGAAAACCCACAACAGAGGCTAGAGAGGTCAAGTCACTGGCCCCAAATCACACAGTAGTTGGCATAAGGCACAGCTGGATGAAGAAGCTAGGCAATATGAAGCCAAGTCCTTGCTCATAAAAATGCTAAACTCAGTTGCTTTTATGCCAGACTATCTGACTCTTGACCATCTACCTCCTTCTCTCTCCTTTATTACTTGTAAACATGGACAAAAGATTGTTGAGTAGTTCATTCTATCATGGGAACTAGCAGGTTCTCATAAACCATATTGGTTCATGCATCTGAACACACGTGTCCCAGACTTTGAAGAATGTCAGTCGTACAATTTTTGCATTGGACAGTGAGCCCTGAGACAAAGTGATGGGATGGGATGTGACAGAGGGGGCCGGAGCTGGAAACCTGGTTTCCAACCTGGGCTCTTCTCCAGGTGACTTGGTGATCGTGGACAACTTAGGAGCTGACTCACATCTCTCCATTCCCTTCAGACTCAAACACTCTAAAATCCCATGGTACAAAGTTTGAGAGACCTGGACACAGTATTAAAGAAAGCGGGTGGCAGATAAGGAGAAATGAGCACTACATTTGACAGAAATGTTATGTTTCTGCCTGTTTCCTGACTACAAATCCATCTCCCCCCCATGGATAATCATTGGGCTGAACTGGTGAAATCTTAGTTGAGTGATAGAACTTGCGAAAGTGTTTTTAAATGCTTAGTGATTAGTTTGGTATTTGAAGAACACTAACAAGAAAGATAAAAACTGATAATTCTGACTTGAGGATTTATACATGAAAGGTTTTCCTATAGGCCTTAATAATAGACGGGACAGTACTTTGAAAATGAAGGTTACATCTGGTCATGGGAGCACACATCTATGATCCCAGCAGCTGGGGAGGCCAAGGCAGGAGGATCACAAGTTTGAGACCAACCTGTGCAACGTGTTAAAACCATGTCTCAAAATAAAAAAATGAAAGGCGTGGGGGTGTAGCTCAGTGATAGAGTGCCACAGGGTTCAATCCACAGTGCTGATTAAAAAGAAAAAGGAAAGAAAGAAAATGTGGTTGTTAATCCATATCTTTGCAAATTATTTAGCGTCTGTATAGTCTTCTGATTTTAAGATGATAAAATGTGGCATGATCTTTCAATACCAGGCAAATATTATGTAGTTTCAATAAGAGAACATATTTTACCTTTAAGCATTACCACATGACACTCTTCTTATTTATTTATTTATTTATTTATTTATTTATTTATTTTGGATTCTGGGAATTGAACCCAGGGGTACTTAACCACAGAGCCATATCCCCAGCTCTTTTTATTTTTTATTTTGAGACAGGGTCGGTCTCACTAAGTGGCTTAGGGCCCCACTAAATTGCTGAAGCTGGCTTTGAACTCATGATCCTCCTGCCTAAGCATCCCAAGGCACTGAGATTATAGGTGCCACCATGCCCAGCTCTTCTTAAGTTTTGAGTCTACTTCATTCAGTATGCAACTTATTACTAAACCAATAAATTCCAATTCTGGAGAAAGCAATCATTAAAAAAAGAAGAAGAAGAGAAGAAGAAGAAGAAGAAGAAGAAGAAGAAGAAGAAGAAGCTGTACATTCAATTCTTACACTCTGCTGCAGTTTTAAAAATATGATTACATTTATAGTTCTATTACTCTAAAACTGACAAGCTTACCAGCTATAGCCTTGGTCTCTTATGCGTTCTTTGAATAAGAGTTACTTATGATTTTAGCCGGGCGCGGTGGCGCACGCCTGTAATCCCAGCACTTGGGAGGCTGAGGCAGGAGGATCGCGAGTTCAAAGCCAGCCTCAGCAATGGTGAGGCACTTAGCAACTCAGTGAGACCCTGCCTCTAATAAAATACAAAAAAGGGCTGGGGATGTGGCCCAGTGGTCGAGTGCCCCTGAGTTCAATCCCCGGTACCAAAAAAAAAAAAAAAAAAAGTGTTACTTATGATTTTAACATCAAAGAGTATTAAAATATGGTATAGGATCTTATTAAAATCCTACACAAAAGCACCAGATGGAAGAATTTGAATATAACAGTCAGGTTCTCTGGGCGTCTCATCAATATCTGAAACCACACTCATCATTATTGGAGCAGTTTCATCAAATGATTGGGGTATCAGCTGGTTTTATTCCTAAGATGTTACCTATATCCCAAAAAGACAGTTTCTTCTTTTAACGTAGAGGCTCTGGCCTTTTGACCCAAAAATTCCTTTCAGAGAAAGCATACATGGATCTGAGCATGGGGTGAACACATAGTTTGGAGACAATGTCCAGGAGCCTGCCTGGGCTTGAACTCTGAAAAGAATTGTGAAGCTGCATCCTGTCAGAGCTTCCTCCCATTCCTGTATTTCTTTTTCCCTGTTGCGCCTTATTGGCAGCAAATGGACTATTCTTTGGTACTGTTTCTGTACGTTCTTTCCCACAATTTTTTTTTTTTTTTTTTCCCTTTTCTTTTTCTGTCTCCCTCATCTACTTTGGTACCTTTGTTTCCAAGGCACTCACCTGACTTTTCCTTCTCCCCATGAGTTCTGTCATCCCAGCATCTCTTTTGTTCCTAATCTGTGGGAAGAAGCAAACAACAAGACTGCAAGGAACAATTAATTCCTGCTCCCTCTGTGAGAGGGAAGCTTTGCTTCATCTATATCATTGGATGGGTATTTGATGTGCACTTTTCTGCATGATGAAGCAAGTCAGTATTCACATCTGATTTAACTATGGAGAGAAATGAATGTCTCTGCTGCTGATTCAGAGAGAAAGCAAAGGCGCCTCTTCTGACTTTCCCACCCAACTAATCCACTGGCACACATACAGTGGACTTGGACACTGGTTAGGCACCAAGGAGACCGCCCTCAAGTCAAAGTCTAGTGGGGAATTAGAGATGCAAACAAATGCCAGCAGTCCAATGAGATATGATAAGGGCTGATGAGCCTTGATTTGAGAATTTGCAAAATAAAGCAAGAGGAGAAAGAGATGACCTTCAAGAAGAGACCTAGAAAAAAACAGCAAAGAAGAAACCCATAGAAGGAGCTCTGCTGACAGAAAGGTGTGGACACCTACAAACCACACGCACAACCAGATGCTGTGGTGTATGCCTTAATCCCACCTACTCAGGAAGCTGAGACAGGAAGATTGCAAGTTCAAGGCCAATCTATGAAACGTAGGCCTTTTCTTAAAAATAAAATAGAAAGGGATACAACGTAGATCATTAGTAGAGGATCCCTGGGTTGAATCCCCAGGGTGAAAGAAAGTGAGGGAGGAAGGGAAGACACATTTAGGCAAAGGCACAGTTACACCACAAGTCATGGCTGGGAAATAGGGTGGCAAATTGGGGTGGCAAGAGACACAGCTGGAAAACATGGCAAACAGGACTTCGTGTGTTTTTGCCTGCTGATACGGATATTATTCTATAGGTGGGGAGGAAGCATGGAAGATCTTTAAACACTCAGAATACACTGGACACTTGTGTATGCTTGGAAAAATAAAACTCTGGCAAGCAATTAGGAGGAAAATTGGAGATACACTGATCTCCTTTGAAGGAAAAGGATGGTGTGGGCATAAATAAAAGGAGCAAAAAACAAGGAATAAACATGAGAGGTGGTTTGGAACTAGAATGGTTTTGGAGATCCACCACCTATTTGGGGCAGGGACATCAGAAAATAAAGTGTCAAAGATAATCTCACAAGTTATTTTTTTAACTACTGAGTTTCCAAATAAATGGATAATAATATCACCCAAATATGCACACAAGTCAAAAAGTGAGTTTGGCCAGGGAAAGTTATGTATGAGTTTCAGTTCCACATCTTCCCTTAGGGATGTCTGTGTGGACATTGGTATGCATGTGGAAATAAGTGATATCAAGTCCAGGAAAGAAATGCAGACGTTGGAATTGCTGGATAGTGGCAGCAAAGGAAGTCACAAATTTGAAGAAGACACCCCAGGGAAAATACCTAGAGCAGAGAGAAAAGAAAACCTAAGTTGAAACCTTGAGAAAGAGCCAACATGTCAAGGCAAGGATCAAGCAAAGGAGATTAGAAAGACAGAAAGATAGCAAGAGATATTGACAGGGGTGGTGTCACAACATTAAAGGGAGAAAGATTTTTAGGAAGGGAGTGGACAACAAATGTTAGAGGCTTAAGGGCAGTTAAATAAGATAAGGAATACAAACGTAAAGTGGATCTCAAAATTGGGAATTTACAGGTAACCTTACCATGATGAGCTTTAGAAAAGTTGATGAAGAAAACAGAAATATCAGAGGGCTGAGGAAAGTGTGAGACTTAAAGTCAAGATGATAGGGGTATATTCCTTTTGAGAATTCCCTATACTCTACAAATTACTGAGAACCCCAAGATTTTTTTTATGTGAGTTACATCTGTCAACACTAACCATAGAATTAAAACTGAGAACTTATTATTTTATCCATTTAAAATAAATCTATTATACTCAACATAAATAACATTTTTTAACTGTGTATTTATTTGTTTTAGTTGTACACAATGCCTTTATGCCTTTAGTTTTACGTGGTGCTGAGGATCAAACCCGGGCCCCTCACGTGCTAGGCGAGCACTCTACTGCTGAGCCACAACCCTAGCCCCAAACAACATTTTTGTGTGTGTGAAAAATACCTGTTTTCCAACACAAAATTGGTGTTTGCAATGCTACATGCTCAGTTTATAAAGCATGTTGTTAATCTATGGGTAATTGTGCATCGACCTAAGCAATGCGCTCAGGTATCTCAAACCATCTTCTGCCCACTTGTGCCAGGGCAGTGTGTAGGTTGCAGGAAAGCCAAAGAAAGTGCCCAGAGACAGTATGGGAGACATATGGTTTGCTGAGGAGAGCTAATGAGAGATCAGAGACTGTTCCAAGAAAAGTTCCGTGGTGACAGGCTGAAAGCCCCTCTGTCCCTCATGGTGCTTTGCTGAACAGCACCTCTTCCCCCCACCCCCAGTGTTTTGTCCAGTGACAACCAAATGGACGAGTGACACATATGCTTTCCATGGTGCCCTCAGTTCCACGGCCATCCCCACTCAGAGAGGGGCTGTACATGTCAGGCTGCAAAAGCAGTGACTGCATCAGCATCAGCTTGCCTAGTTTACTTGTCTCCCCAGCATCCCAAGGAGCAACTGTCCTGGTTTGTATGCGAGGACGTAGCCTTCTACAGATAACACCACCTTGCCCTAGTGCAGTGTGCATAAGAGAAAGCCATTGTCCTTTACAATAATGTGTATCTGGACTTTCCAGCTCAGACTTGCTTTCATTGTTCCTTTAACTTAGCTACGTTTTGGGGAATAGAAAGGGGACATTCAGGGACATGGTATATTACCGTCCCTCTTTGTTGTAGTGATGATACAAGGTTGGTGCAGGAATTGACTGCAAATAAGTCACCAGGAAACATTTTACAGCTGAATGGTGGTGATATTTGGACAACCGTACACATTTACAAAAATGTCATTGAATTATACTCTTCGAATGGATGTATTTTATGATATAAAAATCATAATGCAGTAAACTTGGTTTTGTTTTTTCCTAAGAGATGGAAGACTGGGGATGTGGCTCAGTGGTAGAGCACTTGCCTAACATGTGCAAAGCCCTGTGTTCAATCCTCAATACTGCAAAAAAAGAGAGAGGTGGTCAGGGAAAGAGAGAAAGAGAGGAGAGAAGAAAAGGATAATAAATTATATGCTACCATTTTTTTCCCCACAGAGGAAAAAAAAAATGGCCACTCTTGACTTCAAGAAAAATAGCCTCAATTTTTAAATTTATATTCACAAATACAAGAGAAGTGAGAGCAAACAAGTATTCTAAAATTGCTTGATAAGCATTTACAACTTGGTACTTTAATCTTCTCGTAAATATATCTCAAGCACCTGATGCTTATTATTTTTTAAAATCATTTTTTAAAAATATAATTCACAGACCACACAATTCATCTACTTAAAGAGTACAATTCAGTGTTTAGTGTATTTGGAGTTGTGTATCCATCACTGCCATCTGTTACTGGATCCATTACTGGATCATATGGGATCTCTATGTTTAACTGCTGAAGAATTTCTTAGATCATTTTCTGAAATGATTCCACCCTTTAATATTCCCATAAGTAGTATATGAGGGTTATAATTTCTTAATATCCCTATCAACATGATATCTGTCTTCTAGATTAAAATCATCTTAGTAGGTGTGAACAGGTATCCTTGCGATAGTTTTGATGTTCATTTCCCTAGTGACTAATGGTAGTGAGCATCATTCATGTACTTGTTGGCCATCTGTGTGTGTGTGTGTGTGTGTGTGTGTGTGTATACTGGGGATTGAACCCAACAAACATTCCCCTATTCCCCCCCTTTTTTTTTTTTTGAGATAGAGTCTCACGAAGTTGCTTGGGGCTTCCCTAAACTTCTGAGGCTGACCTCAAACTTACAATCCTCCTGTTTTAGCCTCCTGAGTCTTTGGGATTCCAGGTGTATGCCACTGCACCTGGCTATATAATTTCCTTAGTAAAATATCTATTCATATCTTCTGCCTATTTTTTAGTTGGGTTCTTTGTCTTTTTATTATGTTTTAATTCATTCTTTCATTGTGCTTAAAATATATACATACATACGTATATATAAAATTTAGCATTTTAATTTTTTAAAGTATACAGTTCGGTGGAATTAAGGGCATTCACAGCACTACTTAAAGAACAGCCATCTTCAGAACTTTTTCATCTTTCCCAACTGAAATTCTGTATTCATTAAACACTAACTCCCCTTATTCCCTCTACCTAACTCCTGGCAACCACCATTGCACTTTCTGTTTATGTACCACATATAAGCAGAAACATATATATTTGCCCTTTTGTGACTGTTTTATTTCACTTAGTGTAATGTTCTCAAGGTTTATCCATGTTGTAGCATGTGTCCACATTTCCTGTCTTTATATAGTTGAATAATATTGCATTATATGGAAATGGAGAGACACATTTTGAGTATCCATTCATCCATCAACAGACATTTGGGTTACTTCCACGTTTTGACTATTGTGAATAATGCTGCTATGCATATGGGTGTACAAATATCTGTTCGAATCCCTGCTTTCACTTTTTTTGAATATTCTTAGAAGTGAAGCTACTGGATTAGGTGGTAATCTTATGCTTAATTTTTTGAGAAATCATCATACCATTCTCCACAGAGGCTGCACCATATTACCTTTCTACCACCGGTGCACAAGGGTTTCAATTTCTCTGTATCCTGCTTGTTACTATCTGGTTTTTATTTTTTTTAATACTCATCCTAACAAATGTGAATTGGCATCTCATTGCAATTTGTGTTTGCATTTCCCTAACTATCAGTGATGTTAAGCGTTTGTGTGTGTGGAGGGGGGTGCCTATTAAGGATAGAACCCAGAGACTCAGGCATGCTAAACATGTGCTTGACTACTGAGCTAGACCTCCAGCCCTTTAAGCATTTCTTTACGTACATATTGACCATTTATGCATCTTTTTTGGAGAAATGTTTGTTCTAATAACTTGTCCATTTTTAAATTGGGTTGTTTGGAATTTTTTGTTGTTTTTGTCGAGTTGCTTTTTTATTATGTAATTGTAAGCATTTTTTACATATTCTAGATGCAAGTACCTTTTCAGGTATTTAATTTGCAAAAAAAGTTTCTCCCATTCTGTGAGTTTACTCCCTTTATCATGACCTTTGAAATACAAATTTTAAATTTTGATGCAGCCCAATCTGTGATTTTTCATTGGTTGCTGTGCTTTTGATATCATCTATAAGAACTATTGCCCCATCCAAGGTCATGAAGATTTACACCTATGTTTTCCACTAAGTGTTCTTATGATTTAGCTCTTACATTTATGTCTGTAAATTAATTTGGGGGGTACTGGAGATTGAAACCAGAGGCACTTTGCCACTAAGCTACATCCCCAGTCCTTTTTATTTTATTTTGAAATGGCCTCACTATGTTGCTGAGGCTGGTCCCAAACTTGCAATCCTCCCAGCCTCATGAGTCACTGGGATTATAGGCATGTGCTACTGCACCTGGCTTGAATTAATTTTTTTTGTGTGACATGATGTAAGAGTTCAAAACCATTTTTTTCGCATGTAGACATGTAGTTCTCTTAGCATTGTTTATTGAAAATACTATTCAATGCCCAAGACAAAATAAGTTAAAGAATAAAAATAAAAGATAACATTATAATTTCCCCCAATGAATTATCCTGGCATTTTTGTCCAAAGCCAATTGACCATAAATATGAGAACTTATTTCTGAACTCTCAATTATATCCTTTGACATAAATGTCTAGCCTTATGCCATCATCACACTGTCCTGATAACCATTGCTTTGTAATAAGGTTGGAAATTTGGAAGTGTGAGGTCTCTCATTTTATTCTTACTTTCAAGATTGTTTTGCTGTTCTCAATCCCTTAAATTTCTACTTAAATTTTAGAATCAGCTTTATAAATTTCTGCAAATAACCCAGCTGGAAATCTGATAGAAATTGAGTTGAAGCTGTAGACCAATCAGAAGAGTATTCCTATTTTAATACTACTAAGTCTTCCGATCCATGAACATATAATGTTGCTTTAGTTAGCTTTTTTGCTATCGTGACCAAAAGACCTGACAAGAACATTTAAGAAAAGTTTATTTGGGGCTCACAGTTTCAGAGGTTCCATTGCTCTGGGCCTGAGGTGAGGCAGGACATCATGGTGTAAGAGTGTGGTAGAGAAAGCAGCTCAGGACATGGTCAAAATAAGCACACAGAACTCTGCTTACCAGGTACAAAATATATGCCCCAAAGGCACTCCCTCAGTGACCTACCTCCTTCAGCTGAGTCCTGGCTCCCTACATTACCACCCAAAGAATCCATTTAAGCGGATTAATGTACTGATTGGCTTAAGGCTCTTAAAGTTTGACCTCCAAACTTTCTTGCCTTATCTTACACATGAGCTTTTAGGGGACATTTTATATATAAACCATAACAGTCTTTTTATTTATTTAGAACTTTAAAATTTTCTTTCAACTGTGTTTTATAGTTTTCAGGATACAAGTTTTGCACTTCTTTCATTATACTTAAAAAAATTTTTAATTATATTCTAAGTGGAACCATTTTCTAGAGTTCACTTACATACTCCACGACAGCAATCTCAATATTATGTGGGTTTAGCTTCTGGCTTAAGAAAGAACGTTTCAGATGAGCAAATCTCCATTCATTCTGAGGTTCTTATGTCTGACTAAAGGATAAAACTACAAATTGATTCAATCTCTTCTAAAAATCTCAGCTGATAAGTCTAGAACACAATTGGTTGCATTTTTTTAAGTACACGCATCTAACACTAGAAGAAGAAATAGGAATACACTACTGTTATGGTGTGACTTCCTAGAAGTTCTGTGGAAAAGCTACAGAAATAAACAAGGTCATAAGATCACAGGGTGGGCCCAATGGCCAACACCCTGCCCCACAGGAATAAGCTTGGGCAAGGGCCTCCTCTTTGCTGTCTCAGTTTGCTCATTTTCAAACTGGAAAAAATAACCATTTGTGCAGTGTTTGCAGACTGGTTCTCAAACACAGGTGTCCATATTTTAGTAGTAGACAATCTTGTCGTGTGAGAAGAAAGTATGAGAACTTCTGACCTGCAGTATAACTCAGTTGTAGTTTTGCAAATCAAATATCTGACAAGGTACTTGCATGCACAAGGCCCTGAATTTGATCCTTAGCTCCAAAACATTAACAAAAACAAAAAAAGGAAAAAGTTAAGAACTTCTGTTTACATTATGTCACTCCTTTTATTTTCATTTTTGTTTATGTTAATATAATAAAATGATGGCATATTCTATATTAAATTAGCAAACATGACTTGTTGGTTCTTATTCAAATAATTTTACACTAATGGAGACCTGGCTTAACTCACTGTTTGACACATGCAAAATGCTCAGTACTATCAAAATAATATTTATGGGGTTGAAGGCACAGCTCAGTGGTAGAGCATGTACTTAGTAACATACTGAAGGCCCTGGGTTCAATCTTTATCACATAAACAAAAAATTGTAATTGTCATGGAATCATTATGACTATATCCAAAAGTATTAATATACCTTTTGGTGGTTTTTTTTTTTATTGTTTTTATTTTGCTACCACTGATGAGATTATGAAGCACACAGAAGTCAAAGATCAAAATTATCAAAGTGACTGGCACATCAGCTCAACCACAAAGGTAGTCCTTTATATTATTATCATTCAAAAGCATGGGAAAATACTAAAGTCTAAAAGAAAATAAAATATTTTAATTTCTGTGTCCTTAGTGTATGAACACTATGTGCTCTGAAAATATCTGTTGTCGGACTGGAGTTAATTTGTACAGAATCAATTTGCTTTTCTTCTGTTTTTAATTATTATTATTATTATTATTATTATTATTTTATAGTGTTAGGCATGGATCCCAGGGCCTCACACATGCTAGGCAAATGTTCTACCACTGAGCTACACCGTTAACCCTTCTTCTGTTTTTAAAATCTTGCTCACTTGATGTACAAGATCCCTGAATTGTGGGAATTCCAGCCATCTCTGGGTTCCTCCAAGCAGCTATGTCCAAGATTGAGGCATCTGATCTGGGAATGGTCCTTCAAGCCCCGCCAGCTTCCCTGCCATTCTTTGCAAGGACTGTGTGTATGGCACTGGACTTACTTTCCCAGAAGTGCTTCTGGGACCAAAGCCTGCACAAAGGAGCAGTTAAATGTGTTTCCCTCCCTTCTGGCTCAGCTGGCTCCTGAGCCTCAGGTCACATACAGCTCATAGTTCCTATCAACTTTTCCCAGAGGACCCCTGGGCTCCTGCAGGAGCCAGCACTTCCCTGGAACAGGAAGCTCTATTTACACTGTCTTGGAGCCTGGTGCTCATCCATAAAAGGGAAAAGAGTCCTTTAGGAAAAGGGCAGGGTGCTTGGAAACTCTTTAAAAGTGAAAGCTTCCCAACTGGTTTCTGTTGTTTTACTCTGTTGCTTAATACAGTTTTTCAAAACATAAAAACACATGCTGTTTGGACTAGCTGAGCAACATATCTGAAAGCTGACATCCAATAAACAAATAATATGGAGAAATGTCATGGGAACCTTCCAGATTGCACACCTAGGACATATTTTCTTTCTTTAGCCTTTTATAACATAATTCCAGACAGCCATATTGGTTTGTATGTGATTAACCAAACTGTACTTTAAATAAGGAAGCAGGGCCATCTAGATTTTGGAATATCATGATCTTTAGGTCTGTGGATGGTGCATGCACTTTCCCATACTGGCATCTGTCATGTAAATTCTGTTTCATCAGCTAACAGACCCACTTGATGGAACAATGTATGTCACAAATGAGCAAAAGGTAAGCCCTCAAATGTATGCAATTTGAGGTGTAAGAAAGGGCATTAGGAATCAGAGCTCTTGGGGGAATTGGATCGTAATGCTCAGTAATTATTTCATCATAATTTAAATTATTAGTAATAATGTTCATCATTTGTTAATGGCAATTATGAACAATTACTATGAATTGTTACAAGGCCTTGGGCTAGCTAGGTACCTTGTACATATAAACTCATTTTACCCTCATGGTAATTTTGCAAGTTTGGTGCCATCAGAATTCCCAGTGTACAGATGACACAAAGAGGTTTAAGAAATTTGTACAAAGTCATAGTAAATAGTAAAGCTGGGATAGGGACCTGGGTATCTATCTCCCTAGATTGATGTCCTAACCATTTTGCTTCACTGCCTCTTATATTCTCTGCCCTGGTTCTGAGCACTTTAAATGCATTTGCACTTTTAATTTAAACAACACAAATAATGTGGCAGAGTTTAATAAGTTAAAATAATCATTCATCTACTCTTCATTTATTTAGCACCCAGGACTATACCTTGGTTAAACATAGAGATTCTAGTTTCCCTGGGACTGGAGAAGTAGGTCAGAGGCCAGGATGCCAGCACTGTGCCTTCTAGCTGAGGGACATAAGGTTGAAAGATGGCTTTTGTTATTGTTTGTCCAATAACAAAAGCCTTCTCCCGTGATGGAGACACAAAATGTTTAAGTAAAAGGCAGAGAGTATTAAGGAATGGGTAGGAAGGAAGAAGGGAAAGACAAAGGGAATAATTGAGAGCTTCAGATTTTAGAGATAGTAGTAAGTAATTGCCTCTATTCATAATCACATTTATCAAACACCATATCTGAAACTGTTTTGTTTCTTCACTTTCTAGTTATTCTCATCTCATTTCAGTCTTTTTTTTTTTTTTTTTTTTTTTTTTGAGGGGGATACCATTGGGGAGATTGAACCTAGGGGTGCTCTAACACTGAGCTATACCCCTAGTCTTTTAAATTTTATTTTCACACAGATCTCTCTAAGTTTTGCAGGCTGGCCTCCAACTTGTGATCCTTCTCTGCCTTAGTGTCCCAAGTAGCTGGAATTACAGACATGCACCACCATGCCTGGTTCAGTATGACTTTTGTAAGATCACCAATGGAACTGGAAATGTGGCTCATTGGTAGAGCAATTGTCTAATATACACAAGGTCCTGAGTTCTATCCCCAACATTGGGGGGGCGGGGGGGGGGGGGAATCACCGGTGGGGGGGGGGGGGGGGGGGGAATCACCGGTGACTTCTATTTTGCTGGAATCATAAACCACTTTTCTAAGTATGTTAGGTCCAAATACGATGGAAAATAAGTTTTATCTTAGAGGGGGAGCAGGATTTGAGAAGAAAACTGAGGCTGATGCAGGTTGTGCTGTAGATTTAGGAGCACAAAGTTGAGGGAAGTCTGGGGTTTCTATTTTTTATGACATAGGAAGTAAAGTCAAGAGGGGAAGTGAGACATTAGAGACTAAAGTAGATAGAAAAATCTAAGCAGAGAATAAGGGAATCAGGATATTGGTGAGATAGTCAACAGAACTGAATACCCCATGTACCTGGTAATCAAGAGTTTGTAGTGGTCTCTATCTGCCTGGCTACAGCCACTCCTCAGCAGTCCTCTGCTGCCTGGAGCAAGACCAGATAATGAGTGTAATTGGTTTGTTCAGATTTCAAGTTTTCCAGGCATGTGCCCCCAAAACAGGGCACAGGAGCTTGGAGTGCTTGCAAGAAAGTGGTTGATGCCATGGGCCACAGAATCCAAACTGAACACCAGGACAATTCATAGAGGGCCCACGAATGTGGGAAAAGGCAGAGGTGGAGAAAGTAGAAGTGACCCAGAGGTAGGAGAATGGCTAGGTGGTGGGGATATCTGAAAAAGAAGCTGCAGGGTCAGGGTTTAGGGTCATCCAAAAGGATGCTTGAATCTGCGATTCTGAAGGGGGAGCAGTGTCAAAGCCAACATGGTTTGGATTTCACATTCTGCACCATGACAATAGGAAACCATGGCTGAGTTGAGAAAAAGGTCCTTGGTTAAGGAACTAAGAGGTCACAGAGTCACGCCTACCTAAAACGAAGACAAACGTGAGGATGGAGAGATGAATGAGGTTCTGAGGTTCCATGAACACCAGCGAGTGTCAAGGGGACACCTTAGCAAAGCTCCCCATCCTTCTCACTTTTAAAGCTTCACTGTTAGTGAGGGAGCTGTCATGCAGCAGGCCAGGCTTGGACAGCCTAGGTCATCCATTTCCCAATTAAGGTACATACACCTGAAAAAATGATCAGCTAAACACGTACCATTTATTGATGCCATGAAAAGATGGCAAACCCTAATGTAAACTGAGGATTCTGGGTGATAAAGACACACCATTGTAGGATCATCACTTGTAACAAATAGACCAGTCTTTGGGGGATGTTCCTGGCCGGGAGCCATGCATTCAAAGAGGAAGGGAAGATAAGGAAAGCATATGTACCCTGTACTCAATTTTTCTGTGAACCTAAAACTGCTCTAAAAAAAAAAAATAAGATTTAAGACAAAAGATGTTAAGAAAACACCAAAGAAGTTGGTAGGAAGTTAGGCTAAAATGAAATGTGTTCATTTCACAATCCCAAAAGGAACCAGCTTCAAAGATATGAGAGAAAAGGTACACTCATACATTGTTGGTGGGACTGAAAATTAGTACAACCACTTAGGAAAGCATTATAAAGATTCCTAAAAAAATAGGAATAGACAACCCAGCTACCCCACTTCTCAGTATTTATCCCAAAGAACTAAAATCAGCAAACTATAGTGATACAGGCACATCAATACTTACAGCAGCATAATTCACCCAAATTCTGGAACCAGCCCAGGTGCCTGTTAGCCAATGAACGGATAAAGAAAATGCAGTATATATTCACAATGGAATTTTGCTCCACCATAAAGAGGAATGGAATTATGGCATTTGCCAATAAATGGATGGAACTGGAGAACATCATGCTAAGTGAAATAAGCCAGGCTCAGAAAAATCAAGGGTTGAATGTTTTCTCTCATATGCAGAAGCCACAGCGGAGTAAGGGGACAAAAGGGGGGTGGTCAGATCTCATGAGGATAGAGGGAGGATCTGTGTAGTACAAGAGGATTCAGGGGAAAGGAGAAAGGACAGAAAAGGGGCGGGAAATGTGGAATGAATTTGATAAAATCATGCTATCTATATGTATAAATATACCGCAGCAAATTCCACCTTAGTATATCTATAAAGGACCAATTAAAAATAAATAGAAGGCAGATCAGTAGAGGAAGGGAACAGTGGGAAGTAGGAGGGGAAGAAATGAGGAAACACTGGGAACTGAAATAGAGCAAATTAAATTCCATACATATGATAATGTCAAAACCAACCCAACTATTACATATCATGCACTAATAAAACAATTTTTAAAAAGTTTAAATTTTTTTAAATGGTTAAATTAAAAAGTAAGGTTTTCCCCTTACTTTTTTTCTGTGTAGAGCTAACCATAAAAGAGTTCTGACCTACATTTCCTAAATGTAGGTTCTAAGACCCCCTTGTGATGGGTATCCTGCCCTATGCTCAAGGGAGGAATGAAGACACAGATATATGAAGAGAGGGGGGATGAGAGGAATGAAAGAGCTTTAAATAGAACAAAGAGGGGGGAGGGGGCAAAGGGGTAGGAATAATGGCAGACTGAGTTATCCATGATCACCCTAAATACATGTATGAAGACACAATTGTTGTAAAAATACTTTATATAAAACCAGCAACTTGAAAAATTGTGCCCTTTATATGTAATATGAAATAAAATGTACTCTGCAAACATGTATAACAAATTAGAATAATAAGATATTTTTTAAGAAAAGATTTGAATGAATAGGCCTTGCTAAGTTCACCCACTTTGCTACCATGGGATCACCCCTGCTTCGTCCTCCAGTCATACCTGACTGCACTCTTCATTAAACCTGAGCATACCACAATGTAGTTTTCCCTGTTTCTTTTTGTCTTCATTTCTGGTGGTTCCTGTGTCTCGGAAAACTTCGCTAAAATAAATTTGTTCTGCTTTTTCTCTTTAAAAAAGTGGAGCAGGGGGAGCCAGCTAGATATCTTCATCTGTTTTCTGTTGACATAATGGAATACCTGAAACTGGATAATTTATAAAGGAAAGAAGTTTCTTTAACTCATAGTTCTGGAGGCTGAAAGTCCAAGATCAGGCACCTGCATCTGCTTTGTCATAACATGGCAGGAAAAAACAGAAGGTCACCCTGGTACATGTGGTAAAGAGAAGCAAGAAGGACTGGGTGTGCTTTATAACAACCTGCTCCTGCTCTTGTGACAACTAAACTAGTTGGGAAAGAAAAGCGTGAATCCCTCTTAACAACTTCTTCATCCCTTAAAGACCCTACCTCCTAACACTTTCACAATAATATTATTAAATAATAATAAGATTTCTACATGAGATTTGGAGGGGACACTCTGTATTCAAACCATAGCATTCTCCAGCATTACAGACTGAACCACACAGAGGGAAATATTTTATAACACCCTAGGTGCAGCAAACTCTCTGATCCTTCCAAGCCTTTGTCTGTCTTCAGAGGAGCCTTTCCATCTTTCGTTCTTCTTGCCTATATACAAATTTCTCTGCATCCTCAGGACTCAGTTTCCTTGGTTTAACTCAGAAGCATTCCCTAAGATCTCCATAGTACTCAGCACACTGAAAGGCAATCCCTGTTTCAGTGTCTGTAGCCTTCCTTTTGGTCAGCCCCAGAGAACAGGGCAGAATTGTGGTCATCCTAATCCTCCTGGTGCCTGGCAGAATTCCTTGAACATGGTGACCAGGTGCTCAGCAACTATTGTTGAAATAAGTAGTGAAAAATGGAAGCAATATGAAACCAATGACCCCTCAAAAAGTTATTTTGTCTTATGTTTGGAGGATACTTGAAGAGTTCATCAGCACCCAAGATGGAAGGTACACCAGTATCTAAGGATTGTGTAACTGTTCTAATCCAAGTATTGTCTAGACCCAGAACTTTGGACATAGCTCCCCACTGGGACATGGCTTTATCAGGGTAGAGTTTGCTTTTCTTGCAGTCAAGTAAGGAATTTGGCATATGTTTGTTTAATGAAATGAATGAATAAATAAAAGATCTCTAATCCTTACAATCCTACAAGATTACTCTTAACATTTCCATGATGAAAAGAAACTGAAGTTCACAGAGGTAAGTAAGTATCCAAGGCTATAAAAAATAGTAGCAAAACCAGGATTGGAAGCATTAAAAGAGAAAAAAAAAAAAAAAATCCCAGCATTTGCAGGTAAATGGATGGAGTTGGAGAATATAATGCTAAGTGAAGTTAACCAATTCCAAACAAACAAATGCTGAATGTTTTCTCTGATTTAAGGATGCTGATTCATAATGAGCTGCAGAGGGCAGGTGGGGGGGCATGGGAGGATTAGATGAACTCTAGATAGGGCAAAGGGGAAAGGGGGAGGAGGGGTAGGGAGGGGGTGTGGGGGTAGGAAAGACAGTGGAATGAGAAGGACATCATTACCCTAAGTACATGTATGAAGACATGAATGGTGTGACTCTACTTTGTGTACAACCAGAGATATGAAAAATCGTGCTCTATGTGTGTAATATGAATTGTAATGCATTCTGCTGTCATATATAACAAATTAAATTTTTTTTAATGAAAAAAATAAAAAACCCACCAGGATTGGACACCTGCCTTGGAAGCTTGTACTCTTTTTTACTATCCTAAGTTACTTCTTATAACTCTCTTAACTATGAGAAATGGTTATTCCACTTTTTTAAAAAAGCAAATGGGGCAGTTTTTTTTTTTTTTTTTTTCTGTTTTAAATCAGAAAACACACTACTATAAATCTAGATCAGTGAAAGAAAAACTGAAAGTGGATTTAGTGCTGGATGAAGGTGAGTTTTGTTAGCACAGAAAGAGTGAGAGGAGAGACTTTCTAGCTCCAGTGGCTCAGCTCCAATGGGAGCCCAGCACAGGGAGGACACTCTTTCCTGAGCATGCTCTGACTGGGATAAGCCGGCTTGAGTGACAGTTGCTCAGTGGTGACTGTACCATTTTTTAGCCAGCATCAAAGAATATCATAATTAAGCCAGCTTTTTTTGTTTTAATGGTCCAACAAGAAAATTAAAGAAAAATCTTCCATTTGATTTTATATCACTTCAGAGTCACTCAACTCCCAGATTTCTTATATGATGAAATAGGTGTCCCCCCCCTTTTAATCTGGAAAAGTCACAATTTCTTAGTAAAGATTACTCAGCTAGTCCTTACCATAACCTATGAAGACAGTCTGTATTTTTAGTTTCATCTTCACAGCAAGGAAACACACTCATGGATGGAAAATGATTTTCCGAAGATCATGAGTCAGTCACAGGACTGTATGGGAAAAATTAGGCTTCCAGGTCTCAGTTACTAAGCTTCGAGTTCCTACTAATAATCTGAGACAAAGAAAAGCAATCTTTCAGTATCTTCTGAAAATAATTTTTATGCCAAATTTTGTTGTATGTTGATGTCTATTAAGCAACATTCTTTCTAACTGAAAAGCTCCACTCAGTATTTCTATAGCCATGACATGAGACGTTAGGTATAAAATGCTGAGAACAACATGTAAGATGTAGTAAATGCTCAGTAAAAAATCCCTTGTGCATCTGTGGGAGATCTGTGTCATTTCCCTATTGTTCTGAATTTGAAGAAATAAGAGATCTGCTTACTAATTTCCCAATATCTGTATTTGTAAATTATTTGTATATCTACTTTTAATATTATATTCCTTTTTTTTTTCTAATTAAATTGTGAGAGCTCTTGCATCTAGATCAGGGAATGTGATTTGAATAAAGTTAGAAATTTAAAAGATTAATGTCAGGTACAAATAAAATCATGCTCAGCCAGCTAACTCCACTGGCTGACTTCTGTTTCATAAACATGAATAAACTGAATTGAGTTCATTTGTTAGCAGCATATTCTCAAATAATGCTGAGAACTTGTAAAAATAGCTTCTATTTAATATTCTTAAACAGATGACAAACACAAACAAATAAACAAAAAAAGTCATTTAAAATTTTTAATTTGTGATTTCCTAGTCCCTAAATCAACATCTTAAATATTTTATTCAAATTTGAATTTCTTCAATTTTTATTGTTGCTATAAATACAGTTATGAAATGCTCTTTAATACTTTTGCCTGTTATTATGAATTTCTCTTTTCTGTTGATTCTCGATTTAAGTTAAAGAAAACATAGATTTAGGGTCTTGAATTAGTTCTCGTGGCTGTGTAGCTTTTTACATGACCAGTTATAGGATGCTTTATTAGATTTGAGGACACCATCACAGAATAACCCACTTCATATATTTTGGAAGTTGGCACAGAGGATCCTCAGAATTTATCTATAGCTGCTTCTGTGTTTCAAAATGTTTTTGAAACCTACACTAAGCGAATGTGTCTTAAATCCTCAAAAATTAGATTGTGGTATCCAAATAAAAACCACAAATATTGGAATAAGAAAAATACACTTTTATCCATTTGTACCTAGTTGTGCTTTTAAAAGAAGAAAAACTTTGCTTGTTTATTTGTATATCTATTTGCAATATTATATACTTTTTTTTCTAATTAAATTGTGAGGTCTCTTGCATCTAGATCAGGAAATGTGATTTGAATAAAGTTTGAAATTTCAAAATAATTTCACTTGAAATCCCAGCTTCTGAGGAGCAGAGGCTAGAGGATTGCAAGTTCAAGCCCAGCCTAGGCAACTTAGTGAGACCCTGTCTGAAAATAAAAAATAAAAAGGGCTGGGGATATAGCTCCATGATAGAGCACCTCCGGGTCCAATCCCCAGTGTTGGGAGAAACAAACAAACAAGAAAAGAAAACTTCTGGCAGGTTGCCAAAGTCCCAGAGAAGTTAATTGACTGGTCTAAGGGTAAACAGCTTCCAAGTCAGAAAGCTCAACTTTAAAAGCAGACTTCATTTTATAAAAATCTTCAGAGCACTAATTCAGCTCTGCTCAGTTGAACAAGAATTTATAGTAATTGACATTTGCTGGGCACTGTGCTGTGTTTCAAGGTTATACAGATGCCCAGGGGGCTGTCCCCCGGGGTAATGTCATAGTCAGTGAATAATTTTTCTGGAATTTGGAACACACAGGTGCAAAGGCACCAAACACATGAAAAGAAGGCTTCTTGTGGAAAAGGTTGCCCCATCAGTCACAAAAATGGGAGTCAGTTGAATAAAG
This sequence comes from Tamias sibiricus, assembly GCA_025594165.1. Lineage (NCBI taxonomy): Eukaryota > Metazoa > Chordata > Mammalia > Rodentia > Sciuridae > Tamias > Tamias sibiricus. Next base: position 161,825,274 of record CM046658.1, read on the forward strand.
GCAGGCTAGATGAAGGCATTTATCCAGATAATGGAAGAGTGAAATGAAGGAGTGAATAATTCCCTAAGCAATGAAATGAATCTGCAAGCTATTTCTGTGTCCCTAGACATGTCCCAGAACACAGAAAACTATTGAAGTGTATTAGACCATCTACCAAAGCTATATTTTCATAAGACATGCAGTTACTCTTGTCCTTTATTTTTAAATTCAGTTTGACCATGCGTTGAAGGAGAACTACATCGATTCTACATCCAACTGAATGCACCAAAATGGTCTGCAAACTTTTCTTGGGCACCTAGGCTAAAGCCTAATATGTAAGATAGCTAAAGCCTAATATGTAAGCTAGATAAAATGTGCAGTGTCTCCAACTGGGAAAGAGATAGAAGTCTTTCCTCCCCTCCTTGGCTAAGGACACAGTTACTCAGGATTATACTAGCATACTGGATACTGGTTGGAAGTAGGGTATATGGGTTTCTCTTTGCATCTGGCAATGCTGAGTTTCTTGACTAGGGTGCTGGTTATGTAGGTTGTTCAATTTGATAAAATCCACCAAGATGCACACTTGAGAGATATACTAAGTGAAATAAGTCCTTCACAAAAGGACACAAAACTGTATGATCCTATTTACGTGAAGTACCTATGGTAGTCAAATTCATAGACACAGGAGGTAGAATGGTGGTTCCCTTGGGATTGCAGTGATGGAGATTAGTGTTTAAGAGAAATGGAGCTCCAATAAGAAGATGAAAAGTTTCTGAGATGGATGGATGGTAGTAGTTGTGCAATTGTGTGAATGCACTTAGTGCCAGCAAACTATGCACCCAAAAATTGTTAGCAGGGCTGGGGTTGGCTCAGCGGTAGAGCGCTCGCCTAACACGTGCACGGCCTGAGTTCAATCCTCAGCACCATGTAAAAAGCATTGTGTACAACTAAAAGCAAATAAATAAATATTTTTTAAAAATGGTTAGCATTTTCTGTTATAGGTATTTCATCACAATTTTTTTTAAAAAAGAAAAGAATTTATGGAGCTGCATTTGTGATTTGTACACTTTTCCACATGTAAAAACTATGTGTGTGTGTGTGTGTGTGTGTGTGTGTGTGTGTGTGTTTTAAAGAAGCCTAACTAAATCCTAGTTTTGTCATTTTTCTCTAGAAACTCTTGAAGCATGGTGCTTTTCCATTGTCTATTCCACAAAGGACCAAAGGATAGTTGCTGCTATTTCATCTCATCTCCAAAGTCAAACAAACCCAGATTTGACAACCTCAGTGACTCCCCTCACTGCTATTTCCTGAAATGTGTCTGAGGCTCTTTGTGCTTCTGTCTGGCTTTCCCTCTTCCAGGAGGTCTGCGCAGGCAGGCATGCCCTCCAGTGATGGGGAGTCTCATAGCCCAGGCTTCCTCTGCCTTCCACGAGGGAACCCTGGGGTTAGATCTGACCGAGTGATGTCCAGGCCAAGCCTTCACAACTTCTGTGATTATCAGGAAACTTTGGATGAATGACTTTTTAAAAACTTCCCTGGCAGCAGAAATAATCCTCCTAAAATAAATTATTCACTTTGGGCATGAAAATCAAGGGGAAATGTTAGAAAATATTTATCTAAGATATAACTGATGACTTATCACTCTAATTTGCTTAATAAACCTTATGAGTCACTTTTATTTGAATAGAAAAATTACTTGCTTTTGAACAATGTGAGTTTTGGTGACTTCATAATTATTACTATTCTTTTTTTTTTTTTTTTTTTTTTTTTTTTTTTTTGTGTGGTACCGGGGATTGAACTCAGGGGCACTCGACCACTGGGTCACATCCCCAGCCCTTTTTTGTATTTTATTTAGAGACAGGGTCTTACTGAGTTGCTAAGTGCCTCGCCATTGCTGAGGCTGGCTTTGAACTCGCGATCCTCCTGCCTCAGCCTCCCAAAGTGCTGGGATTACAGGCGTGCGCCACCGCGCCCGGCTATTACTATTCTTTATAATAATGTTTATTATTAAAGAGGATTATTATAGAGGATACATTTTTTAGAGAAAAAACGGATTTGGTACAATTATGATCTGAAATGGCACTATCTAAACATGTTGATTTGGAGGGTTGTGTGTGTATGCCACTATTCTCTTTGATGATTAGAAAACTAAAAAAAAGCAAAACAAAACAAACAAACAAACAAATAACTGGGTACAGTGGTGCATGCCTGAAATCCCAGCAGCTCAGGAGGCTGAGACAGGAGGATTGCGAGTTCAAAGCCAGCCTCAACAACTTAGCTTGGCATTTAGCAACTCAGTAAGACCCTGTCTTTAAATAAAATATAAAAAGGGGATGTGGCTCAGGACCCCTGGGTTCAATCCTTAGTACCAAAAAAATTAATAAAATAAAACCAAATAAATTCATTACGTTATTTTAAAACCCTACTTACTTAAATATAAATTTGACTGTTTCTTAACTGTATAACTGTATGTGTATATATGTGTATACACACACACACACACACACACACGCAGATATGCCTTCAGTAAGTTAAAAATTCAGACAGTTAAAAGAGGAACTCTCTGTATTTTGCAAAATAAATTTTTGGCTAGTTTGTTGTGTTAAAATAGTAACCTGTATGTTTTCTAGTTTTTATATTTGAATGAATGTATAGGCTATTTCTGTGTCCACTTATATATCCTGAAAACTATTCAGATTTATAAGAGTTCCTACTAAAACTACATTTTTATATGATATGTAAAGTTACTCTCGTTCTTTATTTTTAACTTCAATTTGACCATGATTGGGAAGATCTACATCAATTTTGCATCAAGTTTAATGCATCTAAATGGTCTCTAAAAATTTTCAAGATTTATTCAAACAACTTTTGGGATACATCAAAGGCTAATTTATTTCCCCCCTTACTTTGTTGGTTGTATTACTAATAAAACAATAATAGTTCTATTTAACCTTTATTTAGCGCTGTTTTTGTGTTTTCCATGTTTAATCCTATTTCATCCCCCACCAGAATCCCTGCGGGGGTAATGCTATTATTATCCTCAACTTACAGACAAGGGGAATTGAAGCACACAAAAAATTAGATAACACAGGGCTATATGACAGAGCTAAAATGCTGAACAGATCTAACCCAGGTTACTCCTTAATTTCATAACTACCTGAGAGGCAGATACCACCAGCAGGTGCTGAACACCAGCAGTGCCTGCAAAGGAGGACATTTTCATTCTTAGCCAATTTTTTTTTTAAACAAACATTTTTAAAAATATTTTTATTTTTATTTGTTTTTAGTTGTACACAATGCGTTTTATTCAATGTGTTTTTTATTTGAACGTGGTGCTGAGGATCGAACCCGGGTTGCCCACGTGCTAGGTGAGCACTCTGCTGCTGAGCCACAATCCCAGCCCCTCTTAGCCAATTTTGAACTTGTTCCCACTTGGTGTGCCAATTCCACATCTGCCCAACTCTACATCCACTGTCATCTTGCTACAAACCCTATGAAACCTCTGGATAAGCACAGGCCTGGAGGGGGTCAGAACCTGTCTCCATGCCCAACATCTCTTACTTTGAGCTACTTTTAATCAGCAAAGTTCCAACAACTATGCAAGGTAGCCCTGAGCTCAACTCAGAGAGATCAGAAAGAATTGAGGCCAAGAAAATGTGGCCCAACCTGGAGTTGGCACAATTTTCAATGAAAAATCACTTTGGGGCTAAATTCTCAACTTTCATCACTTCAGTGTAGACTTTGACAGAGCATCTTCATACTCCCTGAATTTTAATCTGGAGGAGAACACTCAAGGGTATAGCTGAAAGTACCAATCATCTTTAATTAAACTGCCAGACTTTCTTGGCTTTTGGAGACGTGTTGGAGGGAGGTATCCAAAGACTAACATTTATTCTCAGAGCCAAAACTAATATAATCATCTCTGTCTGTAGAAGTTTCTGGGCTACAGCTAGCTGGGACGTGTAAAGTAGTGTCTTGTCTCCCAGGTTTGTGGTGAGGAGTAAATGGAAAGCTGAGCACAGAGCTATGGTTGACTGTGAGAGTCACATCTGTGACAACACACTTTAAAAAAGCATTTTATGTAAATTAAGGAATACAACATTGATATATATTCCTCAAAGTTCTTACTATTGTTCTCTTCACGTGAGGGTTTTTAAAGGTATCATTCTGTGTTACAAATAACCCCAGCAACTCATCTGTCCTTCCAAAACTTGCAGAGCTTAACAGTTACAAGTTTACATCTTAAAAAACAACAATGAGTTCTGATTTCAGGCCCATCTAAATAACCATAAATCTCAACCACTACCAATTTTTAGAAAGTATTTCCTACACTGAGATTTCTTTTTTTTTAAATATTTTTTTTTAGTTGTAGTTAGACACAACACCTCCATTCCATTTATTCATTTTTATGTGTGCTGAGGATTGAACCCAGGGCCCCCGCATGCTCTAAGCAAGCGCTCCACCACTGAGCCACAACCTCAGCCCTACACTGAGATTTCTAATACACCTCTGGTAAAAACGAAAAATAATCTGACCATATTTAATAAACCTGTACATAGATTCTCCAAACTCCTGGTATTCCACTCCTAGGATATTTATCTGACCGATATTTGAGAATGTGCCCCCAGTAACATGGACAAGAATTTTCATGGTGGCATTGTTTGTCATAGCCAAATACTGGAACCAGTCTACATTTTTACTGAACAGGATAATGGATCAATGAATAAATCAACAGTATCCATACTATTGAGCATTATACATGGGTGAAATTGGTGAAAGTTAATATACTCATGTTCCATGTTTTTACTTGGATGATTCTAGAAGTTTATCAACTTAAAAAAATTTTCAGATGGGTTATATACAGCACAGAACACCATCAAAAAAGTGAAAAGGTAGCCCACAAAATGGGAGAGAATATTTGCAAATCATCTATATAATCAAGGATATATATCTAAAATATAATAAAGAATTATTATACCTCAATAATAAAGATAAGTTGTTCTGTTTAAAAATGGATAAAGGTTCTGAATACACATTTCTCCAAAAAATATGCACAAATAGCCAAGAAGCTAATGAAAATATGTTCAGTATCATCAGTCTTTACAGAAATGCAAATCAAAATCATCACACATACTAAGATGACTATAATCAAAAAGGCAGCCATAAGTGTTGGTGAATATATAGGCAAATCAGAATCCTCATACACTACTGGTGGGAATATAAAATGATGCTACCTTTTTGGAAAACAGTCCAGCAAGTCCTCAAAAGATTAGACAGAGTTGCCATGTGATCAAGCAATTCTATCCCTAGATACATACCCAGAAGTATCAAAACAGGTATTCACACAAACTCATACAGAAATGCTGATAAAAATATTATTCATAATGGCCTCAAAGTGGGAACAATCTAAATATCCTTCAAAAGATGAATAAACAAAAATTAAGCAATAAATAAAATGTGGCACTTCCATACTACGGAATATTATTTGGCAATAAAAAGGAATGAAGTACCAATACATGCTACAACATGCATGAGTTATAAAAATAAATACTATGTTAAGCGAAAGAAGCCAGACAGACTCAAAAGGATCTGTGTACATTGAAAATCTGTCTATATACATATTGTATGATCCATTGATATGGAATGATCAGACTTTGCCATTCTTTAGAGACAGAAAGTATGTTAGTGGTTGCCTGGGTCTGGGAGTGGGAATGGGGAGAAGTGACTGTTAAGTGATGCAGATGGGTTTTTATGGCAGAGGCAGCGGGTGGTGTTAATGAAAATTTTCTAAAATTTTGATGGCTGCAACTCTGTGAATATATTAAAAAACCTTGAATTGTATTTATTAGTAAATGAATAGTATGGCATGTAAACTATATCCTGATAAAAACTGACCTACAGATTTGTACATTATAATATGTTTTATATTTTAAAATTCATACATGCAAAATAATGTTATCTATTACATATAAAAACACATGTTTTGAAACATGGGGAAGAGTACTATCTAAAATATTTAAAGTCTGGTTCCAGACTGGAGCTACAGCTAAATGGTAGAACACTTGCCTGGCATTCGCAAGGCCCTGCCTTCTACCTCCACACCATCCCTGACACACACACACATACACACACACACAGAGTTTTATTCCAACATGCTGGCAGAGAAAAGATAAATGCCAAAATTTCCACAGCAATCACCTCTGTGCAGGGAGACAGGGGCCCAAAAGATCTCACTGTTTTTTCAAAATAAAGGAAACCATCACAAAGCTTTCAGATTTAATAAAAATTGGTTGATGAATACACAAATGTTTTTTATATTGTGCTCTGTATTTTTCTGTATACTTGAGATATTTCAAAGATTTTTTTTTAATTCTACATTTTCAGGCCCCAGACTCATGAAAGCCCATGGCAAAGGTCTTTGAACAGGACTGTTTGCTTTAGAGAGCTGGTCATTAAATATTTGCCAGCACACTATTGCCTGGAGGTTAAAACAGCTTGCTTGAGTGTGAGGGGATAAATCTATTGGGGCACATTCAAGATCAATCAAGGGCCACATTTTTATTTATTTATTTTTATGGTGCTATGTAAGCTGCCTGAAATGGCCAGCCACAGCGCCGCGGGAGGAAAACTCGGAGGCAGAGTAAAGCTATTACTACTTTTACTTCTACTTTCTTAGAGAGAGCTTAGAGAGGGAAAGAAAGATTTTTAGAGAGAAAGATTAGAGAGAGCTTTTCTTACTTCTACTTTCTTAGAGAGAGCTTAGAGAGGGAAAGAAAGATTTTTAGAGAGAAAGATTAGAGAGAGCTTTTCTTCTTGTCTTCTTAGCTTAGAGAGAGAGAAAGAAAGATAGAGCTTAGCTTAGAGAAAGATTATTTTTTAGAGCTTCTTTCTTCTTTCTTCTTTCTTCTTTCTTCCTCGGGAGCCTCGGCCTAACTCTGACCAGCCATTACTTCTTCTATCTGGTTTCTCTTCTGTAACCGCTCTGCCTACGTTCTGGCCGCTCTGATTCTTTTCTCCGACCCGAACTCTTCTTCTGACCGACCAAGCGACTGCACGACTGACTGAATGAATTCTCCTTCGTTCTCTTAACTCTGACCGCTTTCACCCGGTTATATACCTTTAGCTTTGCGGGTGCCTACAGGTGCGTCACATACATATCAGGTGGAACTTATGGCTTCCAGCTACCCGCAATAACCCTTCCTAATTGGGGCTCCTTCAGTGCTAAGGATTGAACCCAGGTCCTCCAGTAAGGCAGGTTCTCTACCATTGAACTCCACCTCAGCCCTATTTATATTTATTTATTTTATTTTTTTAATTGGTTCTTCTTAGTTACATGTGACAGTAGAATCCATTTTGATAGACTTATACAAGCATGGAATATATCTTATTCAACCCTATTTATTTATTTATTTATTTTTTGTGTGTGTGGTACCGGGGATTGAACTCAGAGGCACTCGACCACTGGGCCACATCCCCAGCCCTTTTTCTGTGTTTTATTAGAGACAGGGTCTCACTGAGTTGCTAAGTGCCTCGCCATTGCTGAGGCTGGCTTTGAACTCGCGATCCTCCTGCCTCAGCCTCCCAAAGTGCTGGGATTACAGGCATGCGCCACCGCACCCAGCTCCCTATTTATTTTTGAGATGAGGTCTCCGTGTTGCCCAGGCATGTCTTGAACTCCTGGGCTCAAACATCCTTCTGCCTCAAGTCTCCCTAGTAGCTAGGCATGTGCCATCGCACCCAAGATCCACTTTATTTGAAGCAATTGTCATTCAGCTGTATTGAAAACTGGGTTTGCATTATACTAGCAGGAATTCCCAGGAAGCACAAAGGAGTGATTTCAGCTAGACAGCCCTGGCTTCCCCCTGAAGTCAGCCTGTCTTAATCATCCCTTAGCACAACTGCACAAGTAGTCCACTCTCAGGTAAACAGTGGCAAATACTCTACCAACTGAGCTATATCCCCAGTCCAAACATTTATAATATCTGAATTTTGAATCCAATTATAATCTTTTTAAAATTTTTATTTATTTATTTATTTGTATTTATTTACTTATGTATATTTATTTTTGTGGTGCTGGGGGTTGAACCCAGGGTCTTGTGCATGCAAGGCAAGCACTCTACCAACTGAGCTATATATCCCCAGTGTGAGTCTACTTTGTGCACAACCACAGAAATGAAAAATTGTACTCCATTTTGTGTACTATGAATTGAAATGCATTCTGCTGTCATGTATAACAAATTAGAACTAATTAATTAATTTTAAAAAAACACACAAAAATAGTGGCCTGCCAAAAACTTCCTGGCCTGAAAGCAGAAGGTTTAAGAGCATTTCTGGTAACTGTCAGATTAAACTCTTAACTTCTGGGAGCAAGTTGCTAAAAAAGTTCTAAACTTTTTGGCATAGGCACATAGTTTGAAATATTCAGTGAGATGCTTCATACCCTAATTGAAATATTTCAATGGCAAGAATATCAAATAAACCCATTTTTAGAAAGAAACTTATCCTCAATTTCTCATCTTTTTTGACACATTGCTAGAACCATGCTTTAAAGGCCTCTTAAAATTTTTTTGTAGTTTAATCCAATGGCTGTGTTTGAGAGTACCATAAATTTAAATCAAATACGGCTGTGGATATAGGTTGGCGGTAGAGCAGTTGCATAGTAGGGTCAAGGCCCTGGGTTCTACCCCCAGTACAGTTAGTAGTAGTAGTGATACTAGTAGTCGTAGGAAGAAGAAGGAGAAGGAGTGTGTTTAAAGTAGTGATTAGAGATCAACAATAGCAAGCTTTCCCCATCACATTCACCTAGATTTTCCCGTCTATTGCAGTCTCCTTGTTTCCCTTGTACAAAAGAGCCAGAGAATCAAAAGTGAGAAAGAGAATAAGGCCATAGACCCACAGAATTAGATGTTGTGTGATGCTAACACGACTTTAAAGACCTTTTTGCTCTTCCTTCTACAAGAAGCTTCGGGCATCCCATTACATAAACTGCTTTGAGAGTTAATGCCTTTCTCCGTGTGACTCATGCTTGTGCAGGTCCTTCCAGAGGGATAAAAATACAATGGATTACAGCATTGCAGCGTCTGCAATTCCCAAGGAAGAAGTGGCTCTAGACATTTATACACCGAGCCTGGCGGCTGAGTGCGGCTGAGTGTGTCCGAAAGCAGTTGGAAGCCGGACAGTTTGTGCCGCAAGGCAAGGACAGGAAGCATTGCGCGTTTCTGCAGCCGTGGTTGGCTTGAGATAATACCATTGTATACCCAGCCCAGCGACCGCTCCCATTGCTGAGAGCCGGGGCCTGGCGTCTGGCTCCTTGGCCGCGGGCCAGGCTGAGGTCCTGCCGTCTGAAGGCTGGGTGTGCGTCCCCTCCCAGGCGGTCCACACACACAGTGCCGGCCACACCTCACCTTCCAGAGGAAATCTGGCCAGAAAGCCAGACTTCGTGACTTCTCCTTTATGAGCTTTACCCACCCCCCAGCCCTTTCCCGGTTTTTTTTTGTTTTCCGCTTGGGTGCAGTGGGGGTATTCGCGCGCTCAGATGGGGACTTAAAGCCCCAGGCAGCGAAGAAACTGATGACAGGGTTATTGGAAAGATACAGTATCTTGCTGTGCCCTGCTGCCTCGACGGGGCTCTGCTCCTCAAAGAGGCTAGGGCTCTCATCACTTCTACAAACGCCCATCTCCTGGAGCCTTCCAGGCAAGAGCACTCACCAAGGACTATTTTAGACATATTTAGCAGCAATATTGTTTGATTTTAACTAGACATTGTTCTAAATACACAAAAGAGTTCAAGGATGTGGCTGCTGGGTTTTGTTCTTCTTCTCCCGCCCCTTCCCTCCTCTCCAAGCTGTCAGGTTTCTCTGGGAAAATGGGATGAACCGGTTTGGGGAAATTTTCACTTTAAAGCACTCTAAAATATATATTTTTAAAGATTTCCTTTCTAGTCATTATAACTCAAATCTGCAGAAGTCAGGAAATTCCAAATTTATGTTGACGCTTTTACCTTAAAACCTTCACCAGATGACAAACAATGCAAAAATTCTGTTCCTTTGCAAGCATTGCCAGTATGATACTGGGTGCCAGACTCTCCCCTTGAGAAGACTTTTCAGGGTAAGAAAGGATAACCACTTTAAGAAGCAAATATAATCTTTCAGGCCAATATTTTTCTAAACGACTTCTTAATATAAAAGGTGTTTTTTTTTTTTTTTAAATTGTCCTTTTTAGATAAACATGAAAGTAGAGTGTATTTTGACATATTATACATACATGGAGTATAACTTATTCTAATTAGGACCCCACTCTTGTGGTTATACATGATGTGGAGTTTCACTGGTGGTGTATTCATATGTGATCATAGGAAAGTTATGCCCGATATAGAAAGTGATTTATTTTTTTACAAATGGAAAAAAAATAAAGACAGAAATAAATGAAAATGTGGTGGCATTTATCTATCTACAAAGTCTATGGTTGTGAAGGTGGCAATGAGCACCCACCCCAGCTCTGCTGGCTGACAGTGGTAGAACAAGGACAAATTATTTGATGTGTTTAACATTCAAGTTTGTTGTATATAAAAAGGAGGAAGAGGACGATAGAAGCTACCTTCTATCATTTGAGATGAAATGAGATAATACATGCTCTCATAAGAAAATGTTTCCAGAAATTCTCCAACAGTGAAAATGGTCTCCTAGATAACGATATTCATTGTGTTAAAGAAAATAAGTGTCGTTGGCATGAACTTCAGAAAGCATATTTCAACATGCTTTCGATTTAAGCAGAAAGAACCACTGAAAAGAAAATCTCAGGAATCAAGTCTAACAAGGAAAATGGAATGTAACTTTTTTTTTTTTTTTTTTCAGTGCTGGGAATGGAAATCAGAGCACATGCTAAGCAAGCCCTCCTCGCCCCAAGTACACTGAGGTGTACTCCCTGCCCCTTTGGTACTAGGGACTGAACCCAGGGCACTCTACTACTGAGCTGCATTACCAGCCTTTTAAAAATTTATTTTATTTCACATTTTTGAGTCCAGATCTCACTAAGTTCCCAAAGCTGGCCTCAATCATATGATCCTCTTGCCTCAGTCTCCAGAGTCGCTGGGATTACAGGCGTGCACCCAGTCATTGCCCAGCCTGGAATGTGCTTTTTTTCTTAACCTAATATATATTTTTTTATTAGAGCATTATACCTATACATAGTATTTGAGTTCCTTTTGACGTAATTACACATACAAGGAATTTTATTTCAATCCCCATTCCCCCTCCCTTTTCCTCCCACCTCCCTCCTCCCTCCCCTTTTCTCTACTGGAATGTACTTTTAGTAGACATTTCTAAGGTCACAGAAATTATACGAACAGAGAAAGACAGTGATATAAACAAGATATCAACCTGCTGTCCAGGATCTGAAAAACCCATCGGACTCCAGATAAAAAAAGAAAACAAAAAGAAATAGCATGTGGTTTTTCCAAGTCATAATCAAATAACCAAACCACCAAAACAGATGGACCTTTTAGGAGATGAGAGCAGCAGCAGAAAAAAGACCTGGAAATTTTAGAAGACCAGGCAACACTGCAACCGAGAGAGAGAGAGAGAGAGAGAGAGAGAGAGAGAGAGAGAGAGAGAGAGAGAGAGAGAGAGAGAGCCGTGTAGCAGAGATGAGACTGGCTACGGTTCCTCTCACCCACCTTGGTAAAATCACGAGCTCTGAGTTGAGAGGAGTTTGAATATTCTCAACACAAAGAAATGATAAATGTCTGAGATGACTGATATGCCAATTACCCTGGTCAGATCATTACACACTGTATACATGTATTGAAATGTCACACTGTACCTCATAAATATGCACAAGCACTATGTGTCAATTAAAAATAAAAATATACATTAAAAAAAAAAAAACAATGAGTTGAGATTAGTTAACTAATCTTCCTAGAACCAGGAAGAAGGGAAGCCAAGCTTCAGCAGCATGGAGAACGTGGAACTCACATGCTCCCAACACAGTCAGATGACCCAGGGAAATTAACTCACTTTTTTAAAATGATAAGAAAGTCTTAGAGGACTACAAAAGACAAATGCTTTGTCTCTCCAGTTAAAATGGAAAAAAAGAAGACAGTTCTGGATGTTGAATAGAGAGATCGGCTTAATTTTCATATCTGAAAGGATATAATATTTAAAAGTCATCTATCAATACGCAGCCAAGGAGACTGTGGGAAGAGGAAACCATTCCAGACCAATTTCATTTCCGTCTATGATAGACAGTGAGACGGAGTAATAAAAGCCAAACAATAGATGTGAAATCTGCTCCCAGGCCTGGGGCTAGGGAACCCGGGAGTCCAGGCTGGCCTTCCTGGACGGCTTTCTCAGGCTGACTCTTCTCCCTGCCCACCTGCCGGTGAGAGCTGCTTCTCCCCCAGCTCACTGGCCTTGTGCTGTTTGTTTTTAGATTTGTTTCCAGAGCCATGTGTGTTGCTTCCTGGCTTTATGTGGCAGTAAAGATTCTGTAGGGATGTGTGAGTAGGATTTCGGGGGGTCAGAACAATAAAGGATGCCTGGCTGTCATTCACTGTCATGTGGATTCATGTGGGTTCTGGTCCTTTCTGGCTTTGAGTGTCCTTTCAGGCAAATGAGGGTCACAGTACTCTCGTGATAACTATGGGAACTGAAAGCCAATGGTGGCCGTGGTGTGTGGGTCGGTCCATGTTTCATTGACTGCTAACTTCGGAGTGCACATCTTCTCCAGCTCTGGGCTTCATGTGCGTCCTAGACTCTTTCTGAGAGAGATGTTTTTAGGCTTCCTAAAGTGACCTAAATTATTTGATGTGTTAGGTTTTTTATTCTCTCCATGGGCCCATGCCATCCCCGAGTTGTGGGTTGGAAGAGGTGAGCAAGCTTCTCCAGCTCAGAGGCCCTAGAAGGTCAAGGAAAGGAAGTATATCCATCTCTCAATGAGCCACCCACCTGAGGAGACTCTCTTCCCTTCCCTTCCATATTCTTCTCTTTTCTTCTCCTTTTGCCTTATTTTCTCATCCCTAGGCCTTGATGTTAACAATAAGGAAATTCCTGGAGGCCAGAAACTTATCCCTGCCATCATCCTTGGTTTCCAGCCTGACTTCCTGGGGGCCCAACTGTCAACAGCATTTCAACACCTGTTGGCATAAATCTGGAGACTTAAAGAGCTAACCCCTCTCTGCTACTGGCTGCCCCTCACATCTGACCCCAGGTTGACTTGGCCACACGTCACGGTTTGCCTGTTTAATAATGATATACCTGTATGTGCGCAGAGCTGGTAAATATTTGCCTGTGCAGGAAGGAGGGGTGGTGATGCTACACAGAGAGGATGATGAGGCAGCTCATCTCTCTGTGTCAATAGTGCAGAATAAACAGTGGCAACATGCAAAGAGGACAGAGTGGCCATTAGGCTCAGAGAAGGGGGCTGACAATGACCATGACCGCCAGTCTCCATCTTGTGCCTTCTGGAGTAACCAGCTCAGAGCAGGCTGCTTTCTACCCTGGGTGTCAGCTCTTGACTTCATTACACTGCCACCCACCCCCTGGAGGAGCTGATGGTCCTTTCAATTTTTTCCAAAGGGGGTTTAAGATGAAATATATCCATTGCTTTCTCATTATTCTTGGTCTGATTTTGCCTCCAAACTATAACACTTTTGCAAAGAGAAAAGAGAATGCAGAAGAGATGTTCAGATGAATAGATAAAAAAGCAGATGTGCTCAGGAAGAAGCAAGACTAGGCTGCTGGAAAATGCAGAAGTGTCCAATACAAAGTTTAGGAAACTGCCCACAAATTGTACATCTGAGACAGGTGGAAATAACCTTGCTACCTAAGAAAAAGAAAACCAGTGTGATTTCCAACAAATCAGCATGGTTTAATAGATTAACTATCCAGATTTATGTTCTACTGTCCCTTGCAGTTTGAGTAAATAGCATCTCAAAATATAAATGAAATGGCATAATGAGTTAGACATCAATACCCTAAGTACATGTATGAAAACACAAATGGTGTGAAAGTACTTTATGTAAAACCAGTGATGTGAAAAATTGTGCTCCTTATATGTAATACAAAATGAAAGGCCCTCTGCAAGCATGTATAACAAATTAGAATAATAATAATAAATATATAAATGGAATTGACACAGTGAACTCTCAGCACATCTGATGGAATCACTCATCTCTCTCAGGCATTTGAAGATTTATAGGATACCATAATATTAATTTGTAATAAAAGTGACTTCTGATGGAAAGAGAAAATACAAGTAAGCATTACTAGGTATTGCTAGTTGAAAAGAAAAAAAATAAAACTAAATAAATAACAATGCTTTGTCCCAACCAAAATGTGAATTATAATATAGATGTGCTTGTTTCAAAATTAATAATATGTAAAGGTGATTTTTTAAAGTTATAGCATGAGGAAGGAGGCAAGGAAAGGTGAGGACAAAATAATGTTCAGATGCCAAGTATTGGATTTATTCCAATGAAAAACTCATAAGTTCATTGGCAGACTTTAATTATTATTTATACAACAATCTCACTAGCACACTTTTTTAAATTTATTTTTTAAATTTATAATAATTACAATTCACAGTGGCCGTATATAGCATCTTTTTACATACAACTGTTTGTATACAAAGTATATTTGTACAATTCAGGTCTTCAATCATGCATTTAGGAAAATGATATCCATCTCATTCAACCGCCTTTTTTTTTCTTGTCCCCCCCCCCCCCCTTGCTCCCTCCTTCCCTTTGACCATTCTAGTGTTTCTCTAATCCTCCTAGGTACCCCGACCCAACAATACTGTGAACAAGCCTCCTTATATCAGAGAAAACATTTGGTACTTGGATTTTTGAGACTGACTAACTTCACTTAGCATTATGTCTTCCAACTTCATCCATTTACCTGAGAATGCCATTATTTTATTTTATTTTATTGCTGAGTAAAATTCCATTGTGTGTATATACCACATTTTCTTAATCCACTCATTTACCGAGGGACATCTAGGTTGGTTCCACAACTTAACTATTGTGAATTGTGCAGCTACAAACATTGAGATAGCTGTGTCACTGTAATATGCTGTTTTTAAGTCCTTTGGGAATAGACCCAGGAGTGGGATGGCTGGGTCATAGGGTGGTTCCATTCCCAGCTTTCCAAGAAATCTCCATACTGCTTTCCATAACGGTTGCACCATTTTGCAGTCCCACCAACAATGTATGAGTGTGCCTTTTTCCCCACATCCTCTCCAACATTTATTGTTGTTTGTGTTCTTGATAGCTGCCATTCTGACTGGAGTGAAATGAAATCTTAGAGTAGTTTTGATTTCCATTTCTCTAATTGCCAGCGATGTTGAGCATTTTTTCATGTATTTGTTGATTAATCGTGTATCTTCTTCTGAGAGGTGTCTTCTCAATTCCTTAGCCCATTTATTGATTGGGTTATTTGTTTTTTTGGTGTTAAGTTTTTTGAGTTCTTTATATAGTCTAGAAATTAGTGCTCTATCTGATGTGCATGTATTAAATATTTGTTCCCAATTAGTTGGCTCTCTATTCACCTCACTGATTGTTTCTTTTGCTGAGAAGAAGCTTTTTGGCTTAAATCTATCCCATTCATTAAATCTTGGTAGTAATTCTTGCACTACAGGATTCTTATTAAGGAACTTGGGGCCTAATCCAACATGTTGGAAATTGGAGCTTACTTTTTCTTCTATTAGGCGTATTGTCTCTGGTCTAATTCCTAGGTCCTTGATCCACTTTGAATTGAGTTTTGTGCATGGTGAGAGATAAGGGTTTAATTTCAATTTGTTGCATATGGATTTCCAGTTTTCCCAGCACCATTTGTTGAAGAGGCTATCCTTTCTTCACTGTACATTTTTGGTGCCTTTGTCTAATATAAGATAGCTGAAATTATATGTATTAGTCTCTGTGTCCTCAATTCTTTACCATTGTTCCACCAGTCTGTTTTGGTGCCAAAACCATGCTGTTTTTGTTACTATTGCTCTATAGTATAATTTAAAGTCTGGTATGGTGATATCCCCTGCTTCACTTTTCTTGCTCAGGATTGCTTTGGCTATTCTGGGTCTCTTATTTTTCCAGATGAATTTCATGACTGCTTTTTCTATTTCTTTGAAGAATGACATTGGGATTTTGATTGGAATTGCATTAAATCTGTATAATGTTTTTGGTAGTATGGACATTTTGACAATATTAATTCTACCTATCCAAGAGCAAGGTAGGTCTTTCCATCTTCTGAGTTCTTCTATGATTTCTTTCTTTAGTGTTCTATAATTTTCATTATAGAGGTCTTTCACCTCTTTTGGTAAGTTGATTCCCAGGTATTTTATTTTTTGATGCTATTGTAAATGGGGTAGTTTTCATCATTTCCCTTTCAGAGTCTTTGTTGCTGATGTACAAAAATGCCTTTGACTTACGTGTATTGATTTTGTATCCTGCAACTTTGCCAAATTCATTTACCAGTTGTAAAAGTTTTCTGGTAGAGTTTTTTGGGTCTTTTAGGTATATTATCATGCCATCAGCAAATAGTGCTATTTTGAATTCTTCTTGTCCTATCTGGATCCCTTTAATTTCTTTCGTTTGTCTAATTGCTCTGGCCAGAGTTTCCAGTACTATGTTAAATAGCAGTTGGTGAAAGGGGGCATCCCTGTCTTGTTCCAGTTTTAAGAGGGAATGCTTTCAATTTTTCTCCATTTAAGATAATGGTAGCTCGGGGCCTTGCATAAATAGCTTTTATAATGTTGAGATATGTTCCTGATATTCCTAGTTTTTCCAGTGTTTTGAACATAAAGGGGTGTTGTATTTTGTCAAATGCTTTTTCTGCATCTATTGAGATGATCATATGATTTTTATCTTTAAGTCTATTGATGTGATGTATTATGTTTATTGATTTCTGAATGTTGAACCAGCCTTGCATCCCTAGAATAAACCCCACTTGATCATGGTGCACTATCTTTTTTATATGTTTTTGTATCCGATTTGCCAGGATTTTGTTGAGAATCTTTGCACCTATGTTCATTAAAGATATTGGTCTGAAGTTTTCTTTTTTGGCTGTGTCTTTGCCTGGCTTTGGAATTAATGTAATATTGGCCTCATAGAAAGAGTCTGGAAGAGCTTCCTCTTTTTCTATTTCTTGAAATAGTTTGAAGAGCATTGGTATTAGTTCTTCTTTGAAAGTTTATAGAACTCAGCTGTAAAC
Source organism: Tamias sibiricus (assembly GCA_025594165.1). Lineage (NCBI taxonomy): Eukaryota > Metazoa > Chordata > Mammalia > Rodentia > Sciuridae > Tamias > Tamias sibiricus. The sequence goes on from CM046658.1 coordinate 161,842,454, forward strand.
CCATCAGGTCCTGGACTTTTCCTTGTTGGTAGCTTTTTGATGACGTCTTCTATTTCTTCGCTTATAATCGATCTGTTTAAGTTGTGTATAGCCTCCAGTTCCAGTTTAGGCAAATCATACGACTCTAGAAATCTGTCAATGTTTTCAATACTAGCACACTTTTGTTACTTGTCTTTGACCTGCCATGTCTTCCTAGAAGGTAATATAGATTGAAGGAAGTTTCCAGAATAGTGATTGGGCCTGTGGGCGGTGTGATGAGACAACCTGGCTTAGAATACTAGCTCTGCTACTTTGCCACTTACTAGCTGTGTGACTTTGGGCAAGTTACTTAATCTCTATGTACATGTCAGATGGAATGAGAAATGGCATTTTCTTCACAAGGTAGTCATGAGAATTAAGTACTCTCAATTAGGCCAGTCATTGAACACAGTCTTCTTACATAGAAGACAGAAAAGTTGAATAATAATAACATCATATTATTAAAGGAAATTATTCAAATGAAAACCAATTATAACATGTACAATTCTGTTCAAAAATCAGCTATATTTATAATCATTATTAATAATATTTATTGAATGCATGCCATAGGTAAGGCAAATTCCCAGGTTCAGAGGAACAAAGAAGTCAAGAGAAAATTTACATTAAAAAATATAAATAAATACACACAGTATGGTGGCTCCTCAAAAAAAGTAAATAGAATTAGCACATTACCCAGCAATTTTATTTCTGAGTATGTACATAAAAGAAATGAAATTGGCCAGGCACTATGGGGCACACCTATAATTCCAGCAACTTGGGAAGTTAGGCAGGAGGACCACAAGTTCGAGGAAGACCCAGCAACTTAGTGAGACCCTGTCTCATAATAAATAATAAAAAGGGCTGGGAGTGTAGTTCAGTGATAGAGTACTCAGGGTTCAATCCTCAGTACCAAAAACAGGAAATGAAATCAAGGACTCAAAGAGAGCTTTGCACATTTGTGTTCAGAGCAGCATTATTCATAACAGCAGGGAATCAACTCAAGTATCCAATGATGAGCAACCCAAGGGTCTCATTTTTACTTAGAGTATCTTCAAGGTTCTCCCTGTTGCAGCATATGCCAGAATTTCTTCCTTTCTTAGGGCAATATGGCATCCCATTGTATGGCTGTACCACATTTGGTTTAGAATAATATTTTTAAAACAAAAATAGCTGTCAAGCCCAGTAGTATACACCTGTAATCCCAGTAGCTAGAGAGGATGAGGCAGGAGGATTTCAAGTTTGAGGTCAAACTCAGAAACTTAGGCTCTAAGCAACTTAGTAAGACCCTGCCTCAAAATAAAAAATAAAAAGGGCTGGGGGTGGCTGGGGCTATAGCTCAGTGCCTTGCATGTATGAGGCACTGGGTTTGATCCTCACCACCACATAAAAATAAATAAATAAATAAAGATATTGTGTCCATCTACAACTAAAAAAAAATTTTTTTCTAAATTTTAAAAATATTTTTTAAAAAGGGCTGGGGACTTAAGCTCAATGGTGAAGCACCCCTGTGTTCAATCCCTGATACCAAAAACACACAAACAAAAATAGCTGACAACATAATGATCACTTGTTAATTTATCTATTATTAACTCACTGAATTCATAACATTGCCCCTAAGAAGTTATTATTCACATTTTATAGCCAAAGAAAACCAGGCCCAGAAAAGTTTAGAAGCCTGCCCAAGATGTAAACTTATAAACAGCGTAACTGGGACTTACATGCAAAATATTCCTGGAACCCACACCTGTTTTTTGCTCTTGTTTTTGTTTTCAGTGCTGAGGATTGAACACAAGGCCTTGCTTACGCTAGGCAAGTGCTCTACCACTGAACCATACCCTGCAGAACCCACACTTTTAATGCCAGTCCTGTACGTCTTCCTTCTCTGAAAGCCCTATTCATGCTCCTGCACAAAGCTGTCCCCAGGCTCCACACACCAAGAACAGCCCCCAAGCTAAGTCCTTCCATCTTCCTGGGTCCTGGCTCCCTTGGCTTTCTCCTTTGCACCACACCACTCTGGCCTTCCCTGCTCCCCAGCCACAGGCACTCCAGCTCACCTTGCCCTTCCCCAGGCGGGGCCTTGTCATCAGGACCAGGGCAGCACCTGCAAGAGACCTTCCTGGCGAGGGCATCCTGCCTTCACTTCATTTTGCACAGCACACATCACCTTCTGCACAGCATGTGCACTACATTGTTAACCTTGCAGAGAAGCACTTGTCTGTCCCTTGTCCCTGTAATGTCCTCAACACCAAATAAGCTTCTGGCTCCTAGCAGGGATTGGTAATTATCAATTAAAAGAATGTTTGAAAAAGACAGCTGTTGAGGGCTGGGGAAGTAGCTCAGTGGTAGAATGACTGCCTAGCATGTGCAGGGCCCTGGGTTTGATGCCCAGCACTGCGCAGAAAAGTAGAAGTGTCACTTCTCCCCAACATTGGGATTATTCACCTGTGCTATGCCTGGCTCATCTAATTAGTTATTTAAATGATGATACCTTTTAAAGTAATTAGACTCAATTTGAGGTTATCTCCTTCAGCATTATTTTAAGTTGTATTTTGATGATTAATTTGGTATTTATGTGAAGAGCAAATTTTTAACTGTGATCTCATTTCCTATTTTCTGATATGAGTTCCTCAAGTGGAATAAACCTTATATAACTTAAACGAAGCATAGGATGTATAATTTCTTGTTTCTATGTCTCAAAATGAAATTTTTTTAATTTTTTATTTATAATATTAGTATGTATTACAATTCATAATGCACATATATAGCATCTTTTTACATACAACTGTTTGTATACAAAGTATGTTCGTACCATTCAGGTCTTCAATCATGCATTTAGGATAATGATATCCATCTTCAAAATGAAATATTTTAAATCAGAACCGATTTCATGGTTGGTTACAGCTCATTCCTTCTAAGAGCCTCTTAGAAATGAAAGTTACCTTCCACTTTTAAGCGTTACAACCTGCCATGCCATGTACACATGCCTCGTTTTATTGTGACCTCACTAGGGGACACTGATCCTAGGTCTTGAATCCCTCTTACAAACTCACTACCCATTCATCATGCAGCTCATTCTAACATTGTACTAGTCTAATTTGCTTCTTTAAAAAATATTTGTTGATTGTCTTCAGTGTACCTCAACTCTGTTCTTGACGGGGAATGGACAAAATACAGTCCCTGCCTGTAAGAAATGTATCGTCTTGGAGAGTGCTGTCCACGTTACAAGATGATGGAAATATTCTGGAATCTGTGCTGGTGAGACAGCAGCAGTAGCCACATTTTAAGTGTTTGACCATCATGTGTGGTTATGGTATTGGACAGTACAGTCTCCTATGGTCTAGAAAACAGATTTAGACAGGAAACCAAATGGGATCAAAATCTTGCAGTCACTGTTTCTGGAGATTACCATGGGCAGGACAAGAAGGAAACCATGGCCACATTTACCTGAGACATGAGTCAGGAATGGCTTCCTTCATGACGTAGTGGAAGGATGAGGAGGTGTTGGGGGAACATGTTAGTCTGTTTGCTATTGCTGATTTTACCACAGACCAGGTACATTGCAAAGAAAAGGGGGGTGCTGGGGAATGATCCCAGGGGGGCTTAACCACTGAGCCACATTCCCCAGCCCCGCCCCCGCCTTTTTTTTTTTTTCCTATTTTTTGAGACAGTGTCTTGCTAAGTTGCTCAGGGCCTCACTAATTTTCTGAGACTGGCTTTGAACCTGCAATTCTCCTGCCTCAGCTTCCTGAGACACTAAGAAAAGAGGCTTATTTTGGCTCACACTTCTGGTCTAAGGAAGAGGAGCCACATCTGGAGATGGCCTTCTTGCTGGCCATCTGAGACAAATCAAGGCATCACATGGTAAAAGATAGTGCACAAGAGGCCTCACCAAACCAGTATTTATAGCAAACCCACTCTTTTGTTTGTTTGTTTTTTGTTTGGTACTGGGGATTGAACTCAGGGGCACTCGACCACTGAGGCACATCCCCAGACCTTTTTTTGTATTTATTAGAGACAGGGTCTCACTGAGTTGCTAAGTGCTTTGCCATTGCTGAGGCTGGCTTTGAACTCGTGATCCTCCTGCCTCAGCCTCCCAAGTGCTGGGATTACAGGTGTGCGCCACCGTGCCCGGCACAAACCCACTCTTGAGATAACCATAAATCCATTAATTGCATGAATGCATTAATCCATTCATGAGGGTGGACCCCTAGTCACCTCTTAAAGGTCCCACCTCCTAGTATCTCACAGGAGGATTAAATTTCAACATGAGCTTCGGCAAGGACAAACTGTAGCAGGGAATGTGCATGAAAACCTATAGAGGGAGAGACAGGAGGAGGGGAAGGAGAGAGAACTTGAGCAGAGGCACTGAATTCTCAGAGGCTGGTGCAGAGGTCTGCAAGGCACAGATGACATGCAAGGCTGAAGAATATGTAGTGCTTGCATGATGATAGCTGGGGACCACCCACTGGACCTGTTAGAAAGGTCATTCTGTATTGAATCAAAATCTGATTGTTTGTAATTGTGTTCATGAGAGGTAAATTGTCCCCAATATGAAAGCAGAGAGAAGAGAGGGAGAGAGGGAGGAAAGAAGGAGGGGGTGGGAGGGACAGAGGAAGAAGGAAGGGAAAAAGGGAAAAGAGGAAGAAAGAAGAAAAGAGGAAATAAATAAATAAATAAATGGGAGAAGAGAATGTTCTTCCATGGGTAGAAAGCTAGCAAATGTAGAAAAAAAGATGAGGTTTTTAAAACATCATTTTGCAACTACTATAGTAAAAACTAAACTAAGTAAGAATTTCTAGTCAGGGAGTTCAATGAAGAAAAGGATAGTCTTAAAGTATCTTCCAATGAAATGCTTAGCAATTAAGAAGAAAAATAGCAGCATTTTACTAAAAATCAAACAATATGTCAGTTATTTAGTGATCAAAAGTAATGTCACCAATAAGAGGTAAATGAGTAGAAAATAGGTGCCTCCAAGCAGAATGTCCTTAGGTGACATGATATCACCAATGCAGACTTCTAGCCCAAAAATACACAGCCTGAAACTACCCATGAAAAACATCAGAGAAACCCAAATTGAAAGACACTCTATAACTGGTCTGTAATCTTCAAAGATACTGATGGCAAAAGACAAAGACTAAGAAACTCTTCCAAATTTTAGAAGAGTCACAAGACATAGCAACTAAACATGACAAATTATCCTGGACCTGGATCCTATTCCAGAAACAAATTGCTATAAAGGACATTACTGGGGTAATTTAAAAATTAGAAAATGGAATACATATTAGATAGAAGTATCATATGAACTTAAAATTTGATAACTGAATTTGATAACCAGTTTGTGGATATGTAAATTTCCCACTTGTAGAAAATACAGGATGAAAGAAAAACAACCAATTTTCAAATGTTTCAGAAAATACATAAATATATAGATTTAGATGTGGATACATACATATAGATAACACACACAGAGAATCACCAAGTAAATATGCCAAAATGCTAAACACTGGTGAATTTGGGTAACCGGTATACAAGAATTCCTTGTACTAAGAATTTTTCTGTCAACTTGACATTACTTTGCAATAAAAGGATTCATAAAAACAAAACTTACATTTCAAAACATACCCATGAATTCTTAGAAATAACCAAGTCAAATTATTGCATAAGAGATAACCATTGAAATAATTAAACTGAGCTAGTCAGAGCACAGGTAAACAATCACATGATATGAAAGCACAACTTTATTCTTTGAACATTCATCCAACCAATACTTGCTGAGCCCCGCTGGAAAATGGGTGCTCCTAAGATTCTGGGGACATGATTATGAACGAGAGAGAAAGGCCCTGCTCACCCAGAACTGACAGCTAGTGGGAGAGACTAACACCAGTCTGCAAAGCCACGTGGGGAAGACTGAGAGGACACATGGTGATGGGTGTTGTCCGAAACGAGGCAGAGAGAAGCTACAGGGAACTTCAGCAGGAACCTCCTAGACTCATGGGTAGTGAAGATCAAACAAGAATTAAACAAGCAAGGAATAAACACTGTATTGACTTAACCTAGCCACATCAGGTTAATTCTAAAGGGCATGTCTTACTGACTGGTGACATGATCTAACGTAGCAAGGTTCATCATATGCTCATTGGACAAGCAGGGTTCACACGCCAAACTGCCGGACAGCTAGGAGGAACCAACCTTCAGCAGGACTTAGGAGCAGAATTTAAGGTACAAAGCGACCACATCTTGATTGACACTGTCCTCAAAGGTCTCCTAATCCTCATATCTATGTGAATTGTTTTATGACACAAGTCAGGTTACCAACAGGGCTTGATGTTGATGGAAAATACTCTAAAACAAATAGAACTTAGATTTCTTGCTTATCATGATAAAGATTAGCATTTGCAGATAGACTCCTGAAAGCCACCCTAATTCTTTCATGATATCACTAAATTGACACTGGAGCAGTAGAGAAAAACTTTCTTTGCTCCTATGTTAGGTCAGGCTAGTATGTCACAATCTAAAATATGGATAAATGGAGCTTCCACGTCATTCTTTTTATAACAAATTTTCCCCAAAATGGATTACATTGTATTACTGCTTAAAATGTTCAGAAAAGTTATATTTCCCAATGGGGAAAAAATTAAAGGAAGATGGAGAAATGCAGTTTGCTTCTGAGCAAATCTGTGAGACTCTCATTTCTTATTAGGACCATGTGTTTGTCCACAGAGTTAATCACATCTGCCCCTTGACCAAAGGGTATCTTGTATTTAATGTAGTTAGTTATGCTCAGCTGGTTATGAAACAATTTCCAATGATATTTCCTGTACTCAGGGGCTTTATCTAGGGTACAAGCAAAGCAGTGAACGTTTCCCTACTGCACTGGGGTGCAGGTATGGCTACACAGAAACAAGCCTGCTTCCTGGCTTCCATGGAGGAACTCGGGACAAGGAGAGGGAACTCCTTTGTGATCGGGAAGTAGATGGTAGGGTTTGGGGAGCTATTTTTCCAGAATCTTCTGGAAAGGGTAGGAGACTGTAAACTACTGTTCTGAAACCAGAGAAACCTGTCCGTCTTTCTCCTTGTTTACAGGAAAATGGATAGAGGAGAGAGAGAATTAAAGAGAGAAGGAAGCAAGGAAAGAGTCAGGGACTGCTCTTGGCCCAAATCATAAGTGCATGTGCCCACTCACACCCAGCACTACTGTGATACAGGAGGCATGAAGATTCACTTTTATGATTCAACTAAACTCTGCACATTTATTTCTTCTCTGCAGCTCATTGGCTATGCTACCTAGTCATATGTTCACAGCACTAAAAACTAGAGAGAACTCTCAGGAGATATGCATGCAATTACCTCCCTTTATTTGATCAGTGAGAAAGAATATAAAGCACTCCCTCTTTATCTGTGAGCATTCAAGAATCTGAGCCGTATTGTCAAGGCATTCTAATTGATCCCAACAGACAGCTCTTGTCTTGTCTCAGGATTACAATTTCCACTAGGGGTTGTTTCCTCAGGTATCAGTTTGCATTGAGGGCCTGGAAGAAAATGAACTCAGCGTTCCACTGAGTCACCCCTATGAATTGAAGCAGTATGATTTTGCGTGCAGGACTCCATCCACCTAATTTAAAATCCTGTCACCACCACACACTAGCTGAGTGATGTGGGCAAGCAATTTGATTTCTTTGTCCCTCAGTTTCCTCATCTACACATTGGGTTTCTTGGGATAGTTGAGATAAAACATGATACATAAATCCCTCAAGACAGTGACATATGCATCATATCCATTTGTTTAAGGTTGGCCGCTGTATTAGAGAAATTAGATGATGTCATTAAATGACAATGTCCTGGCTGTCATTCATCTATGCATTCTGCATACAACCTATTTGCACATCATGTATGCACTGAGGCTATAGATTCGATAGAAGCTACCTTTGTTATTGGGGACCTCAGAGTCTGCAGTGGGGAATGGACAGGGAATAGGCATTAGGAAGGTTTAAACAGCATGGCTATCATGGCAGAGATAGGGCCACATAGCTGCAGTGGCTGTGAGACCTGAAGCTTCTGTAAATTTAAAAGGCTTTTCTTTTCTTAAAAAGGATCCAAAATGATCAAGTGCCATTAGATGATGGACTTGGGTAGGATGCATGAAGTGAGGTGTCCTAAAACTTAAGCTGCAGTAGGTTCACAGCAAATCTGCCATTGGTTGGGGAAGGACAGGGACCAGGATTTCACTGTTGAGAACAAGACACTGTTAGCATGGAATCAGAAGTGAAGGCTATTGTCTACCAAGCCAGGGATTCTGGTGCTCACACACCTGAAGGTAAACGGGAGCTACTGAAAGGATTTCAAGGGCAAGGGCCAGGACAGTAAAGGAAAAGCATATTTATAATTCAAGCATATTTCATAATTCAGGTGGGAAATGCATGCCTGATTCAAGGCAATAATCTATGATGAAAAAGGAGAGAATTTATATAAAATATTAACAGAGGTTTATCAGAATTTCATGACCTGATCTTGTTTTTAAAGGTTAGTTATTGAGTTAGCTATAAGGGGGATGGCTTAAGCCCAGGGCTCCTGACCTCCTGAATTTCATCGGGCCATTACATAGATGTGGATAAGTAATCACTTTTTTCTGGCATTCTTTCCATTAGTTTCACAAAGCCCCCTTGACCCTCTCTACTCTGATTCAACAATGAAATCAATGTCGTCACCACAACTCAAGGGAAGAAAAGAATCCCACAAGCTCTCCGTGTCCCTTTTCTTAGGGGAAATTGATTTGGGTGTTCTTTGGTCACTGCCTAAAAGCACTGAGGCTCCTCTGACAGATGAAGTCCCCGCAGTGCAGGCAACAAATGAAGGTGCCCAGGAAGCTTACGATTTTTACCTAAAAAGGCAACCCGGCTCAACAACAAACAATCCATCTGTCCCAATGAAAAAATGCAGGAGATAAGGGTTCTGCTTCACCTACGCCTATGCATGGAGCTGGGAGTAAAAGTTTTCCATCTTAAACTCCAAGGACAGGTGTAAACAGAAACTCAGTGACTTCCCAGGAGGCTGACTACAAAGAAAAACTAATCAGAAGCCTTTCATCTCTGACCCTTTACCTTTACATCTCTTCTGGGGCATGGAGGTGATGGGGCTGCTGTCCTTTGCACCCAAGGAAGTGACAAGGGGTCTGCTGATCAATAGCCCTCTTTAGGAATGTCTTCAGAGTTGAGTAGAAGGGCCAAAAAAGGAAGCAGAAATCAATACTCATGTCTGGCGAGGAGGTTATCATTATGTTAATTCCACCTATTAAAAGAGAGCAAATAACAAAGGTAAGAAGATCACCTTCTTGTTCTTCCAGGAATTACCATGATTTCTAAGGAGACCAGGAGCTGAGAATCTCAAATTTTAGTTAATGTCATGTCAGAGCGGAGACAGTGCATCCTCTGTGCCCGTCACCCAAGCAGTATTATTTGATTTACTTCCAGCCTTCACTAGGTGGATGATAACTTGCAGTAGAAAAACATAAGAGAAGAATTTCTGACAACAAACCTTTAGGCTTTAGGAAGGAGCAATTCAATAAATAAGTGGAGAAGTTTGGAAGAAATCAACAAAGCAATTCAGAGAATGGAGGGATTGATTTATGGGACAGATCAAGCCTTTGATGTTTAGCTTGGCTAATCAATGACTTTTTTTCCCCTTTTGGACATGGATTAGGGTACGAGAGATGAGTAAAGGATTAAGATGAGTAATTTATGAATGCCTAAGATAAATAATTTCATAGGAGAGACAGGAATTCTTTTTACATTAGCCAACAGAGCTAAATAAATTTAAGAAATTAATTTGAAAAGTGTGCCACAACCAACCCATACTACTTTATTACTTCTTACATACAATACACATTCAGTGGCTCTGTGTTCGTTTAAAATAGAAAAAAATAAACTGGGTGTGGTGGCTCAGATCTGTAATCCCAGTGATTTGGGAGACTGAGACAGGAGGGTCACAATTGGAGGCCAGCTTGGGCAATTTAGCAAGATCCTGTCTCAAAATTCAAAAGAAAATGTACAAAATAAAATTTGATTTCTTAACTAGAGGATTTTGAAACATATAAACAATCGCCTTTAAAATACAATTTAAAAAACCACACCCACTGGGTGCAGTGGCACACACCTGTTAATCCCAGCAGCTCTGGAGGTCTAGCAGGAAGATTGCAATTTCAAAGCCAGCCTCAGCAATTTAGCAAGCCCCTAAACAACTTAGCAAGATCCTGTCACTAAAAAAAAAAAATTAAAAAAAAAAAAAAAAAAAAAGGCCGGCATTGGTTCAGTGACTAAGTACCCCAGGTTCAATTCCTGGGTGAAAAAAGAAAACCCACACCCCATGAGATATTTAAAATTACACCAGCACATATGTTACATTAGACAGAGGTGCAAAACTGAATGTCTCTTCTATCTTTGCCATAGAAAATATTTCTTATGGGAAATGTTTAAAATTGTTTTGAATTTATATCCCTATTCATCTTAGAAATGTAATAAATTTACTGAACTTACTCTTTTAAGTAGTACAAACATTAAACTTAGGGTTAAATTAAGATTTGGGGGGTTGGTAATTTTTTAAAAATGTTTTTAAAAGGTTTTTATGGCTGTCTTATTTGGTTTTTAAAAATTAAACACCCAGCAGAGGGGCCAGCGCTCAGGAGCTGCCTCTCACGCTGACCACCTGGCGACAGCGTTGCTCAGCAGACATTCATGGAGCAGCTCCCCTGTGCACCCTGCCGCCACTGACCCTGTTGTGTCTGCAGAGAAGTTTCCACAAAGAATTTTCCTGCTCCTCCTGCAGTTCTCCACATGCTTCACCACATAGGAGGCTTTTAAAAAAAAAAAAATTATTTATTTGCTTTAGTTGTACACAATGCAATGCATTTGTGTTTACGTGGTGCTGAGGATGGAACCCGGGCCGCGCACGTGCTAGGCGAGCGCTCTGCCGCTGAGCCACAACCCCAGCCCCACTTAGGGGGCTTTTTAGAGTGTATATACAATCATGTCCCTTGCCAACTTGACCATGTCCTTGGTCGTCCCATCGTGTTCAGGGAAGACCACGAGCTTCTTGCCATACCTGCTAGATCCAATAACATCCTCCATCTGCCCCGACCCCTCCCTGACTTCACCTTTGACTGCATCCCCTCCACCCTCCTATAGTTTACCATAACTGCACTCCAAGCCCAGTCCTGTTTTTAGGTCTCATCTGTTCCCTCTACCTGGATTGCTCTTCCTGTGATTTTGGGCAGGGCTGACATCTCTTCTTCCTTCAGGTCTTGTTCAGGTGTCACCTACTCAGAAGGGCTGCCCTTGACCAAGTCATGGGAAACAGCACACACCATCCCTGTGGTGCTCTTGATTTATTTCTTGAATTGTACTATTTATTCACTCAAGCATTTATGGTTTGCCTTCCCCATTAGCTATTATGGGGAACTGTCCTGTCCATCACAGAGTTCAAGGGTTTAGTGGTGCCTGGCACAGGGTAAGCAATTGATATACACTGGGAGAACTAAGAAAGGAAAGGAGAGGAGAGGAGAGGACAGGAGAGGAGAAAAGAAGAGAAGAGGGAGACACACATAATTTCAGTGGCCTGGGAGGCTGAGGTAGGAGGATCATAAATTCAAGGCCAGCCTCAGCAACTTAGTGTGGTCCTAAAGCAATTTAATAAGATCCTGTATACCAGTGGTTAAGCACCCCTGGGTTCAATCCTTGGTACAAAAAAAAAAAAAAAAAAAAAAAAAACCAGGAGGGAGGAAGAAGAGTAATGCTCTGACCCAATACCAAGGGATATTGATATCTCTAGAAAGAGATATCAATGTATGCTCTGAGCTCCTGAAGAACAGAGGCAATGTCTTTGTCCCAGGGTACTTTTCAAGCCTAGCACTCAATTAGGTATTGAAAAATATTTAACAGAGAGTAGCACCTTAACAAATGAATCAACATTATAATCCAGTTGTGGATGATAGCAAAAAGGTAACTGTACAATAATAACTGTACACCATGGTCCTGTGGAAACTTCTTTGCAAACACAACCTAGGACTCACCCTCACAATAACCCATGTAGGTTACTATACTCGTATCCCCATTTCACAGCATGGAACTGAAGCACAATCTCCATAGGAGCAACTTGTTCAGGTCACAGGCAAGTAAGTGGCAGAGCTGGGATGTGAGGAGAGGACACCTAACTCCAGAAGACACGTTCATACTGCATGTAATCCACACCTACAGGTGGGCACCCCACTGGCACGTGGAGATGAGACTCACAGAAGTAGGATATGAAGTCTCCACAGAGCATGAGGTGGGGAGGGTGTAGGGAGGCAGAGGAGAACTCTACACCAGGTTCCAATTTGTCTACTGGCGTCTTTCCTGTCCTTTCTGTTATCTGTGTTCCCCAAACACGTACTCATCCCTTGATCCAATGAGTAGGAAGGATACAGGGACTAGCCAAAGTAGTAAAAAATGAGGTAAGAAGGGTTGGTTGACCCTAAGCCATTGAGGGGGCAAGGCTTTGGGATACATAGAATGATAAGAGCAAATATTAGATGACTAGGAAACTTATTCAGGGATGCATGGGATGGATTTGAAAGGGAAGAATCTTAAGACAATGGGACAAACCAGGCAATGAAGAAACTGCTGTGCCAACAGGAGTAAGGGAGTAATGATAAAATAATAATTAGTTAGATTAATGAGCTATTAGAAATGTCCCTCAATAGATCAGCAGGTGAACAAAATGTGCTCTATCCATACTATGAATATTAAACAATCTTAAACAGGAAGGAAATTCTGACATATGCTACAACACAGATGAACTTGGAAGGCATTACACTAAGTGAAACAAGTCACAAAAGACAAGCACTGTCTAAGTCCACTTATATGAGATGCTTGGAGTAGTCAAATTCATAGAGACAGAAAGCAGGGACTGGAGCTGTAGCTCTGCAGTAGAGTAGGGCGCTTGCCCAGCACATGTCAGGCCCTTGGTTCAGTCCCCAGCACCACACACACAAGTAGAGTTGTGATTGCTAGGGCTTGGGGAGGGAGGAATGGAATGGAGAGTTGGTTTAATGGATGCAGAGTTTTAGTTTTGCAACATGAAAAGGTTCTGGTGATGGGCAGTGACGCTGGCTGCACAAGAGAGTGCGTGTACTGAATGTAACTGGACAGCACATACGTTTAAGTGTGGCTAAAATGGCAAAGTTTATATTATCTATATTTTATTGTGATAACAAATATATAAGCTATTAGATATGGGACAGAGAGAAGGGAGAGATGAGTGAGGGCTCTCTGGATTTGAATAAATACAGAATTACTTAATAAAAAAAATTAGGAGGCTGGGTGACATGAAGGACAGCGGGTGGAGGAGTTTCTTGGGACACAGGGACTTGAAGGTGCCTGTGAACATCCCAGCTAAATCTCCAGAAGGCATTCAGGGGCCATCACCTGGCCCATAGGTGAAAGCACCTGAGGGAGAGGAGTTCACGGGGCCATCAGGCCGAAGCCACCGAGTAACAGACTCAGCCAGAGGTATGCTGAAAGCACTTAGTTCATTTATTTACTACTTGCCTGCTTCTAGGGGAAGTAATTGGCTATTAAAAGGTCATCTGGGTTGTAAACTTCAGGGATGCATCTCTAAGGCTGCTTTGATGGAATTGACATACAGAAGAACATTCACTGGTGCCAAAGTGCCAGGCACTGCCCTGACAGTGTTTTCTCTGGGGCTGATTCTGCAATAGCTGAGCTGCTTCAGCTTAAAGTACAGGCACCTGGCCTCCAGGCACTGCAGATCTGGCACTGCTCAGCCCCAATCTCCCTTCCACTGAAGCACCACAGGGCCCAGCAGGAAGGTGCCCTTGGCATCATCCTGAGCGACCTTGATAAAAAGGGTGGTTGCCTCACCCCGTCTTTAGGCCCATGGAGAGATTTCCAGATGCCTTATCTAGGCCCTGGAATCAGCAGCTTAGGCCTGACTCACCCGACACTTGCCAGCAGATTCTGGAGGCCCTTGACAATGTGAGGAAATAAGCAATACACAATTGGGGAGGTCTTTTGTATGGCAACCAGCTTCACTTTTCCTGGCTCTAAATAGCACCTATGCTATGGCAACATGACGTGTAGGATCACTTCTATTTTCGGTTCTTCAATGCTAACCTTCTTGTTTTATGCTAAACTGAATGTCAAGGGTTGCTTCTTCTACTTCTTATTATGGCTTCATCCACAAAGTGACTAAAATATGCACCCTCTTCAGGAATTTTGAAAAACTACCTCCCTGTTTATTGACATCCCAACTTTTTATCTTAAATTTAAATTGTTGCAAATGATATTATTTCCACTGTATTGGAAATATTTAAGTATTTAACTTTGTAAACAAAATTCTTTATCTCACATTCAAATGTATTTAGTGGTGTATAACACTTGTCGTTGATTACTGACTGTATTTACTGTGTAAAACACAGGAACCAGACTTTGAGCAATGGTCAGAAATTGTATAGCAACCCATTTTGTCCTCAAAAGCTCTATCCTTCCCTGGAGGTGTATCTCAGTGGTAGAAGAATGTCTAGCATGCTTATGACCCTGGTTTGATCGATCTTCAGTACTACAAAAAAAAAAAAAAAATCAAAACAAAACTATATTCCATTCTATGGCCCTTTCAGAATTTTATCCTAATATATTTCAATATCTGAGAGTTTATTTTATGGTTACTTATTATATGTCCCGAAAAAATGTACAAATTAAAAACTTAACATTTTAAATAATTCTTGTGATCAAATGGCTCTAAATTTTTAAAAAAAAATTATTTTGGATGGAATAATCCATACAATTTTTCCTATAAAATTCAGCAGAACATATTGCCAGTTTTTTTTAAATATGTATTTATTTGCTTTAGTTGTACACAATGCGTTTATTTTTACGTGGTGCTGAGGATTGAACCTGGGCCGTGCACATGCTAGGCAAGCGCTCTACCACTGAGCCACAACCCCAGCCCGTATTGCCAGTTTTTATAACTACTTCTTAAGTAGGAAGATAAATTTTCTTAGAAAACATCCATTCACAAGATCTATAGGTGGAGATGTCAATTTGTTTAAAGAAGATTACTATCGTCTTTACTATCTTATTTCAAATAGTTGCATATTTTATGTCTAGAAGATTTTTACACCTCCAAGCAATGTGTCATAGGGCAAGGCCTGTCTCTTGTCAATCAGGGTCACGGTTCATGTGAAACAGAGATGGGAAAGGACACTGAGCATGTTCAGGTTAGCTGGCCAAAGAAGCCAAATGATAGCAAGTGTGCAAGGTGACTCCTTGAGACCCACTATACTGAATACCTTCTGCATGGTCTTCATATACTGGGGGTAGGGGGAAATATGTGCCCAGTTGTAAAAGCTACTGTTCTAGAAAATCAAGCTAGTGCACTGGAAAGCAATACACTATAGGGCATTCTTCCTACTTTCTGACTATAGACTCAGAGTTTTTCAAACAAATGACAATGATTCATTGCACTAGTAAAGCTGTTCAGCATATAAAATGCTGCAAAAACTTAAACAATGTCATTCTTTTATTCAAGTAACAGACATTGAGCATTTACTCTGTGAAGCACTATACTATTTAAACACTGAGAATCTAGTGCTGAAAAGAAGAGCCAGGCATGGTGGCGGATGCCTGTAATACCAGCAATTTGGGAGGCTGAAGCAGGAGGATCTCAAGTTCCAGGCCAGCTTCAGTAACTTAGTGAGATCCTATCTCAAAATTAAGATAAAAATAAGGATTGAGGATTCACTGAAGGGTAAAGTGCCCTGAGGTTCAATTGCAATACAAAAGAAAAACAGTGCTGAATGGAGGAATGTTGGAGACTGAGACAATAAAACATGGGGTGCGGGTGAGATAATGGGATAATGAAGGATGAGGGGCATAGGGGTTATAAGATGGTCCACATGGTTCAGTTTCAGGCCCCTTTTAAAGGGAAGTCAGAAAAGAAGCATGGGTGGAAGGAGATGATGGTGAGTTTGATCTGTAGTCCTGGGACAGAGATGTTTGAAGGCAATATGTCTAGATGCAAGTCATTCAATGGGCCTGGGATTTAATTGGAAGATACAAAAAAAATATATTTTATTTTTAAAAACTGAAAGAAGGCTCATTGATCATGCATTTTATTCCATGTAATGTGCAAGTTTTGTGTACTTCAAAGATGAAGAGATGATCCTTGGTATCCTGAAGCTCACAGGCTAGTGGATGAGCCAGGTATGGAAACGAGGCCAAAGAGGAGGTTTGGGTTTATCTCTTAGGCCAGACCGGGGCCTGGACCAACCAAACTTCAGAAATTAGAACACAAATAGAGCAGAAGAGCATATCTAACTGAATCCTCTTATTTTACTGATAAATTTTAAGGTGATTTCTCTCAGCACTGAAGTTCAGGCTCAGTTGGTATTCAAGAGACTTCTTTTTGCTTTATGCACTGCACATTCTTCAGTTTAGAACATCTTTAAGCCACAGAGAAACACTAAGGGAAATTCTACAGACTAAAAGAAAGGTCACCTCCCACCAGGGAAGAGAGCTCTATAGGGGTCAGTCTGCTTGCTATCCAGCAATGCAGAGTGAACCTGAGCTATTTTTAAATTTAAAAAAAAAAAAAAACCCAGGATTATTCAAAGACAAGCAATCTTTTTTTTTATATTTATTTATTTACTTTAGTTGTATACAATGCAATGCATTTATGTTTATGTGGTGCTGAGGATCGAACCCGGGCCACGCACGTGCGAGGCGAGCGCTCTGCCGCTGAGCCACAACCCCAGCCCCTATTTTTTAAATTTTATTTATTTTTATTCTAATTTGTTATATATGAGAGCAGAATGCATTACAATTCATATAACACATATAGAGCACAGTTTTTCATATCTCTGGTTGTATATAGAGAATATTCACACCATTTGTGTCTTCATACATGTACTTTGGATAATGATATCCATCTCATTCCACCATCTTTTACCCCCATGCCTCCTTATATCAGAGAAAACATTTGGCATTTGGTTTTTTGAGATTGGCTAACTTCACTTAGTATTATATTCTCCAACTCCATCCATTTACCTGCAAATGCCATGATTTTATTCTTTTTTGTTGCTGAGTAATATTTTATTGTGTATATATACCACATTTTCTTTATTCATCTACTGAGGGGCATCTAGGTTGGTTCCACAGTTCAGCTATTGTGAATTGTGCTGCTAGAAACATTGACGTGGCTGTGTCACTGTAGTATGCTGTTCTTAAGTCCTTTGGGTATGGACTGAGGAGTGGGATAGCTGATTCAAATGATGAGAACCTGGGCTATTTTTAGGGAAGCCCTCTAAAGCCACCTTAAATATTCTCCATATCTGATCATGGGGAATCTAAGAAGAAACTAGTCTACATTTAAATGTAGATTATAGTTTTCCTAAAAGGAAACCTGGAATCTTCATTTTGAACAAATCCACTTTTAAGGCAAGAGGGGAGGAATAAACATCTGAAATAAAATATAAAAGATCACAAAATGCCTCAAAAATGTTCTTGCCCCCACTTTCCCCTGCCCTGCTTTCTGATGACTCCCTAGGTTCCTCACCAACACCAAGAGGTAAGTTATTATATTTTCCAGCTCATCTTTTTCCACATCGACCAGCAATTTATCCCTCATTCCTTATGAGAACCTCACCTGCACACCAGCCCAATTGTGGACAAGCAATGGGGGCATGGACACTGGGTTGCCTCTAGGCCACCGTTTTGATAAGGCCAGCAATATCATGGGTCCAATTAATACCAATATACCTCAAGAGCCTCTTTCAAAGTTCACATTTCATAGAAGCTCAGGGCACTTCCTTTACTGGCTCATATACAGGCATAAGCTTTTGTTATGTTGCATGGGAGGATCTATCAAAGACTCAGCTCAGGCAGACTATTTCCTTCTATTCTCAGCAGGATTGTCTGGCTCTAGGACACCAAGCCTGGCTGGAGCTTGAACTTCCCTCATTGACAAATGGATCTCCTCCTAGCACATTGTTTTGGGTCCTGGGAGCCTATTTTATAGCATCCTCAATTTTCTTTCATTTGCTTCTAATGATTTAATATTTTTTTAAAAAGAATATGTACTCTTATTCACATTCATATATATTGAAATAAAATAGTTTTGTTTCCTTTTTTCTTAACTTGGTATTTTCCCCCTACAAATGCAGATTGTAGGTCAAGGCCATACTGGCTGACTGATCTCCAGTAGATGAGGGTATTATAAAGAGAGAGAAAGCAAGAGAATAGTTTCCAGAAGGATTGGCAAGTTGTAAGATATATGGATTCTGATAAACTGTCCACTTCAGTAGAATACTCAACAACCAAAATGGTTAAGGATGGATTTCATAATTTTCACAGAGAAACTAAAAATAGAAATGTGAAACTAGTTCACATTTACTAGTGTTACTAGTTCAGATGTGTTCTATTGATATTTGTTTTACATAAGACCAACTACTATATAAAAACCCATAATCGTGTTGGAGACGTAAAATGGTGTAGCCACTATGAGAAACAATATGGTAGCTCCTCAAAAAATCAGACATGATCCAGAAATTCCACTTCTGGTATATACCCAAAAGAAGTGGAGGCAAGATCTCAAATAGATGCTGTAGATTCGTACTCAGTAGCATTAGTCACAATAGCCCCAAAGGAGAAGCAAATCATGTGTTCATGAACATATGAATGGATAAGCAAAATGTAATATACACACCTACAAGGGAATGTTATTCAGTCTTAGAATGAAACAACAGAGATGAACTTTGACATTACACTAAGTGAAACAAACTAATCACAAAAAAAGAAAAAATACTGTTGATTCCATTTATGTGAGGTTAACTAGAGCAGTCAAATTTATAAAGACAGAAAGTAGAACAGTGGTTTCCCAGGACTGGAAGAAGAGAAGAATGGGAAGTTGTTGTATGGTATACAACTTCAGTTTTTCAAGATGAAAAGGCATAGAAGTTGGGGGTTGAATGGTGATTACCAGTTTCTAGGGAAAGCAGGGGGTAGGCAGAGAATGGGAAGGCTGATAGTGTACCCCAAGTTAGTTAGAAAACATCAAGAAGTTCTGCACGGTAGGGTGACTACAGATTATGAGACTATACTGTACATTTCAGAAGGCTAGAAGAAAAGATTTAGAATGTTTTCACCATAAGGAAATGAAAAATGTTTGAGGAGACAGGTATGTTTAACCTGGCTTAAACATCACACAATCTATATATGTATTGAAACATCACATTACTCTGTTAACATGGACAGTTTTTATGTCTTTATTAACCAGCTATGGTAGCTTGAAGTAAAAAGATAATATACAAAAAAGAAGATAAAACATGTTCTAGAGATTGGCTGCACAACAACATGAATGTACAGATACTAAACTGCATGCTTACAAATGGTCAAGGTGGGGGCTCAGGGTATACAGCACTTTCCTAGCATGCACAAGGTCCTGAGTTTGATCCCCACCACACACACACACACACACACACACACAAAGAAAATGAAAAGAAAAACAAAGGAAATGGTTCATGTGGTAAATATCATGTCATCTGTATTTTATATGATTTGTGTGTATGCACATGTGTGCTAAGGATTGAACCCAGGGCCTCTACAGTGCTCTACTGCTGAGCTACATCCCCAGTCCTATAATTAAAAAAAAAAAAAAAAAACACCATCAACTTTAAATTAAGATGTCATCCCTACAGGAATTCTGAGTACTAAACCATCTAGGAAAGACAGCAAACTAATTTTCTCTAAAAATCATTTTTCAATCAGGACTTTTCTGATTGCAGGTAACAGAAAATCCAACTGAAACTAAAGGGAAAACACAACATCTTGCTCATAAAGTGAGACATGAGGGGAGGGAACCTGGGAAGGAACTCCAGGTCACAGCCTGCTTTCTTCTGTGCCGGCTCCAGTCCCAAATAGGTGCACCCTTGGGGTGGCAGGACTGTTTCCAGCAACTCTGAGATTATGACTCACAACTCCAAACCCTGCTGAAAATATGAGTGTGCCTTCTCTCAACCCTCCAGTGACAGCCCACAACTGTATCTCCTCAGTTTTGATGAACCTGCTATCCCAATACCAAGGTACTGTGGCCAGAGTGATGCTTGTGGGCCAGGGCTGAGATGAGGATGCTGATTACTTAAAGTAAAAAGAAATAGATAATGGGCAGGGAAAGCAAATGCTTGATGCTATGGTTCAAACTATGCTATAGTTTGTCCCCTCAAAATCTCAGGTTGAAATTCAATCTCCAAATGAGATATTAAGCGGAGTGGAACCTTTAAGAAGTGCTTAAAGGGCTCTACCCTCATAAAAGGATTAATGTATTGAACCAATAAATGGATTCATAGGTAACCTCAAGAGTGGGTCTTCTACAAAAGCCAGATTGTCTAGGTCTCTCATGTTCGCTGTCTCTTACTTGGTGATGTCCTGTCTCAGGACTCTGCCAGCAAGAAGATTGTCACCAGATGTGTCCCTTCAACCTGGGACCATGAGCCAAAATAAACCTCTGCTTTGCAACTTTCCCAGTGATAGTGTGATATTAGCAATAGAAAATGAACTAAGACACTCACTATGATCATGAGCTGTAAAAGTGGCCATTGGCTGTAAAACTTGGGAAAGTTATTTTGTAGGTGCTGCTTCCAAGACCTTTTTTAAAAATTTTTGCTGTGATTTCTATGTTGAAAATACAATGTCCACAAGAACATATCCACAGTAGTGAGTGGAGTCACAGAATCCTCCCAGGGCAGTTGAACATGGAGTTCAAGTGAGGTCATAGCTAAACATTGCAGCATTATTAATTAGATTAGAAAAGAAGTCACCTACCAGAGCAAACAGTACAGATGGGGGTGAGAGAGAGAACAGAGATGACAGAAACCAAAGTGGGCATGCTGACATTTCCTGCGGTTCACTAACTTGACTTTGTGGCCTCCATAAATTTCACTCAGAATTACTGTCATTGAAATTAATGAAATCACAGGCGGTTCAACAAAAGAAGGATCAATCTACAGTTTTATGTAGGGTCAGAGAGACCTTCAGAGAGGTGTGCTTCCTGTCATTAAGGGCTGGGTGCCCAGTTTGCTTAAACTACCTTTCAGGAATTTCACGAAAATTCTATATCAGCTTTTAAAGCTGGAAATTCTGCATTAAAGACAAAAATTAAGTCTTTGGGTTTTATAAATCAATATACATATACATCTATATATGCATATACATCCATATACATATTGTATCAAAAAGAGAAAACAAGGGTTCTTTGAAACATTCTTTTAAAATTCAAGATGAAAAATAGACATCTTAAAAATGTTATTATATAGTATGTGTTTCTTTCCTAAAGTCTATGGAAAGAGCAATTACTCATGTGTGTGTGCATGAAGGTGTAGCAAATACATAGCTGTGTTTAAGTGAATAAATAGCACTCTTAAGTTTTTAAGAAAATTCCTATTAGTATTCTATAACCATTTTCCACAATATTGCTAACTTTTTGAGCTGAGCACCATGGCACGTGCCTATAATTGCATTTACTCAAGAGGCTGAGGCAGAAGAATCACAAGTTCAAAGCCAGCCTGGGAAACATAGAAAGAACCTGTCACAAAATAAGAATTTTTTTAAAAGGGCTGGGGACGCGATTTAGTGATAAAGCACCTCTGGTTTCAATCCCCATTTAGAAGGAGGAGGAGGAGAAGGAGGGGAAGGGGAAGAGGAAGAAGAAGAAGGGAACTAGAATCTTTATTTTACTTAAATACAAAATTCATTCACATACACTATATAAAATATATTATCAAGTCTTATATTAGAGACAAACCCAGCACGGTTGTCTCAGATCAAAGGATGATAATAGGAATAATGGGCCAAATTTCCACTGGAATTTAAAATTTTAATTTTTTTGCCAGGTCTACAGTTTCCTAGTTTGAAATATAATTCAGGTTATTGTTTCTATTATTCTATTTTTCCGTGTGCAGAAATCTGTTCTTTACTTAATAATTCTAACATACAAAAAAAAAAAAATAGCAATGATCCTAAGGGAGGAAGAATTAACATTCTGTTCTATTAGAGAATTTTGTTTTCTTTCCCAGCCCAGGTCCTCATCCTCTGACCCCACTTCTTGGCTGAACTGGTCATGGTCTTACTCCTGCCCTTATTTCCACCTTTCAAAACAGGAGAACAGCTTCTCTTCAGTTAGCTTTTGTTGCCAAGAATTACTCTCATCTTCAAGAGTCTCATCTCCCAGGTGAGATAAAAATTAAATCTCTGAAGTTCCTGTGTACCTGTACATTTGTATAATGAAGGGACATTTCAAAAATAGAAATACTATATGCACTAGTTGGATTAAGAAGCTATGGCATTCTTTTTTTAAATATTTATTTATTTGCTTTTAGTTGTACACAATGCGTTTATTTTTACGTGGTGCTGAGGATCGAACCCGGGCCGCGCACGTGCTAGGCGAGCGCTCTACCGCTGAGCCACATCCCCAGCCCTAGCTATGGCATTCTTTTAAAAATATTTTTAGCCGGGCTCGGTGGCGCATGCCTGTAATCCCAGCACTTGGGAGGCTGAGGCAGGAGGATCGCGAGTTCAAAGTCAGCCTCAGCAATGGCGAGGCACTTAGCAACTCAGTGAGACCCTGTCTCTAATAAAATACAAAAAAGGGCTGGGGATGTGGCCCAGTGGTCGAGTGCCCCTGAGTTCAATCCCCAGTACCAAAAAAAATAAAAAATAAAATAAAAATAAAAATATTTTTAGTTGTAGATGGACACAATGCCTTTGTTTTATATATTTGTTTGTTTGTTTATTTTTATGTATGCTGAGGACTGAACCCAGTGCCTCATGAATGCTAGGTAAGTGCTCTACAACTGAGCCACAACCCCCAGACCCCTAAGGAATTCTTAAATAAGCATTTTCTAGAGAAGAAAAGCTCCTTGGTTGTATCTTTTATGACTGATTTAGAGAGAGACTAATATTCTTATAGTCCCTGGCAAAATGACATCACTTAGTTTTCTTCTCCATTTTCTCTTCCTGTTTCCTTAGTCCTCTAGCTTTCTCTCTTTTTCTCCCCATCCCCTCCACAATCCCTTCTCCTCCTCCCCCTCAAGGAAAGAAACAGGAGCTTAGGGGTACAATCCTGCTAACACCCCACTGTCAGATGTGAACTGAGGTTCAAAATCTGGTATTGTGAGCAGGTTCAGGACTTTTGTGAGCGTGTGTGACATAAAATAGCACCGTTTTGTTATACTCCTGGATTCTATAGGTTCAGGATTCAGAAAAGGCACCATAAGGATAGGCTGTTTCTATTCTATGATGCCTGAGACCTCAGATGATAAGACTAGGGATGACTCCATAGCTGACGGGTTTGGAAACTGTATTCACTCGTGCATTTGTCTGGTGCTCTTGCTGGCAAGCATCTGGGACCTCAAACCTACAGATAAATTGTCCCCTGAATGTGGATGATTCAGGTTTTCTACTACACAGCGACCGAGTTCCAAGAGTGAGAGACCAAAAAGAAGGAGCACAAAGCTGTACCACCTTTTCTGACCAAGATTTAAAGGTCAAATAGCATCATATGGTTGTCACTAGCCCAGCCAGTTTCAGGAAATGTCATGTTGTAGGAAGAGTGTGAATGATGGGACGTATTTTTCTCACTATCTTTAGAAAATATAATTATGAACAATAATATTTTCAAATTAAAGTTACCGTAATTCCAATAGTTAAATTTGCTAGGAATCTCCAGAAAGAGGTGCCACACATAAATTGTCAAATTTGAGAAGAGCTTACTAGAGTTTGTTTACAAATATTTGACGATGATGTAGGAAAATTATGAAAGATAGTGTGCCATGCAGGGCACAACTCTTTAACCACTCTTAAGCTGGAAAGAGCACACCGATTTTGAATCATATGATATGCATTATTTTATGCCCTGCTCCTTTTTTCAATAGGATATTTGTACGATTCACCTGTGTTGCATGTAGCTCAAGTGCATTTATTTTCAATATTGTATGGAATTCTCTTTATGAAACATTGTAATTTATTTATCCATTTCCCTATGATAGACAGTTGGTTTAGGTTTGGCGAAGGTTTGCGTATGTGCCTGGATTTTCCAGGACATGTACTAGGAGTAGAATGTATCCAGAATACATAATGACGTCTGACAAAGTAAGAAGAGTAAGATGGAAAAATAAAGAGTATTAAACAGAAGACTCGAACTGTATAAACAAGAAGATCAAATGGCCAATGCATATTTAAAAATACACAATTATTAGTTACCAGGATAAAAATTAAACCAAATCACTTTACCAGAGTGGTAAGCAAAAATAGAAAAGACAAACAATATTGTTATCAAGGATATGGACCAACCAAAATATACTCTTATTTGGTGAGAATGTAAATTGATTCTATTATGCTGGAAAATGTCTTGCCATCATATACTGGAAAAGAGAGAGAGAGAGAGAGAGAGAAGAAACAAGAAAATGAGTACATTTAACTTACTTAAAAGCTAAAACCACACCTACCTATGAACACACTTGGAAAACCATTTTGTAAGATAAACAATGCCAGAAAACTAGGAACATAAATGAAGATCTAATTTCAGAGCCGGGTGCGGTGGTGCAGACCTGTAACCCCAGCACTTGGGAGGCTGAGGCAGGAGGATTGCAAGTTCAAAGCCAGCCTCAGCAGTGGCAAGGCACCTAGCAACTCAGTGAGACCCTGTCTCTAATAAATACAAAAACAAAAAAAAAAGGGCTGGAGATGTGGCCCAGTGGTCGAGTGCTCCTAAGTTCAATCCCTGGTACCAAAATAAATAAATAAATAAACAAAAGTGAAGATACAATTTCAAATAAAAAATAATGAAGTTGAGTCCTAATTCTAATTTCAAAAAACTAAAGTCTCTGACTCATGACAGATTAGTTACATTTTCCCCCATATTTTTAAAATAGCGAAACAAACACTGAGAAATATACAGAGAATGACATAAGAAAAATTCTTGCATCCCTTATACATTTGGTCAATTTTTATTTGCTTTACTTGTGCATTAAATATATATCTATTTAACATGTAACATTGTAGACAATCCCCATGAACAAAATAAAAATAAAATGCCTCGGCTTCATTACATCAGTCCTGGGAACTAACAAATGAAAGAGGTGAATTTAGGGTTCCAAAAATAAGATCATGGGAATTTAAATAAAAGAACTATTACTTAGAAAAGAAGGATTTAGAAGGAAAAGATAGAGTGGTGATCTGAGATATAAAGAGGTGGTCACTAAGGGGTGCAAGGTTAATAAGATATATTCAATTCTAGATAGCTAATACTCTGTAGAAAACAGAATTTAATTGACATAAATCCCGTTACCTTGTTCCTTTGTGAGAACTAGTGATACACATTACAACTAGAATTCTGTAACTAGCCCACAAAGAAGTGAATAAAGGAAATCTCTGTTGAATGAGATGGTCTTACTACAAAGCCACCAGTTATAAAGAGTGGCTGCAGAGTACCTGCTGATACAGTGACACTTTAGGGCTCTAAAAACTTGAAATTTGTCAAGATTCATGGAAATTTTATTTTGAATTTCCTGTTGAGAGCACTCACTAAGGAAATTGTGTGTGTATGTGTTGGGTGGGGGGTGTTCCAGGATTTGAACTCAGAGACACTTAATTCCCCAGCGCATTTTATTTTTTATTTAGGGACAGGATCTCACAGAGTTGCTTAGGGCCTCGATGAGTTGCTGAGGCTGGCTTTGAACTCAAGATCCTCCTGCCTAGTCTCCTGAGCCGCTAAGATTACAGGCATGTGCTACTGTACCAAGCTCACCAAGGAAATTTTAAAAAGTAACAACAAAATGTGTAACCTGTCTAAAAGTAGAGTCAATACCAGAAGGAACTTCTAGAAAATCATCATGTATAAACACTGCAGCAACCACCAGTGTGATAGTCATGATGATTTTTATCTTCTTACTAGGTAATAATAAAAAAGAATATCACTATGTAGTTCTATCTACTGATCTTTATTAAGTAAAATTATCAAACGTATTCTAACCTTCCCTTTTATATTAGTAGAATTAGTAGAATTACTCTATGAGCATAAAAGCAATAAAATTATATTTCTTCAAAATATTCTGCATATCATTTTTTACCTCTCTCTAGTTAACAAAGATTTCTAAAATTTCAGTACAGTCAATGAAATCTGCCCATGTTTTCACAGATATTTTTCAAGATAAATTTTACGTATATAACCATTTCTTTAGTGATTTCTGTATCTACAAAATTACATATTTTGCCAAATCTCTTCATAATGATCTACACCAAAGAATTTAAGTCATGGTTTCCTATAGAAGGTCAATATATAGTATAGATGTTTATAAACCGATGGCTACTACCACTGTTTGAAACAGTTCTTTTTTGTTGTTGTTGTTGTTGTTGTTGTTTTTTACTAAGTAGACAAAATCTTAGCTTTTAAAAAGGATAGGGTATATAGGGAGAAAGAAATGTTCTGAGACTAGATAGTGGTGACAGTTGAACAACACTGTGAATTTACTATGTGCCACTGAGTTGTGTATTTTGGAATGGTTGAAAGGTGCATTTTGCCACAATAATAAAAGCAGGAAGCATATTTTATTCTGCTTGCAGAGGACACCCTGCTCATCTTGACTGGTTTTTTGTTTTTTTTTTTTTTTTTTTTTTTTTGGTACTGGGGATTGAACCCAAGGGCCCTTAACCACTGAGCTCCATCCCCTGTCCTTTTTTTTTAAATTTTGAGATAGGGTCTCACTAGTTTGCTTAAGTCCTCCCTAAATTACTGAGGATGTCCTCAAATTTGCAATCCTCCTGCCTCAGCTTTCGAGTCACTAGGATTACAGGCATGCACCACCACTCCTGGCCCTTTAAAATTTTTATGGTAGAGGTATCTGTTCTGAGGTGTGCTGCACCTAATTTAAATCCTAATTATAAACTATAGTTTAGAGGATCATTGCAAGAGGAATGGGAAAATTGGTAATTTGTCAGAAGACTGAAAGCACTTTAGAGGGAATTTTTGCTTAAAATATTAATTTTGTTTTAAAATACTGAGTTCCCTTCAAGCTGAAATATATGAAAAGGAGACCAGATACACTGGCCTACCCGACAGACACGTCCCCAGGCAGGCTGACCTCCCTGCCTGGCGGCCAGCAGCTTCTAGACAACACATAAACAGTGTCTCTGACAGAAAGAGCAGCGGCTCCAGGCATCGATGATAGCGCTCACCAACAAAGCAGGGAAGTGGAGACCCTGGTTTATTTACAAAGCGTACGTGCTAGAAAGGACAGAGATAAAGCCGTTCCCAGGAGGAGCAACATCTGCACTACCCTAGCACAGAGATGCTCCCCTTTCTCCTGTTTCCAAGCTGATCAGAGAAACCAACAAAAGAAGCAAAACACCACCGGTCTTGTCACAAGACTGGAGAAATCCACACTCTGGCCCTTGTGGGATGAGCTCCAGAAACCCAGCAAGA
The DNA here is from genome assembly GCA_025594165.1 of Tamias sibiricus. Classification (NCBI taxonomy): domain Eukaryota; kingdom Metazoa; phylum Chordata; class Mammalia; order Rodentia; family Sciuridae; genus Tamias; species Tamias sibiricus. Next base: position 161,869,991 of record CM046658.1, read on the forward strand.
GTTTCACCTCCCCACTCCACCCACCCGTCCCCAAATTGATCTTCAATGTGCACCTATTAAAATGCAAATGATCTAGAGATGCCAACATGCTAAACTCCATCAAGCATGCAAAAGAGGCTGTTGGTCCAGGTTGATAATGGAGAACCATCCCGAAGCTTTAAAGTGATAAACTTTTGAGCTTAGAAGAGCTCCTTTCCCATGCATGATTGAGACGAGCCTGGAAAGATCAGAAACCCCATAGCTTATCCTCCCTACCTAGTGACCAATGGATGCTGTGACAAATTCCCCCAAAGCTTAGTCTCCTCTATACACATGTCTGACAAGTAACACAGGTTCTTTGGTGTCCAATCCCCCTTTTGGGGGACAGAATCAGTAGCGGACTCATCTTCACCCATACTCTTAACAAACTCTCTCTCTCTCTCTTTTTCTCCTTTTTTCCCTCTCCCTCTCCCTCAGTAGTTGCTTTGTGCCAGTGTGTAATAGGTGCTAAAATAAAGCTATGAATAGACAAAGTCCCCTACTTTTGAACTTTAGTAAATGATGAAGATAAGCAAAGAGATATTTGGGATGCTATTACCTGGAAATGCACAAAGGCCAAAAGAACCCAGGGAGAGTCAGCCTACCTCCCACAAAACTCTGCGATTGAGTTAAGATCGTGGAAGCCATTGGTTCCAGCTACTGTAGAATAGAAACCTGGGTGTGCTGGAGCCAGGGTTGCAGGAAAGATTTAAGGGAGTGCCCAGAAGCCCTGTCTGTGGTTTGGATGAGGAGTCAGGGTGGCATTCCTTCACAGGGTAGCATTGCCTTGTGACCACTGTTTATACATGAGTCTTCTCTGCCACTGTGACTACTGTCAATTCCAAAATAACGAATCCCCATTACCTAATATTCACAAGGAAGCTAGAAACGCTTAGAACAATTACAAAAGGACACTTTGAGTGATTTTCAATATTAAAACTTAATTATCTATTTGTTTAGTTAGCTAAATCCTGAATCCATAAATAAAAATGAAGAAATGACTAATATCCACTCTGTTTCTTAGATTCTGGAGTTGGAGATTCGGCCAATCACACATTAAAAATGTAGTCACATCAGTACTGAACTTGTGCAGATTTTTTTTGATCATTATTCTCCAAACAACATAGTATAGCAATATTTACATAGCATTTACACCATTAGGTATTATAAGTAATCTAGAGATAGTTTAAGATATATAGAAGAATGTTTGTAGGTTCTATGCAAATACTATACCACTTTATATAAAGGACATGAGCATCCTTGGATGTGGGTATCCATGGTGACCCTGGGTACTGCAGATACTGAGGAGTGGCTGTATGTGTCTTTTCTCATTTACAAGAAAACAAATATCCATTGTCCCTGAATCACACAATCGAGCTATGGAAAAACAGGAAACGTAGAGGGAAAAAATAGGAGAAAGAAAGTAGAAGGAAGAGGAAAATGGGGAATAGGAGAAGCAAGAGAAGGAGTGGGGAGAGGTGGAGAACAATGAGGATAAAGAGAAGGAGGGTGGAGAAGAGAGAAAAGAGGAGACAAAGAGAAAGTGGGGAGCAGGGATAAGAGGCATCATAGCCACCTACTGATAGTATCTCTACCCATGAGTCAAATTCTTCTCTACTTCAAAGGGAACAAACATATAGTGAGCCCCACCTCTTGGACCATGACTGGGTTATCATACAAATTATGAATTGAATTTCCAACTCTGTGAGATAGTATCCACATATTATACATAAGGAAATAGACCTAGGGAGTGAATGATGTTCCCAGGACATAGATAATAAGTGACAGATACAACTGTTAGCTTATTGGTATGAGATTCTGTGGGTCTCAGTTCAACAGCGCTGCTATAGCAAATACCTGAGCTTGGGTAATTTGTAAAGAACAACTTATCTTCACATATGTCTAAAGGTTGATAAATCCAAGATGAAGATGCCAGCAGGTTCAGTTTTCTGGTGAGTGCTACGCTCTGTGTCCAAGATGGCACCTGGTGACCTGGTGGCTGCATCCTGTCAGGGGAGGAACACTGGGTCCTCATGTGGTAGAAGTCACAGGAGCAAGCCACTGAAATGTTACATAAAGCCTCTTTTATAAGGACCTTAATCCTATTCATGAGGGAGGAGTCTTCACAGTCTAATCACCCCTTAAAGACCCCAACACTTAAAACTATCATACTGGGAACACCTGAATGTTTTGGGGGGACACATTCAAACCAAAGTATGGCAGAAAACAAACTAAGATTATTTTAAAGCAGAATTGGACTTCTTGGGAAATGCTTTTGCTGACACTGTATTTATATTACTTTCAATTAAACCAATTAATCCAGTACCTGGTTGGTCTCCCAAGCTAAACATTGGGCATTAGCACAGCTTCAAATCCTAACAATCATGCCTTAAGTGCAAGTCCACCTCCATCTGCAAGCCCTCAGGCCCCCCTCAGGTCCTCTCAGGGCTCTCTGAAGTCTCTCTGAGCCTATAGCCATCTTCCACAATGCCACCGGAAGGGGCCCAATGGCCAGGCTGCTGAAACAATGTTCATGCCACACTGCTCTCAAACCTCAACTGGGTCCCTGATACCTACAGTGTTCTTCCTCCAACAGGACGCAGCCACCAGATGCCATCTTAGAAGCAGAGTATGATCCTCCCCAGAAAACCAAACCTGCCATGCACCTTGATCTTGGACTTCCCAGCTGCTAGAAGCGTGGAAAAATAAATGTTCTTTGCAAATTACCCAGTCTCAGGAAGATTCAGGGACCCAGGAAATAAATGGCCACTGGTGGGCAGTCCTAGGTCATTTTTTGGAACAAATGGAGTTAAGCAAGAAATTAACATAGACAATCATTAACAGTCTGGCTACAACCTGTCTTCTAGCTGCATTTACCACCTCTCTTTCTTCTCAGTTTCCCTCTCCTCCCCATTTGTCAACCTTGAACCTGACAGATGGACCTCATGATTCCTTTTAGGGTTCACTGTATTTGCTCACATATATGCCCTCTACCTGGCATCCTCTTCCACGCCCTTCTTCACCTGGCACAGACCTGCTCGTCTACCCTTCATGAGCTGGCTCATGTATGGTCTCTATGGAAGCTTTGCTCTCCCCTACAGGCAGAGTAAAATGAGCTTAAATATGCAGTAATGCTCCGTCCCGCCACCCCCAAAGCACAGGACAGAAACACACCCCCAAAAGGCACATACCACACTGTTCTTTAAGCTTCAAGCCTGTCTTCCCCACCAAATTGTGCATTTCTAGATTGTGATTTATTAACCTTTTACTCCCACATGCAAGTACTTGGCACATACAAAGTGTTTGGTAAATTTGCTAAATGAAGATAAGCTTGAATAGCTGAAATCCAGAATCCGGTTTCTCCAGAAACAGAACACAGGGCTGCCTACAGGATGTGCCCGTACTTTTAGAACTTAATGGGACAATTTCATCACTCTTTTACTATATTATTAATATTATTTTCAAAGAGGCTCAGGACTTTAATTTCCAGCACAGCAAGGGCTGATCATTATTCTGTGAGAATGAGGGGGTTGGTGGTGTAAATTCAGGCCTCTGGTGATGCCTCTCTAAGGAAAAGATATAGCTCCGTTGGTAGAGTGCTTGCCTTGCATATACAAGGCCCTGGGTTCAATCCCTAGCACCAAGAAAAAAAGCAAATCACAAGGAAAGGAAAGTCTTAGCACCTCCCATGAGCCACCACATCCCCAGAGACAGTCCACTGCAGCAAACCCACAGCCACGTGGATCTGAATTTCACCCAAAAGTTTCTTTTCTTTGTTCTGCCACTTACTCTTCCTATTCTTTTCCATCTTTCTTCTTGTTTTGTATTTCCATTTTGCCTACTCCTCCTCCTACCCCCCGCCCACTCTCTCAGTCTTTATATAGAGGGTGAGGCCACTCTATGCTGCATCAGAACTCAGAGAGACAGGACTTCAGCCCCTCTCAGCTCCTCCCCAGCTGGACATCCTGGAGAACATGCTAGACTTCTCAGAACCTCAGAATCTTCATAGACCAAGAAGGCTTCAGACAGTATCCTCGCTGTGTTTATCGTACTAGCCTGAGCTTTTAAAAATTTTTCTCTTGGCCTTTATTCCTTTAGTTTGTTCTATTGTTTTACATTATAAATTTAAGTAATCCATTCAAATTTTTTCTTTAATCAGATAGTAAATAAATATACAAAGTAAGTCTTTAAGGATTATAAGGATTTGACTAGATACATCTCTAATGGGTTTAGCCAGTGCCTGGAAGAGGATTTGATGCTCAATGTTCATTATCTCCCCAGCTCTTGCATAAGATTAGCCGACAATTTGTTTCTCAAAATTATCCTAAGGATTAAAGGAAACACCATGAGAGGTAAAATATATGAAATTATCCTTGTTCTTCACCAAAAAGTTCCTCTGCTTTCCTCCTTTTTTCTTCTGCATTATCTTAATCACTCGTGAGTTCTTGCATTCTAACAGGAATTGGTTATGACAACTATTTATAGAAATAGACCTCTGTCTAGTGCTATGTGATGCCCTGTTGCAAGACTCTAAAGATATTCTTAGTTCATTTAACTAAGAATGGACCTCCTAAGAACCTTTGGAAATATTACAATTCTCTTCCCCATTGTTAGTTTGATTTCAGTCCTGGGGATGGAACCCTGAGACTCATACATGGTAGGGAAGTGCTCTACCAGTGAGCTGCATTGCCAGCCCTTTTTTCCTCACAAAGTAGCCCCAGCAACCAGGAACTTGCTATCCTCTTGCCTTCACCTCCTGAGTAGCTGGGGTGACAGGTGTGCCCCACTGCATCCAGTTTATGCCTATTTTTATAGGTGTGACAAAACTGAAGCAACACCGTTTCCACAGTAATGTGAATCTGTGTAGGCTGCTCCTTAGCCTGAGGTTTGGATCCAGCACTGAGCTTTCCCTACACAGCAACAGAGCAGGGATGAATTATCCCTGTCAACAGCAATCCCCCCCCATGTGGGTAAAGCAAGGCGTTTTGGTCTGCCCGATTCCAAGACACATTCCAGAATCTTCTGTTGCGCTGCTCAGAGCAAGTGCGACTGCATATTTTGATTTAACTTTTCCTCCTTATCTCCAAGAACTTTACTCATAATCCTTGGACTCAAGCGCTACTGACTGGGCAAGAGCTTCCTTCTGGAGGATTGAGTCTGAAGGCTAAAGGAGCTGCCAAGGAAGGCCTGCATGGTGAGCTGGGTGGAAGTTGATGGGTCATCCAGCCACAGAAAACCTTCCAGACCTCTGGGTCAGGGGTGGCGTGTATAGAGACGGACCCTGTAGAAAGGCACTGCTGTTCTTTCTTCTGGTTTACCAACTGGGGCAGCTTTCATGCCATCTCTGCTGTCTGAGTAGGGCGAGTGTGAAAGCTATTTGGACAAGGAGCTATGATGTGGAATTCCTGGTTCCAGACAGAGAAAGTAAGTCCCTCCTTCCCCTTCTCTAGCCCCATCCAAGCTCCCTTCCCACAGGAGGAAGGATCATCCTTTTCAGACAGAGAACTACTAGAATTGAGGACTAACACCATTCACATGATCAGGTCTCCAAGTCTCAGAAGTGGGCCACTCACTGCCACCTTCACTGTGTCTCATGGGCTCTCCCTCCACAGCCCAGGCTGATGGGTTCACTGGAAGGAGGAAAAAAGGGGGGGGGGGACTTTTTAGCTGGTAGAACTGTAATAATCAAAAATCAAAGTACTAAATCCACACACAGCATAGCACTGTCAGAGCAAAAGTATCAACACTTTTAATTGAAGAAAGTTTTCATAGTTTGGTATTTTAGCTTCATTCACTGACCTGCATATCTGTGGTTCCCTCAAAATTCTTCTAGCAAGTAAGCCTTCTTTTGACTTTAGTGACAAGATAAGCATGATTTGTTATTCACATCTTCAGGCCTCATAGGCATGTATCTGGGCAAAGGCAGGTGACTTGCCTGAGAGGAGTAAATGTTTTTAATCTCACTGATGCTGTGAAATTGTTAAGCAAATCCTTTCTCCTTAGATTTGGTAGGTTGCATGCAGATGAGGTTTGTGGGGGTGGGGGTGGGGGTGGCTCCCAACAAGTAGGATCTTTATTAATAAATGTGTTTGATACTTCTGTCTGTTTCTATCCCTGGTAATGATCTGCAATAAGTCCAGGATTTGATTCTTAGGTCAGCTTCTTGCTCTGAGATCTAAGGGCAAAGTTGAAAACTTTGAACTCTATTTGCACAGTATTGAGAATACATGCTACATACAGATTTGCTGAAGATGAAAAAGATACAGATGTATAAAAGGAGGAAGAAGAAGTGGAGGACAAAACAAATGTGGTGAAAAAGGAATGTCATTATTGTAGCTTTTGAAACATAATCTGAAAGTCAAAATTATTCACCCTACTCGTTGATCAGAATGTCTTTTAAGCAAGTCAGTTTTCTAATTTTTTTAATTATCATAAACCATTCAGGATTGTAAGGCATCCTGAACATATCTTTAAATTCACAGTACATAAAAATAAACATGAAATATGCATTTTATTATTTAGACATACAATGTAATTAGTTAACAGTTATCAGATAAGATCATCAAAATGATGCTTCATAAATATTAGATAGAAACAGGATATTATAATTCTAGAATGCTAAAAAATCTCTAAAATAATTTTTGTAATGTTCACTCAAAATTATAACCTTCAAAATCTAAGATTATTTGTACATGAGAAAATATGTTCTTGTGAGATATTTAATTTTCACTTGGGCAAACTTTTTATATAAATGTAAATGTTTCTTCCTTCATATCTAAAGTAAAAAAAAGAATACTAAAAATTCCTGTAAGACCAGAAAACATTTCTGATGACTACCTTATTTTCACTATTTTTTTTAGAGGCATGCTGCTCTGAATATCTGGGTGATTACATACCCACTCATGTATTTCCCCTCTGTGTTTATTTTGGAAAGATGGCAAGTTATTTTGAAAGAAAGGAAGAAAAAACAGACTGCAGAGGAAACAGAGCTGCCTTGTATCTCATAGGGCAACGGATTACTAAAATTACCAGACTCCACGGAAGGGAACAGAAAATTCATTGCCTTTGCACATTTTCTTAAGTTTCATAGAAGTTATATTAAGAGGATTGAGAAAAAATCCCGAAGGCTAAATACTAGTAACAATCTTTAATTTGAGGAATTTACCCTCAAACACAAAACCAATAATAGTAAGAAGAACTCCCCCCATCCCAGCTTAAGCTACTTTTTTTTTTTTTTTTTTTTTTTTTTTTTTTTTTTTTTGTGGTACTGGGGATTGAACCCATGGCCTTGTGCATGTGAGGCAGGCAGTCTACCAACTGAGCTATATCCCCAACCCCTCAGCTTAAGCTATGAGACAAAACTTTCTTCTAATACTTTTCAAACTAATTCAGCTTTGTAACTGACTACAGCACTGATACATCAGAGTTTAGAGATCGATATAAAAATATAGTACAAGTATTACAAGTCAATTTTTGTTTTAGTTAATATTCTTGCCTAGTAAGTGTTTACTTGAAGCTTCTATTCAATCAACAGAAATTTATAAGGTACTTACTCCTATGCCACAGAACTATACCCAGCATGCAAAAGTGAATAACACAGAGTCCCCACCCCAGGATGCCCACAGTCTGCTCAGGTGGCTTTGGATATGACAGAGAAAGTTATGATGAACAGCAGTTGGGTTCTGATGTGTGTAATAAACATCAACCCACATACCATTCATTGATCGAACTTCTAAAAAATATTAGTTTTTATCTTTCTGGAAAGGAGATTTTGCACTGATTTACCTCTGTTAAAAGCATCCTTCCTCTAACAATGAAACATTTCTACTGTACAACATTAATTTAATTGTGTCTCTGCAGGAAGGAACAAGTCCAAAATGATCAAGACAGTTGTAATCCATGACCTCTTCCAAGATACCTTGAACTTTCTTTTGTTGATGAGACCTTCCAGAAGCACCCTGGGAGTCAAGTTCTCCTGGCTTGCACCCATCTTAAACATCGCTTAATCTCATGATGCGACAATTCGTTATCTGATGACCTGTGCTCATACACAAACACAGCCACTATCAGGCACAGACAGGCCATAATCTGGCAAAACCTTGATGAAACAGAAATAAACACAATGTGTAGTGCATATTAATAAACTCACACTAAGATTACAAATACCCTTGATAGGAAAGTGCTGTGAGGCTCGGTTTCCTTATATGAACCTTTCCATTTATATAAACAAGGATGGAGAAAAGGGAAAGAGGTGAATCTTTGGAAATAGTGTATCTCCTCTTCAATCTTGGAAATAGCAACTCCTCTCTCAAAAACTAATTGTTTCCGTAGGGTGTCATTTTTTTTCAGGAGGAGGGCATTAAGGTACAGCCAGCCTTTCTCCTCCTGTTTGGGATCTTGCTCATTTAAAGGTAACTGAAGAGTAGATTAGGATGGAAATTCTCAAAAACCAATTTGCAATCCCCCCAAAAAAGTTTCTGTCGGTCCAAGACATAATGAAAAATAAAAACAGTGGCAAATACCTGTAATCCCAGCGGCTTGGAGGCTGAGATAGGAGGATTGCAAGTTCAAGGCCAGCCTCAGCAATTTAGTAAGGCCCTAAGTAACTTAGTGAGACCCTGTCTCAAAAGAAAAAGGGAAGGGGATGTGGCTCAATGATAAGTTGCCCCTGGGTTAAATCCTCAGTAAACCACCCTCCGCAAAAAAAAAAAAAAAAAAAAAAGAAAGAAAAAAACAAAGCCATGGGAATGATTTTTGACCAGGCTTATTTTTTAAATCTGATTTTATTTATTTTTAAATGTACATATAAACTTCAAAAAGTGTAAAAGTGAAAAATCTGTCCCTCAATCCACTTGGCAAGCTCCATTATTACCAGTTTATCACAGGCCCATTCATGCATCCCTATGAGCATGTACCTTTTATATATTTGTCCTACGTAATATTTTGAGCCTTGCCTTTTATTGATCTGTTTGTTTGTTGTGTGTTTTTGCTTTTTTGCTTTTTTTTTTTTGTTGTTGTTGTTGTTTTGGTTTGTTTTCAGTGCTGGGATGGAATTCAGGGCCTCGTGCATACTAGGTCACCACTCAACAGCCCACATTCATTCCTTTTTTTTTTAATTAATTTATCCTGAGAATCTTACCAGTAGATAGAATTGCCTCATTCCATATGCTAAATGTACTCACATGGTTTTGTATAATCATGCCATTTCTTGGATCCAATGTCACCATTAATATGTGGAGCTCTTGAAAAAAAAATTTGCTCCTACTTGGCATGATGAAATCATGTTATGTGCATGTATGAATGTAGCATAATGAATCCTACTGTTAGGTATAATTATAATGCACAAAAGAAAAACTTAAAATTTTTTTTCAATTAAATAACAAAATCAGCTCTGTGCTGGGATTGTAGAGAAATGAGTCCAAAAAGCAACAGGAGCCGGGTGCGGTGGCGCACGCCTGTAATCCCAGCACTTGGGAGGCTGAGGCAGAAGGATCGCAAGTTCAAAGCCAGTCTCAGCAATGGCAAGGCACCTAGCAACTCAGTGAGACCCTGTCTCTAATAAAATACAAAAAAGGGATGGGGATGTGGCTCAGTGGTCAACTGCCCCTGAGTTCAATCCCTGGTACCAGAAAAAAAAAGCAAAAGGACACCTATGCTTTCAATCAGCCAACATTTCTTAAGATGTGGATAGACGTCATATGAACAGTGGGAAAGAAAATTCATGGTTGTGCTAATGCTTCAAAAGCAAACTAGTTAAAAAGCTGAACCAAACAAATACTGGTCATAAACAAGTTGAATTCATCAGCCGCTAATCAAAGAGGTCAAAGGGTTATTTTAGGAGCTGATCTCAACAGCAAGAAGGACATCCCTAATTTCTCAAGGATTCCTTGGGAATTTGTGGACAGCTTATGTTCAGTGGCATGTGTGGGAGCTAGGGGGAGTGCACACGTATGCATGTGTGTTCTTTATCCTTTCACCTGCTAGAAAGGCACATTGTATACTGTGAAAGGAGAAGAGAAGGGGGGGAAAGGCTCATGATAGCTATAATTACTGAGAGCCACAATTAATAGCTGACGATGAACCCAATTGTAACTCAACACTTTATATGCCTCACAAAATCCCATGAAAGAGGATTCCAGAGAACATCACCTGTCCTGTACCAAAGAATTCTAGGCCTTCAAAACCATAACATTAGTTATTAACTCGTTATTTGAAAATCATTAATTATGCAGTAGTATATGCACACAAAAAGAGTGTTTTTTCATTTGTGCAAGTCTGTGATGTGTTCAATGTATGAAATGTCACTAAATCATCAAGAAAACTGGACATTCAGGGACATTCTAGTCCCTAAGTTTAGTGTCATCTCCCTACATTCCCCCACCCCCGACACACACACCCCGCTAAATTACCAAACCTTCCTTTCTCTAGAAGGCTCTGATTTTCTCAGAGGTAAAACATTCACTCAATAGTCATTGTAATCGTGATTTTAAAAATAACTACTCTTTCTTAAGCTAGGTCCTTTACTAATCTGTCACAATACACCTTAGATACAGGCATCAAATTTGTTGTTGTTATTGTTGTAGTTTGTTTGTTTATAGATGGTAAAATTGAATGTCTGAGAGATTAAATAATCAGCCTGAGAACACCTTGCTGGTCAGTGGGTTCAAACTTGTTTCTGTCTAATTTCAGAATCTCTGATCATTTGTTTTTTTTAACCTAAAGCTATCATGAGTTTAATGGATATGGAGTTTCAGTTTGGAGAGATGAAAAAGTTCTGGAGATGGATGGTGGAGATGGTTGCACTACAGTGAATGTACTTAATGTCACTGCATGTACACGTAAAAATGGTTAACATGGCACATTTTATATATATATATATATATATATGCCACATAAAGATAAATATCCCAAAGCCTCACCATGACCTAGGAGGTGACCCATGATGCAGCCCTTGCCTTCCTCCCAGGCAGCCCCTCCCTCATTTTCCACCCCAGCTGTGCTCTGGGCTCAGGCACTGCAGTGCCTCTGAACACACAGGCTCTTTCCTGCCTTCCAGCTCAGCCTCCCCACCAGCCCACAGCGGGTGGCTTCTCCTTCCTTGGGCCTCAACAAATCCTATTCCACAGAAAAGCCTTCCCGCACAGTTCAAGCCTTGGTCGTGCTCTACACCTTCATAAGGCATCACAGAAGAGCTCGGATTCACAATTAGTAACCTCATTAAAACTGCCTCATCTTAAAATAAAACATCCAAGCCCTAAGCCACTGCCACCCTCAGGGCCCATGGGGTTTCCTCACAGGAGTGAAGGAATGTTCACCCGGAAATAATAACTCAGGCCGGTTGTGTGCCACTAAAGAAAGTTTTTAGTTCAGGTCACTTGTTTAATTTACTCATCCTGAGAAAGAGACTTCAAAATGTTTTCCCTGACTCTGTCTTTCATAGTTTCCACAGGCAGGGGAAAAAAAAAAAAAACTGTTCAACTTTAAGGCTAAAAAATAAATACATTTCAAAAGGCTTCCTCCATCCCCTGCCCTCCATCGTGGGAGTTGCTCTTCAAGGGGGAATTCCTCTGAAATAAACTTGGGAATGGCTCCAAGAGAGTTCATGTTTCCAATATTGAGTCTTCTGACTTCTGAGGACGTGGCCCCGCCCACTCTTTAATCATATCTGAGGAAATTCCCCTGCCCTGTGTAAAAGATCATAATATCTTAAGAAGGCTGATGAGCTCATGAAAGGCAATGCAATTGAATTTAGAAAGCCAAGACACTCCCAGCAGCCTCCTTGAAGCTGCTTTTCCCTTTTATTAACTCCTTGAATTTTCCAGATAAGGACCAAGCCAAATTTCAAATTATTTGCAAAATGGCTTTAGCTCAATACATTGAAAAATGCAGAATCACTTTTCTCTATTGCCCTGTGTCTCTTTCTGTTGCATAGTTTTCATGAATATTAGCCGCAGGAAAATCTTAGGAGCCCCATCTGATCTTCAGCAGATTTGGCATTATAAACTCCAACGTTTCAGTGTGAGGTTTAACTCACGTCCACCTTGAAATTTTATGCGAGAAAGCAGTACAGCAGATTTCAGATGATGGGATGCAGAAAGTGCCTTCTGGATGACTAAGCCACTTAAAATATGCAAGGGAGACCAAAGATGCCAAAGTATTTGTTCACATCACATTCAAAACCCATCCACGTACCTTCCTCCTTTAAGGAAGGTGGGTAATAAAATGAAGGAAATGGTGTAAAGGTTTAAGTCACATGGGTGGGAAGCCATTCCCCAAAGCTGCAGCTTCTCACCATTCTCTCTGATTACATCTGTCTTACACAGATGCCATGTTTATTATTTATTTTCTTGGCTCATAAAATAGAAGATTAAAACTTCAGGTGCAAATGAAGCTGGAGAGAGAAAGGGCACTGCAGGAATCCTACCCGGCTAGAGTAGAGAAAGAGTAAATATGGGAATAAAGAATGCGTTTGGTAGATGACAGGTATTTGTAACTGTAGAAAAGCAAGAGATTTCCATTTATGGACCAGGAGTGCATTCCAGTACAGCGTCAAGTTTTGTGGGGCGATAAGGCCAGAGCAGGAAGCCACGCGAGGCCAGGAAGGAAGTGCTATCAAGCTTGGAGCAGGCAGGGTTGAGCTGCGCACTGGGCAGGCTCAGGGCTTCAGTTGTGTAACCACTGCCCTATTTTTAAAAGATAAACAGCCTGAAGAGCACAGAATTGGTACGGTGGCTGCTTCAAATTCATCCAAGCCACACAAGGAGTTCACTCTTCACTTTTGCCAGGCTTTGCAAATCTCCCCCAAACGTGCACGGAGCCGAGCTTGCTTCTGATGATTTGATTATGGCCTTTTATCCAATATCCACAGCTGGCTGGAGGGCCTCTTGTTATCCTGGCAGATTTCCAGAGGTCCTGTTTCTCTCATCCGCCATCACCAGCACCACTGTGTTGAGAAATAAATCCTAACATGAGTTGGTGATAGAAAACTCATCATATGCATGAGTCAACAGGCATCTCTAAAATGTCGATCTATCAATGCTGACAACCTTGGTGATGATTTTCAGAGTTCATATTCAGATAATGAGCAGTGACTGGGTTTCGTGTGCTCAACACCGTGGTGGGTACCAGGCTCAGGAGGAATATGTTTACTCTTTCTTTTCTATTAATACTTAGCATGCACGGTGATCAGTACAGTGATAGTGGTGTAGAATGGGCCCAACAAGAACATTGATGGGGCATACTAATCCAAGCTTGGACAGGAGTGGGGACCAAGAGAGACTCGAGGATGAATGGACATTGCCCAAAGGAAGTGGAAAGAAAAGCAAAGGAAGGGAAGTGTGCCTCAACCAGACCAGCAGCATCCTCTAGGGCACAGGGACCAGAGACAGAACACAGCCAATTGCAGTGTCTCAGAGAGGGGGAAAAAAAAGGGGGGGGCTATGAGGCATTTCCCCAATACTTTGAAGGGTCAATAGTCCCCTGGAACTTGGAAATGGTGAATTATCAAAAGTATAGATTCAGGGGCCCATGAAAGTCCATGGTCTGATATCTTGAGGCTGTATAACCCACGGGACGGTTCTGATACAGCATCAGAATCTAGTTACTGGGATTACAATATAGAAACCAAGTCACAGAAAAATTCAACAATAGCACAGCTTTATGCAGAAAGAAAATGATAAATCTGACTAAACAATTTTAATTTTGCTTATCAAAAGATGTCATTAAGAGAGTGACAGCCAGGTGTGAGGGTATATACCTATACTACAAGCTACTTGGGAGGCTGAGGCAGGAGGATCAAAATCACAAACAAACAAAAAAAATTTTTTTAAAGGTCTTGGGATGTAGCTCAGTGGTAGAGCACTTTCCTAGCACATACAAGGTCCTAGTTTTAATCCCCCCATACTGCAAAGGAAGAAAGAAAGAACAAAACCAAAAAAAGGAAAAGGGAGAGTGAGAAAATAGTGAAATACTTCTGATTAATGAAGAAAATAAAGAGAGACAATGCAAAAATGGATGAAAGGCTTTCACAAGAACTTCACAAAAGGGGAAATTCAAATAGCCAAGGAAAATACTCATATCATTAGTAATTGAAGAAATGTAAACTAAAACCAGCATAAGGACACAGTTCTATTTTTAAGACTGTATTTTAAGGGCAGCTTTAGGTTCACAGCAAAATTGAGTGCACAGCCTCCCCCATCATCAACACCCCGAACCAGAGAGGAACATGTGTTACAACTGATGAAGCTACCGTGACACATCATTCTCACCCAAAGTCCAAACTCACCAAGGGATTTGCTCTTGGTGTTGTACATTCCATGGGTTTTGGACCAATTGTATAATGACATGTCTCCATCGTTATAGTATCATACAGAGTATTTCCACTGCCCTAAAAATCCTCTATGCTCCACCTATTTATCCCTACTTCCTCCCAGATCCCTGATGATCACAATCTTCTTACTGTCTCCATAGTTTTGCCTTTTCTGGAAGGTCAAATAGTTGGAATCAAACAGTTTGTAGCCTTCCTATATTGGCTTCTTTCTCGTAGAAACATACACTTAAATTTCCTCCATGCCTTTTTGACTTAAAAACTCAGCTCTTTTTAGCACTGAATAATATTACACCGTCTAGAAGTGCCACAGTTTAGCCATTCACCTATTGATGGACATCTCAGTTGCTTCCAAGTTTTGGTGATTGTGAATAAAACAGCTGGAAATGTCCATGCACAGGCTTTTGTGTTAACATAAGTTTTCAACTGCTCTGGGTAAGTACTAAGGATCACGACTGCTAGTTTGTGTGGTAAGAGTATGCTTAGTTTTGTAAGAAATCACCAAACCATCTTCCAAAGTGGCTGTACATTTGCATGAATGTACAGCAATGAATGGGAATTCCTGTTGCTCCAGTCCTTTACAGTACTTGGCATTGTCAGAGTCCCAGATTTTCGTCATTCTAATTGGTGGGTAGTGGTAACTCATCATTAATTTGCATGTTCCCGATGACATATGTTGTGAGCATCTTTTCACATGCATATTTGCCATCTGTATGTCTTCTTTGGAGAGGCATCTGTCAAGGTCTTTGGTCCATTTTGCTTATTTGTTTTCTTATTGGTGAATTTTTTAAGAGTTCTTTGCAAGTAATAGTCCTTTATCCGATATGTCTTTTGCAAATGTCATTTTGAGTCATTTTGAGTTTATTCTTGTGAAAGTTATAAGGTCTGTGACTAGATTTCTTTTTCATATTGATGTCGACTTGTTCCAGAACCATTTGTTGGAAAGACTATCTTTGTTTCATTGTACTACCTTTGCTTAATTGTCCAAAATTAACTGATTATATTCATGGGGGTCTATTTCTGGGATCTCTATTCTGCTCCATTTATTTATTTGTCTGTTCTTTAGCTAATGCTACACCATATTGATTACTATAGCTTTTTAGGAATTATAGAAGTTGAATAGTGTCAATCCTCCAACTTTGCTTTTCTTTCTGTATATATTTTGTTGGCTCTTCTGGGTCTTTTGCGTTTTAGCATAAGCTTTGTAATCTGTTTGTCATTATCCACAAAATAACTTCTTGATACTTGACTGGGTTTGCATTTTATCTATAGATCAAATTGGGAAGAACTGACATCTCCACAATTGACTCTTCGTATCCATGACCATGAGATATCTCTCCATTTATTTAGTTTTTTATTTCATTCATCAGAGTTTTGTAGTTTCTCACATACACATCTTGTACATATTTTGTCAAATATGTATTTTTTCAGTGCCCTTATTTATATCTTATATGTATCTTTGGTATGTATATCTTATCAATTTATCTTAATAACTGAAAATGATATACTACATAAAAAGAATTACTATTATGAGGCCTTCAGTGTTATAGTCATCTGGTTGGGGCAGGAAATGTTCTATAGTCCTTTAAATAGGTCTCAGGCTTTTAGTGAGCTTTTCCCTGTGGTCTATAAGCTTCACAAGAACTCCTTAGTATTTTCTCCCCTCTTAAGTGAAATAATCTAGTAAAAGTGGGCTGTATTTAGGTATTTACCAACCCCTAACTCAATAAGGCTCTGACAAAATCCTAGCCATTTAGGCTCTGGTTAACTAGTTTATCCTGAAGGCAAGCCTTGTTAAGAAAAACAGAGTGCTTTGGTGTTTTATTTCCAAGTGGTTTCTTTCCCCCTCCCCCTGTCAGAAGTATAGGAAGATTTTTTTTTTCTTATATTTAGTGTAGAAACCTGGTCAAGCTCCTAGAAGTAGAACAATATTGTGGAGGTCCACTATGATTAGCCTTCCTGGGAGTTTTCACTCTCAGACTTGTCCAAGGGGAGTCTCCAGCAATTTGTTGATTGCATCTCAGGTTTTCCATCACCCACATGAGTTCAGAGTCTCTGTTCTCATCTACTGACCTCTTTGTTTTACTGATCTTGGGACAGTGGTTTTGTGTTCTCCCCTTTTTTAAGAGATACAAGAGGGCTGGGATTGTGGCTCAGCGGTAGAGCACTCGCCTAGCACGTGCCCGACCCAGGTTCGATCCTCAGCACCACATAAAAATAAACACATTGTGTACAACTAAAGCAAATAAATAAATATTTTTTAAAAAAAGATACAAGAAGAATTGTTGACATTTCAGTCCTTTCAGCATTTTACTTTTTAGGGCAGAATAATGACTTGCCAGCCCTTTACATGGAAAACTAGAGGCCGGAAGATCATGGGTACAATTCTTTAAGTCTGACCTCTTTGGAGAAGCAGAAAATCCTCTCTAATCTCTTCATTTAAAGGAACATGACTATCCTTACCTTCTGTCCTTTGTGATTTATTATTGTCCCATTTATTTTACTATTTGAAATGTTATATCATAATTTATTATTTGTAACCGTCCCTTCGAATGTAACAAGGGCAGAGAATATGACTGTTTGGTTTATCACTTCCTGCCCAAGACTTAAATCACACAGTAGGTCATTAATGAATCTTGACTTGTTTGGTAGGACTATGAATTGATTTAAAAAAAAACAAAAAACAAACAAACAAACAAAAAAAACCTTTTTAGGAAAAAGTTTTGGCGGAGGACCCATCCATAACGAAACTCCTACAGGTACAGCCATAGAAACTCTTTGCACATGTATACAGCCACATAGAAAAGCATTCACCATAGCCATTAGAAATGGAAACAAACCAAATACCATCAGCACTAGAGCAGATGGACAGATAGTGGAGTGTTTATAACAGAGTTGTCCCTCCATATCCCACAGACACAAAAAAATCCAAAAATGTTCAAGTCCCTTAAGTCAGTCCATGGATGCAGAACCTGCAGTTAGAGGGAAGACTGTATACAGTAATGACGGTGCCCAGCCACAGCTGCTCACACTGCAGATGAATCCTACAAACACAGAGTGAGCAAAAAAGCAAAGACACAAATGAACACATGCCAAATATTTTTATTTAAATTTTTAAAAGGCCAAACTAAAGTCTAATATTTAGGGTAAGACTATAGGTGGTAAAAAAAAAAATTATAAAGACAAACAAGGAAATGATGTCTGCACAATCTAGTCTTTACCTCTGGAGGGAAGAGGAAACACACAGGAATTCTGGGGAACTTACAACATCCTGTATCTTGATCTGGCTGATATTTTTATGGGTGCTGTGTGATTACTTGTTAAACCATATGTATGTGTTTGATGTTTGATGTTTAGCATTTACATCCTACTACAATTACAACTGAAATGTTTTTAAAAATAGAACTGCACTAATTTTTTTTTTTAATGATGGGATTCAAAAAGAAAATTAACTACCTTTGAGGTCAAAAGCCAAAAAAATGGATGTCACTGGGAATCTATCCAGATAAGTGTGTGTTGTCTGTCCTTCAAGAAATGAGAGCCTGGCCAGTTTAGACTCAATTCTTTCTTCACTTAAAGTAGCTTATCTTCTTTTATTGTTTGAGGTCAACATTTCCACATCCAAAATCCTTCTGGTGGCCTGCCCCAGGAGATGCAAAATGTTGTAGGAATGTTTCCCTCATTTCTTTTGCATATGTTTTTCTTATAACATTATGGCAAAGAAATCTGAGAGTAGAGGAAGTCTAGCAGATGAGCCAGTGGAGGTAGGAAAACACCCCACCCACCGTGTTTTCAGGGAGGAAAGGGAAAGAGTGCAGAATTTGAGCAATAACAGAAAATGTCACTTGCTCAGTGGTGTGGACTCTGTGGTTATGTTATGCACATAATCATAAAATTAGGAAAAGAATACTTGGCTCCTTGGATTTAGGTAGGAATGCAGGATTGTTTTAAGGAAGGTCTAACAAAGTACAGGCACATTTCATACATATCCCTGTAACATGGCTAAGGCTCAACATTCTCTTGGGGCTGACTCCACCCTGGCTTAAAGCGCCTGCCCAAGAACAGGCTGAGTCATAAAAAGTAGCCTGGAAATCTTGACTCTAGAAATTTTCTCGAATGCAGGGCTCCCCACATTCCAGGGCTCTCCATCCCCTGAGCCCCACCTCACAGTATCCGACCTTAGCTCTTTGATTGAGAGACTGCTCTCCCTTTTAGAGGGTATTCCCTTTTGCATAGTATGGGAAAGCAACCTTGCCTCCCTTCCCCTCTGCTTTAGTACTTTTCCAGTTCATTGAACACATGCTGTTCCCTCTGCCTGGACTTCTCCATCCATACTTCACCAGGATAGTATCTACTTATAACCTTGATCTTAGGGCTGACATCACTTACTGTAGGAAGCTTCCCTTTTTACCCCCATACATCCACCACATTTGAACATCACTAATTTTGTGCTTACCCACTCTGTAGCATGTTATCTTAGTTGACTGATTAATTTCATATCAACTGCATTCATTGTCTCTAGACTATAAGTTCTGTAAAGATATTGATCAAATCTTTCTTGTCTGCTATCAATTCCCTAGTTCTTAATATAGTGATCGTTATTTACTGAATAATGAAGAGATTGTTGTGTAGTGCATTTCTTTATTTTGTACAGGACCCAAAAGACTCTTGAGGAAGTCCACATGTAGATGCTGAATATTGGACTGAATTTCTGCAGTCAGCTCAGTTCTGATGTCCTTGACCATGCTGCTTGTCCAAGTTGAGGCTGGGCTGGACCGAAGGGCTTTGAAATGGTGCCTCTGTCTTCATAGGTCTCTGAAGCTTATATGGGAAACAACACTTCTAGGGACCCTGGAGAATACAGGATGATGGTTTCATCATTTGAAATATGGGAGACTGGGATGTTACAGATAAAGTGACAAATGTAAGGGATATCTGGGTTGGAGATACAGTATCTCTTTTAATCCTCATGACAATCTCGCAGTCTTTCCATTTTACAGATGAGGACACTGAGGCTGAGAAAGATTAAGATACTAACTCAAAGTCATGTACCTAATAAGAACAGAAGCAACCAGTAGTCACACCCAGTCTGACTTCCAAACCCCATGCTCCCAACAACATGTTTCCCATTGTTGGATTCCAGGCAGAAGGCTGCGCCTCCCAGGCAGAAGGCCACACCTCCCCAGGTGCTTTGTGAAAAACTACAGCTCCCAGGATCCTCAGCATGACCAAAAAACCTGACCAGCAAGTCCCCCTGTCCACTACCTCCCCCCCCCACCTCTGCTGGCCTATAGGACAAGGACTCACTCCAAGGGGGTTTTATGGCCCCTACTCTATTTAAACCAGGACCGGACTGAACTCGCTCTCTGTTCCTATTCTCTGTTCCTGCCGCTCTCCGTTCCCGCGTGCTCCAGCTCCCGTTCGTTCCCCGCGGTTTGTCCCCATCCCCTCCACGTGTTTCTTTGGTAATTCAATAAACCCCTTTCCTTTTCCTATACGACAGTTCAAGCGTCCGTCCCTCCTGCAAATTTCTCTAACATTTGGTGCGTTGGCCGGGAAAGGAGACGAGCGTCCAACACGTCTCCGTTTGTCCACTTTCTCCACACCATCGCTGGACTTCGGTAAGCCCCCGTCCACCCCGAGTTCCTAAACCTGTTTGGCCACTGCACGGCGAAAATTGACCGTTGAGTGTCCGGCAATCTCGCCCGCGGCCTATACAGCGGGGGCAACACCCCACCCAAGCCTTCAGGGAGACGGTGGACCCCGGGAACTCCCCCCCCCCTCCCCCACCTTTGTCCGCCCGCCCACCTTTATCCGCCCGCTTTAAAATTTCCAGCTGTAAGACTACGGCTCTCGGCTGTGAGTGGCTAGGAAAGTTCCCCTCCGCACTCCGGGCTTGAGCTTACCTCCATGGAGTAAGCTCATAGCCCCCCGGCATCTTCTAAACCTGCCATCCGGGACGGAAGGTGGTCAGATGTCCCAGGCTCGTTTCACCTGGTGACGACTGGGCGAGCAAACTTGGATCTCACTCTGATACACATTCTGGGAGGGACGCCTTCCACAATATTGTATCAGCCTCTCCCTGTTAACGGGAAATATGGGAACTTCCCTATCAGCTCCAGCCGACACGCCTCTCAACTGTCTCCTAAGAAATCGAGCACATTTAGGCTTAAAACCCCAAATTAACAAAAACAAATTAATAAAGCTATGTACAAAAATTTGGCCTTCTTACCCGCTATCCAATAAGTGGCCAGAGTCAGGATCCCTGGATTCCTGGCTTTTACGGGAACTCTCCAGCTTTTGTCAACAAACAAAGAGATGGACAGAATTGCCGTATGTCGACGCCTTCTCCCTTCTATGTTCGAATCCTTCCTTGTGCACCAGGTGCAATCCCGAGACGGTATTTCTCGCCTATAGGCTTGCAGATTCCCCCCCATCTTCCATTGACCCCGATTTCTATCCAGGATTAGAGTCTCCACCTCCCCCGTACCGGCAGCCTGGGAGGCTGCCCCAGACCGTTTCCCCTCCCCCAGCTCAGGCTTTAGATTTTGAAATTGGCGGGCTTCCGAGCTTAGATCCTCCCCCTCCTTTGTCTTCATCCTTCGCCCCCCCCCCCCGCCTTCCGCTCCGTCAGAACCCTCCTCTGTAGACCCGCCTTCTCTGCCACGTCATTTCCGGTGCCTTCACCGCTGCTACCCCCGCCCTCTCAATTTCCGGTTCCCAGCTCCGCGGAAGTAAGCTCCCGCCGCTGGGTTCTGAGTCATCTCCGGCCACGGCTCCCCCGCCCTCTCCAGCCATGCAGCCGTTGCCGAGCGCGCTGCCTCAGTCCCAGACTCCAGTCCATACTCCCTCGGATTCTGAGACTCGTCTCTTACCAAACGCGCTGCCTCAGGCTCTGGCCCCCTCCCCGGTTCTTTCCCCAACGGCTCCGGCGGCGGCGCAGGGAGAGCATTGCGTAGCCCGCATTTCTCCCCCAGTGTCTTCCGCAGAACTACTCCCGGCCCCAGCTGTTCCAACACCATCCCTCCCAGACCCGCCTAACACTCTGCCGTCCCCTGCGTTCAGTCCTCCTGTGACTCACTCAAAAAAGCAGGCAGCTCAGATAATCGCGCCGTTAAGGGAGGTAGCTGGGACAGAGGGGGTTGTAAGGGTTCATATCCCATTCTCCATGTCTGATCTTTCCCAAATTGAGTGCCGCTTGGGTTCCTTTACAACAGACCCTACGACGTACATAAAAGAATTCCAATGGGTCACCCAAGCATACAGCCTTACATTTCATGACGCATACTTTATTTTGTCAAATACTTTACTTCCTGAAGAGCGTAGGCGAGTCTGGGAGCAAGCCAGAGCATATGCAGATGTGACTCACAGAATGAACCCAAATTTCCCCATCGGTCCTGAGGCGGTCCCAGACAGAGACCCACACTGGGATTACAATGCCCCAGGGGACGTGGTCTTAAGGGACCAGTTTTTAACTTGTATAGTAGATGGTCTGAAACGAGCAGCTCAGAAACCTGTTAATTTTGATAAGCTACAGGACATTATTCAAAAGAGAGAAGAGACCCCCTCTGAATTTTTAGATCGGCTCACGAAGGCCCTCCAAAAATACACAAGCCTAGATCCTGAGTCCCAGGGGGGCCATCAAGTCCTTATGACATATTTCCTGTCTCAGAGCTACCCCGACATTCGAGCTAAGTTAAGGAAATTAGAATTGGACCCTGTGACCCCCCAGACTGAGATTTTGGCCACAGCTTTTAAAGTCTATCATAACTGTGAAGAAGACGCTGAACATCGCAGGTTTCTAAAGCATGAGAAGGCTGAGCGATCAAGGTTCCAAATGTTAGCTCAGGCCCTTAGGGGCCCTGACACTCAGGCCTCAAGAAAAGGGGCATATAATTCCACACAGGAGGAACCCCCAGGGCCTTGCTTTAGGTGCGGGAAAAATGGACACTGGGCTAGAGAATGCCCTAATGCCAAGCCCCCTAAGCGCCCGTGCCCAAAGTGTTCCAAGATGGGCCATTGGGGCATTGACTGCCCCAGCTCCCGCAGGGGGACTGGACCGGTCACAAACCCCAGCCTGCTGGCACCGGCCACGGAAGACTGAAGGGGCCCAGGGGCTCCTCTCCCGACCGTTGACATCGCATTGAAGGAGCCCAGGGTTACTCTCCTTGTTGATGGACGCCCCGTGAATTTCCTGCTAGATACAGGAGCCACCTCCTCAGTCTTGAGGGAGTTTGGGGGCCCCACCACCATAGCACCATCCCCTATTGTCAGGGTAGAGGGAAATGCTATTCGCCCCCGCAAGACTCCTATGCTGTCTTGCTGTCTCCACCACCATCCCTTCACCCACCAGTTTCTGAGTCATCTCCGGCCACGGAGTGCCTCAGTGTCCTGTGCCCCTATTGGGCAGGGACATATTGGCCAAATTTCAGGCCTCAATCGTGTTCTCCAATCTGCCTAGCTCAGTTATGCTTCCTGGTTCGTCTTGCTCCGTCTCTTCCCCCATTTTTCTTCTTACCGTTTCAAAGGCCACTGACCCATCACCCCCTACTGATGCTGATGAGGAAACCCATCGCCCCCTAGTGATGTAAGATCCCCTCAGCCCCCTACCAAGGCAGAAACCCCCCAACCTTCTATCGACACAGAAACCTTTCATTACCCTGTCCCCGCCGATTTAGTGGACCCCAAAGTCTGGGATACTCAGACTCCCTCCCTTGCGCAGTGTGACCCCGTGCAAATCTACCTTAAAGATCCCCAACGTTTCCCCAATAAAGCCCAATATCCACTTCCAGCCGCGAGCCTCAGAGGTCTTCAACCCATCATCTCAGATCTTTTGCGGAAACGCTTTCTCAGACCCACCCATTCTCCTTATAACACCCCTATATTGGCAGTTCAGAAGTCCAATGGGTCCTATCGGCTAGTCCAAGATCTTCGTCTCATCAACGAGGCTGTCAGGCCTATACACCCCGTGGTCCCAAATCCTTATACTATTCTTTCCCTAATTCCTTCCTTATCCACCCATTTCTCAGTAATTGACCTGAAGGATGCCTTCTTCACTGTACCCTTAGCCCCAGAATCTCAAGACCTCTTTGCCTTTACTTGGACAGATCCAGATACCCGGTGTTCCCAACAGTTGACCTGGACAGTCCTCCCTCAGGGTTTTCGAGACAGCCCCCATATCTTTGGTCAGACATTGGCTGCAGACCTCAAAGATCTTAAATTCCCTAATTCCACTCTCTTACAATATGTAGATGACCTCCTCCTCTGCAGCCCTTCCCTCTTCACAGCTCGTGAAGACTCTTACACCCTTTTAAATTTTCTTGCTTCTCGTGGGTATCGTGTCTCCTCATCTAAGGTACAGCTTGCCCAGACCCAGGTAGTATATTTGGGAGTTCAGATTTCCCATCAATCGAAGGCCATTACTGTGGACAGAAAAGCCCTCATCAAGGAGCTCCCATGCCCCAAGACAAAGGAAGAGATTCTCTCTTTCCTAGGGCTAGCAGGATATTTCCGTGCCTGGATTCCTAATTTCTCCCTTTATGCAAAGCCCCTATATGAGGCAGCTAAGGAGATTGAGGGAAAATTCCTTCCTGACAACATTCAGGCCGAGTTTAAACATTTGCAGCAGGCACTGTCACAGGCCCCAGCCCTTCACCTCCCAGACCTCCTTCAGCCATTTACCCTTTATGTCCATGAAACCAAGGGTTTGGCTCTCGGTGTTCTAGGCCAATACAAGGGCACCACCTTTGCTCCAGTTGCCTACCTCTCTAAACAACTTGACCCCACCATTCGTGGATGGGCCCCCTGCCTTAGGGCTTTGGCTGCTGCTTACCTACTTCTGCAGGAATCAAAAAAGTTGACCTTTGGTGCCCAGGTTACTGTTGCCTCTCCTCATCATTTAAAAGACTTACTAACCTATAAGAGCCTTCAAACTCTCCCACCCTGTTGCGTTCTTTCTCTCCTTGTTTCCTTTTTGCATGACTCCTCAATCACCTTCCAACCCTGCTCCTCTTTACACCCAGCTTCCTTTCTCCCAGTCTCCTCAGAGCCCCCAGAACATGATTGTATAGAGACACTCGAGGCTTTAATCCCCCATCCCTCCCATATTAAAGAGGGACCACTTCCTGATCCTTCCTTAATTTGGTTCACAGATGGCAGCTCTTTCTTTAGGGATGGGCAACGTTTTGCTGGATACGCTATCGTTTCCCTATCAGAGGTTATTGAGGCAGCACCCCTACCCCCCAACACCACAAACCAACGGGCTGAATTAATAGCTGTCATTCGTGCCTTCGAATTAGCTGCTGATCAAAACCTCACCCTTTACACAGACTCAAAATATGTCTACCATATTTTGCTTTCCCATTCAGCAGTATGGAAAGAGCGAGGGCTGCTGACCACAAAAGTTTCTGCAGTTACTAATTCTAAATTAATATCAAAACTTTTGCAAGTCTCTCCTGCCCAAGCTAATAGGGATTTCCCATTGTCCTTCACATCAAAGTGGAGACTCTCCCATAGTTCAGGGAAACACGAAGGCTGACAGGGCAGCAAGGGAGGCAGCACTATCTTCTCCTTCTCTTCTGGCTCCAGTCCTACCTACTACCCAGACCCCCACATCCCCTTCCACACAATCAATCCTCTCCTATCTCCATTCCCTTTTCCATCCTAACCCTCAGGCCCTCAAGACTTTCACTACCTCCTTCCTCACCCTGACTCCGGAAGACACACAGTTTCTCCATCAGCTCACCTCCGAGTGCACTGCATGTCAGCGCACCAACACATATACTCCCCTTAAACCAGGGACATTTCCCTCTCACCAAGCTCGAGGCCAGCTTCCAGGAGCTGATTGGCAGATAGACTTCACCAACATGCCAGTTGCCCGGAGACACAAATATCTCCTGGTTTTGGTAGACACCTTCTCTGGATGGGTGGAGGCCTTCCCTACTTCCAATAAAAGGGCCTCCACAGTAGCCTCCATTCTAGTCTCAGAAATCCTTCCCCGTTTCGGATTGCCCACATCCATCCAGTCTGACAACGGGCCTGAATTTGTTTCCCAGGTTACCCAAAGTGTTTCTACTTCCCTTAATATCCCTTGTGATTTTCACATCCCATATCACCCCAAGTCCTCAGGGAAGGTAGAGAGGACTAATAGGACTCTTAAGGATGTCCTGACTAAACTCTCCCTAGAACTCCACTTAGACTGGGTCAAGTTACTCCCTCTTGCCCTTTTTAGGCTCAGAGTCCTCCCAAAAAAAAGCCCTCCTTACTATCCCCTTTTGAGGTTATGTTTGGGCGACCAGCCCTTCCACCCGGAGTTTCCCCAACTCAGGGACCCCTACCCAAATATCTTTCTCTTCCCATCTTGTCCTTCATTAGACATCAGTTATGGAAGTGCCAAGATTTCATTCTGCCTGACCCAAATAGACTCACTACTTCATTTCCATTGACACCCGGTTCTTGGGTATATTTCTCCCCTCCCCAGGACACAGGAGCAATCTCCCTTGCCCCAAAGTGGACAGGCCCCTTCCAGGTTGTGCTGTGCACACCCACGGCTGCTAAGCTTCGTGAAACCTCAGGGAATTTAACTTCTTGGATTCATATTTCCAGACTAAAACCAGCTGCTCAACCAACTGAAGGTCCACAAAAAGATGACAAACAACCGCCTCAATATACTTGCTCTCCCAGTCCCACTGATCCCTTGAAAATTTGTTTCTCTCGTGTCCCCAATACCAACTCAAATAATCTTTTCTGTTTTTCTCGTTTTGAACCTTTAACCAGTTTTTCCCAGGGACTATCAACTGTTAAAAAACCAACGAATGACTTTCCAACCAGAGACCCCTGCTGAGTCCTGCCCTTATGCTGCCACCAGACGCTCATTATGATGTGCTTCGCACTCTCCATTGGCCTCTTCACCGTAAGTCCCACCTGGTGGAACACAGGCCTATGGAAAATAATCCATCTCACCTTCTTTCCCTTTGTTGCTTCCATAATAGTGTTACCTGCAAACTCGCAAGACCCACAATTTCTACATGCTCTCCGGCTGACTCCCCCGGTGACCTCTGCAGAAGCCTGGTTTGACACCCTCACTGATTTATGGCTTCAAGGAACCTTCATCCAATTCACTCCTGCAGAGATCCATCTTTATGGTGCCTGCCTCCTGGGAATTTTTTTAACCCTCAAGCCTGACCTGCCTGCCCACATTCCTCCCTCCCCCCAAAACTACCCCACTTTGCCCCATTTCAGCTCTGAAGCAGCCAGATCAAAAAAACACAACACCCTGCTTCCTAAGAAATCAAAAAGGGGGGAATGTTGGATTCCAGGCAGAAGGCTGCACCTCCCAGGCAGAAGGCCACACCTCCCAGGTGCTTTGTGAAAAACTACAGCTCCCAGGATCCTCAGCATGACCAAAAAACCTGACCAGCAAGTCCCCCTGTCCACTCCCCCCCCCCCCGACCTCTGCTGGCCTATAGGACAAGGACTCACTCCAAGGGGGTTTTATGGCCCCTACTCTATTTAAACCAGGACCGGACTGAACTCGCTCTCTGTTCCTGTTCTCTGTTCCTGCCGCTCTCTGTTCCTGCTCTCCGTTCCCGCGTGCTCCAGCTCCCGTTCGTTCCCCGCGGTTTGTCCCCATCCCCTCCACGTGTTTCTTTGGTAATTCAATAAACCCCTTTCCTTTTCCTATACGACAGTTCGAGCGTCCGTCCCTCCTGCAGATTTCTCTAACACCCATAGTGCTTCATATCTATTATCAGCAATTGCTTCAGGACACTTTTGTCAAAAAACTGGGTTTTGCCAAAATTTATATTGTAATTTATGAGACTACATAAGTAAGAAAATTCTGATTTGAGAAGAAATTGACATATCTACTAAAAAAAGAGAAAGAGAAAAATGTGCTCCAAACTCAGATCAGGAGGTAAGAGGCCCTGAAGCAATCAAAGCAACAGAGGAGAAATCAGGCCTGCAGACACCTCCTTTCCTTCTGTTTCCATGGATACCATTACTGCATATCCCATCTCTCTAAGTCCAGTTTAGTGCACCACACCATAGGTTAGAAATACAGGGGACGGGCTGGGGTTGTGGCTCAGCGGCAGGGCGCTCGCCTTGCACATGTGCGGCCCAGGTTCGATCCTCAGCACCACATAAACATAAATGCATTGTATTGTGTACAACTAAAGTAAATAAATAAATGTTTAAAAAAAAAAAAAAAAGAAAGAAATACAGGGGATTTTCCAGAAATTGTGTTTTGAAAAACTCTTCCCACCAAGTTTTACAACATGGGCCCTTCTTTCTCCATATGTTCCCATGGTCTTGTTTTAAAAGCATAATTATTTATTTAAAAGCATAATTATTTTAAAAGCATAATTCTGGCAATATTTCCATTCCTGGACATTTTGGCTCAAAAAATCAAAGTGACTCTCAGGTTTCAAACACACAAGGGGGAAAGGGGTTGCTATTGAGCACACCATTATTTATTATTGGACCAACAATATTTGGGCTGTCAAATTAGGCTTTTATTTTAATATTCCTGGGTAAGGAAAGTACATGTTTTTGATAGCAGTATTTCTTTCATCATGGTTTCAGTGTTTTTACCATATACCTTAATCCCAGTCCAAATGCATACATTTTTAAAGCAGCAGTGTGAAGTATGTGGAGTCAATAGTCTGTTTTGTTTCTCAGAGTGAATTGTTAATCACATATTTATAAGTTTTATTTGGTTTTATAGCATGTGCCTGGTGACTTATGTAATATTTATTTTGAAGCTTTTATTTAAAAATTTAAAGCACTTCAAAGTTTTGTATTATTTTTTTCTACAAAACATTCCTTTAAAAAGCACATCAACAATGTGCAGAGAAGCCTAAAAGTTGAATTAGATGGCAGTCTAGAAACTTCTCAGGTACACTATTTATTACAGAATGTTGTTTCTTCCCCATTTATCTTTCCAGTGTAAATATCACCAGTTTATTCCTCCCCAAATATTACTGAATCATAACTTACATTTAAAAAATTCCTCTTCCTCCTTTTTTTTTTTTTTTTTTTTTTTTTGCAAAGCTGGGAATCAAACTCAGGGTGTCTAGCATGCGAGCCAAGCACTCTACCACTGAATTACCTCCCCAGCGTAATTTCCCTATGTAAAGCCTATAGTCCAATGGATTTTGACAAGTGTATGCAGTTGTATAACTAACAACTCAATCAAGATATATACTTCCTCACCCTTAAAATTTCCTTTCTATTATTTTGCTATTTTCTCCCATGAATGATGCCTCCCAAGAATGATGATAGCTCTGCCTCATGTCAGTATAGTTTTTGCTATTTCTAGAATTTTACGTAAAGTAAATCATACTTATGAGTCTTTTTTTCTCTGAATTAGCCTAATATTTTTGAGATCCTTCCATACTGTGGCATGTGTCAACATTTCATTCTTTTTTCTTGCTGAGTAGTATTCTACAGTGTGATCAGACCACAATTTATCTATTAATCTCTGCATATACATTTGGGTTTTCCAGTTCTGGGTTATGAATAATACTTCTATGGGCATTTACATAAAGGCCTGTGTGTGAACATATGCTTTCATTTTAAAGGGAAAATATCTAGAACCAAGATTGTTGGTTCATAGGATACAGACTTTAACATATGATGCTGATACATGCAACAGCATGGAAGGATCTCAAAAATATTATGCTAATTCAGAGAAAAATGAATCATATATATGATTTACTTTATATAAAAATCCTACAAATGGCAAATTTAACATTATAAAGCACTATCAGACTGTTTTCCAAAGTGACTGTACAATAGTGCATTTCCATCAATAGTGTATGAGAGTTCCAGTTCCTCCACATCTTATCTGACATTGACATTTTCAGTCCCTTTAGTAAGAGGCATTCTAATGAATGCATAGAGGTATCACTGTAGTTCTAATTTTCACTTTCTGATGACCAGAAATGATGGGCATCCTTGTATGTGTTATTTTTTGGCCATTCACATAGCTCCTCTTGTGAAGTGTTTGTTAACATTATTTGACCATTATATTTTTAAGTTGTATAAAGATGAACATGTTGCAAATATTTTCCCCCAATGTGTACCTTGCCTTACTGCTTTCTTAACTTTTATTCATTAATTCTTTAATTTTGACAAAGCCCCTTTTGTCATTGTTTTCTTTTATCCAGTGTATTTTATCCAGTGTAACCAGAAGCAAATCTCTACCTGGAATGAAATGTTATTCTCAATCTCTAGCCATCCCTCCCATTTATTCTCTTAATTATGTTGGGTATCCTGAGTACTGAACTACAATTTTGGAACATCATTTAGGTACCAGGCACTTTTAAAGAAAGTGAACAAACCAGGAGCAACAAAGATAATGTACGGAATAAACTCTTACTAAGTTAACTAATGTTAAAAGCCCAAACCAAAAAAATTAAAAGTCTAAGGATCAGAAATTGAAGAAAGAGTCATAGACAAATAATAGCAAGGAGTTGTATGACTGTGAGCAACTGCAAGAAAAACGTGTGTGGGGTTGAGAGCCCTGCTTCCAGCCAAGATGGACTATCTGGGATCAGACTTACCCTTCAATTGAAACCAAAGGAAACCCCTCATTTCTCTTGTTTTTAGTTATTTCCTCTTAGTGGACTTTTCAAATCACTAGTTTTGGAGGTCACCCAGCTGAACAATATATTATTAGTCTCCCTCTAGCTTTGCTGTAGACAAGCCCTCTGATATGTGGGTCATGACCATTTTTGTCAAAACCACCAGCTCTTTACTTGGGCCTGTTTAGGTGATCTTTTAATGTCTGGTGGCTGAAAACTCCACCCCCAAATCAAGCTAATGCCACCATTTTCTGAACATGCAACCTATGAAGAGCCATGAAGTTCGATTACACATGTATAGACCACTGATAACTTTCCCTCCAGTCACCTTCCCCAGACCTTAGACCACGTGCTTCTTTATCCCATAAATATCCCTAAGCCCTGTCCTTGGGAAGGTACATTTGAGGCTTGGCCTCACCTCTCCCCTTGCATAACTACCTTGTGAATAAACTGTCTTGCTCAAAACTCATTGTTTCAGTGAATGTCATACAATGAAGCCAGCAACGTGGGCCTGGATTGGTCACACAATCTGAAACAAGCAAAACCTGAACAAATTAATAGAACAATAGTTTTGAAGATATTGGCCATCAGGCTATAAAGAATAATGAACCGAAAGAAAGACTCCATCAAAGGTATGCATATGAAGATGCTCAACATTGTTAGTTATTAGGGAAATGCAAATTTAAACCACAATAAGATACCATTTCACTCCTATTGGAATTTCTAAAATTATAAAGGCTGACCATATAAGTGTTGGCTAGGATATTGAGGAACTCAAACTCTCCCACACTGTTGGCAGGAACTTTCAACCACTTTTGAAAACCATTTATTGGTTTTTCAATAAGTTTAACATATGTACAGGGAGTGGTGGTGCACACTTATATCCCCAGAGATCCAGGAGGCTGAGGCAGGAGGATTGCAAGTTCAAGATCAATCTGGGCAAACTTAGTGAGACCCTCTTTCAAAATAAAAAACAAAAAGGACTGGGGATATAGCTCAGTGGTAAAGCATCCTGAGGTTTAATCTCCAGTAAAAATAACATAAAAAAATAAAATAAGTAGTTAAATACATACCTGTATGACTTCACCATTCTACTTTGTATTTACCCTAAATAAATGAAAGAATATGGTCAATAAAAGTCTTCTATCTAAATATTTGCTCATAGCAGTGCTATTAGTTGCTCAATGGTCCTCAACTTGGGAGATTTTGCTTCACAGGGTATATATGGCAATATCTGAAGATATTTTTGGTTGTCAGAACTGGGGTGGGGGTGCCATCAGCATATACTGGGAGAGACCAGGAACTCTGCTAAATGTCCTATGATACATGGAACAGCACCTCACAACAAAGGATTAGCCAGCCCAAGATGTCGGTGATGCCAACGTTGAAAAACTATGTCTACAGCCTCAAAAGGGAACAACCAACATGTTCATCAACAGGAGAATGGATAAAGATAATTATGGTATATCCATAAAATGGGATACTACTTAGCAAAAAGTGAAACTAACAATTGCTTCAGACAACAGTACAGATGAATCTTAAAGCACTGCACCGAGTGAAAAAAAGAGGGATAAAAATAAGTGCACATTTTGTGTTTCCATTTAGATAAAACTCTAGGAAATACAAACTAACAGAAAACAAATCAGCAGTTGCTAACTTTGGGGGCCTGGGAGGAAAAAAAAAAAAAAAAAAAAAACAAAGGAATGGAAGAGAGGGATTAAAAAGGGCTCAAGGAAGTGTCTACTAGCAATAGGCACATTAGTCATTGAATTTGTGATTGTTGTGAGTGAGTTAATTTCTGCACACTAAAAGCTTTTTAGCATGCAGAACTTATTCAAGCTGAAGGTCTCTTGACAGTCAGTTTCAAAGTGAGCCATGTCAAGACGGGATGTAGAGCTGAGTTAATGCCCCAGGGACAGAGTCAGCAGTTCATTGCCTGTCAATCTCATGATGGCCATGGTCTGATAAGGTGACAGATCAGTGCATGTCACCATACCACTACCTTAGGTACCCTCTCTTTCATGTGTGTCAGGTGAGGTGGTTGCATCATTCAGTGGTCTAATGTGTCTGATATGTTCACAGGTCTTATATGGGCTGAATACACCTGTTAGCCTTTAGATGTGAGGTGTCCCCCAGAAGCTCATGTGAGAGACAATGCAAGAAAGTTTAGAGATGAATTGATTGAATTATGAGCATTTTAACCTAATCATTGAAGTAATTCCCTGATAGGAGATTAACTGGGTAGTAACAGTAGGCAGGTAGGGTGTGACTAAACGATGTGGGTCATCAAGGGCATGCCTTTGGGGTATATATTTTATCCATGGTGAGAATCTCTCCTCTCTCTCTCTCTCTCTCTCTCTCTCTCCTCCTCCTCCTCCTCCTCCTCCTCCTCCCCCTCCTCCTCCTCCTCCTCCTTCTTCTTCTTCTTTTTCTCTCTCTCTCTCTCTCTCTCTCTCTCTCTCTCTCTCCTCTATAATTGGTTTATGCCTTATGGTTTTGCTGTGCAGCTAGATTATTCTTTTTGGTAAGTTCTGTATGCACTCAAAGTGGAGCCCCTCATGGCAAACTGCTACATTATAAAATGCAGTAACTTGAGGCTGGGCACTGCTGTTCTACACACTTGGAGTAACTCAGATCAGGACACAGCCTGATCTCCATAGTTGTGATGGTTTCCTGAGTGTGCACTTATGTCAAAAATCTATCGCTTTAAATATGTGCAGCTTAAGACAATTATATATATCTATCTGAAAGGAAACATAAAATAATAAAAAAAATAGTGATCATACTAATTCACATACAGATTTTGCAAAGATTGAACTTAATGAAACAACCCCAAATATACATTTGCTAATCATTGATTAATGAGTTTGAAATAGAAAAGCACTGACCAAAGAGTCCATAGGCCTGAGCTATGGTCCTACTTGTAGTTAATTTGTAAATAACCTACTAATAAACTGCCATGATTTATCCTGGCACAGTGGCACACACCTATTATTCAAGTTATTCAGGAGGCTGACGAAGGAGGATCTCAAGTGCGAAATCAGCCTGGGAAACCTTTCAAGGCCCTGCCTCATAAAAGGACTGGGATGTAGTTCAGAGGTAGAGTGAGTGCTCCTCAATCCCCAGTACCACAAGAAGATAAAAAAAAAAAAAAGCCACAGTAGGACTCAGTACCTTCAATCCTTCTGCCTTTAAGGATGCCTCTTTTTTCTCTCTAAACTATATTTTTATAGATTTTGGTGATATTTAGAGTAACTCAATCAGTCTACTGTTATACACTGAAATCATAATGGCACCCAACCACAAAGAAAATAAATAGTGTGCCCAAGGCCACCTGCTCATCGATGGACTTCCTCCTCTCAATCCTGCCCACTGAGACCAAGGGCATTCAACAATAACCAAACCTAGATGAGCTGTTCTACATGCTCTCTGTGCAACTTGTGGATCTGGCAGGACAAATGTTCTGGTAAAAGCTAAGAACAGGTGATCATAAATAGGAGATGGATCCTCACCTAGAAAAAAGGACTTTGTGAATTGATTGGAAAAAACGTAGTCTGCGTAGAGAAATTAGGGGCACAGAGAAAACCCTGGATTACTGCAGGTACTGAGTGATGAGCCCAGTGGGAGGGGAGAAGACACAGGGGGGCAGGGAGAGAAGGAGAAAGGACAGGAGGCAGCCAATGAGAGGCAAAATGTGCTTCTGGAGAAACCATGGAAGAGCCCCAAATGTGGAAGGAGGAGGAGGAGGAGAGGGTAAAGGAGGGGTGGGGGAAATACAGTGTAGAGCTTCCCCCTGGAACAAAGCCTGTGGTCACTGATCAAGGTTTAAAACTGTCAGTTAATGGACTAAAAATAAAGTTGCATCTAGGCTATGGGGTCTCTCTTCTGCAGAGAAAACCAATCCATGGCTGAACTTCAGCTAGAATTTCTGAAGTTCCTTCAAGCATTAGACATCATGTTACATGATAGAAAAGGTCAAATTAATACATTTCTCTTTCCTCCAAAAATGGGCATTTTAAGAGAGGCCTTTTCATCTGTGAATTGCAAATTCTTTGATTTTAAACATTTCATTTGAAACTTGGGTCCACTGTTAAATGGAGAAAACAAGAGTTGGAACTTGGCAGAAATACAGATTAGATGTAGATTACAAACAGAACAATCTGTCGCTATCAAGGAACATACACCAGAGCAAAGGACATTAAGTATCAGTTCTAATTGCGCTGCCTAGATGGCAGGAAGAGATCAAAGAAACTATTTTTTTTGCTGTGTGAGAGAAAAAATGAGAGAAGTTACTGTATGTGAAAGAGTCATATAAGATCAGCATACAACTTTATACTGAAAAATAAGCCAAAAGTAGCTAAGCAGTGGGTGTCACTGCTTCATTTCAGGGGAGAGGACAGAAAGAATCTTACATGAACACCAAGAATTGGTTCTATAGATTAACTCTCCATTCAGGTGCCAGTTGGTTTTTGGTTGGTCTTTGTGAATTGTCACTCAAATGCTTCCATTTGCATTGCCTTTATTCTTTTTTTTAATATATATATATATATATATATATATATATATATATATATATACACATATATATATTTAGTTGCAGATGGACACAATATCTTTATTTATTTATTTATTTAGTGTGGTGCTGAGGATCGAACCCAGTGCCTCACGCATGCGAGGCAAGTGCTCTACCACTGAGCTAAAACCCCAGCCTGCATTGCCTTTATCCTTATAATTTATGTATTTATATTTATATACAGTAGATGTGTTCTCCTTAAAGATAGAGGGAAATGCATGTGCTTAAACAAACTCACTGAACTGTTTAAGGGATGAAATCGACAAGTAAAAGAATGAAAGTAAAGATGCTGAGAGGCCAAGTGTGGTAGCACATGCATGTAATCTCAGCAGCTTGGGAGGCTGAAGAAGGAAGATGGCAAGTTTGAAGCCAGCCTCAGCAACTTGACAGGCCCTAAGCAACTCAGTGAGACCCTGTCTCTAAATAAAATACAAAAAGAGAAGAGGGGTGCTAAGGATGTGGCTCAATGGATCAGTGCCACTGGGTTCAATCCCTGGTACAAAAAAAAAAAAATGCCAAGAGAAGAAAATAATATTAACAGCAATAATAACAGAATTAGTAACAAAGAGAGAGCAGGTGGAATCCACGCATCTATCGAATGAAACTACTTACCAAAATCTCAGTAA
This sequence comes from Tamias sibiricus, assembly GCA_025594165.1. Lineage (NCBI taxonomy): Eukaryota > Metazoa > Chordata > Mammalia > Rodentia > Sciuridae > Tamias > Tamias sibiricus. The sequence goes on from CM046658.1 coordinate 161,905,118, forward strand.
AGTGACAGAAACAAATTTTATTAAGGCAGAAATACACAAAAGAGGAGAAGACAAAAAAGAAGACAAGAAAAATGACTATAGAGCTAGAAAGCCGATGCTGGAGTCACAAATGAACCAACATAATTCCTACATATCCTGCAGAGATAGTTAAGAATCAAACTGAAGAATATGAACGTTTCTAAACCTCCATAAATGCCATACTTGCCTCTGAAAATGGGGATAAAAGGGTGACCCAAATATATAGGATTGGGTAATAGCCTGCATAAAAAACTCTTATTAGATTACCAGTTGCCCTCCCCAACCCAAACCAAAAAAAAAAACAAAAAAACTAGAGTCTTTTTCTCTCAAGAGAGCTAAACAAACTGGCTACACCTGAGCCATTTTAGGCATGATGATGGGATTACAACCTCACAAGGGGATTGGTTGCTGTGAACAGGTTCTTCTTCCTCCTCTCTGCTTCCAAAATCCTGGTTGGCAGGCTTCACCTTCCAGGCAGGAGATAAGAGACTTCTCCAGGGAATATGACCTTACCAGGACAAAACACCTAAAACACTTTATATTTGAGGTTGCTCAACTCATCTGCCCAAACCTATCACAACAAGTTCATGCATCAGGGCTTCCTGTCCCTTTTTTGTTTTCCAATTCACCTTTTAACTTTTTTAGTCTTCCCTGTATGAGCCCACAACACAATAGTATAGATTACTATACCATTACTATACTATACTGTTACTAAAGAATAAGAGAGAGAGTGAGGGGGCAAAACAAACAGAAAAAAAAAAAAAAAAAGCAACTTGGAAGAAACAAGAGACTGCCAGAGGAAGACATTTCCAGAAAAAAAGAAGAAGTAATAAAGCCTAATAATATTAACTAAGATAAGATATTGTAAGCATGAAACAGAAATAGGCAGTATGAAAAAATATATATATACACGTAGGAAGAAACTGTGAACAAGGAAAAGATGATGTATACCTCCAGAGAGGAAAACCATAAACATCCCTTACAAAGATTCATGATTAGAATGGCCTCAGATATCCCAACATAGCGTTGGAATTGTGTTGAGAGCCGTCCGTGGGTTGTGTGTGGACTGTGTTGCGCATCGTAGCCTAGTGAGGGGGATAAGTCTGGCAATGGGAACTTCCCGTCGCACCCCCACAGGGATTGGCTACCTGATGCAGGTGAACTTCCCCCTCAAGCTCTGCCAAAGATCCCCCACAGTACCTGAGATGGGTGTCACCTGCCAAGATGCCAATCAACCTGCTGACTGCAAGGTATCCTGAAGCAAGACTCATCCCTGAAACCTTATCCCTGACTTCGATGTGCCTCCTTAAATAAACCACCAGAGCCATCTTTCCTTTGTCTAGTTCCAGCACACATGTGGACTAGATCTATCAGGGGCTGTGCTTTATGTAAATATATTTCTGACTATTTGTGTTTTGTTCTTCACTAATTATTTGAGATTTTAAGTTTCCAGGTGGCTTATACCCTCCTCAGCAGGAAGAAGAACCTGCAATGAGACGCTGGCCATCACCCCCGCTAGAATTGAAAGGGAAAATTCTGTATACAGCCATTTTATAAATCAAGGGTGAATAAGAACATTTTTAGACCTTCAAAATTTTATTTCCCATGTAGTTTTTTTTTTCCCCCTCAGAAAGCTATTTTAAAAGCTTGTGAATTCGTAAACCAAGAAAGCAGGAAATACTGGTTTTAGGAACAAGAAATCTAGCCCAAAAGGTAGGAGAGGAGAATCCTTGGGCAGGAAGGGCAGCTGGTTGAGTAGAACGCAGAGGGACTTCCTTAGGAATATTAAATTAACAGATTAGTTGATGTGTCTGAATATTTTCTTTTAACAACTGATGATCAATTTATCAAAACAGTTGACTTAGGCATCTGCAGTGGTGAATTCCATCTCCATTCCTGGCTCAATAGTGATGGAATTAATCTGCTTAACAATCTTTAAAAGGACTGTGTAAATCAATGAGTGGCCTGTAGATTTTTATCTGGACATGATCCCCTGTCTTGGAAACTTCACTACAGTGTTTTTCTTCTAGTGATTCCCAAAGTTTTGGTTGGCATGCAAAAGGGCCCTTCCACTTTGAGATTCTTTTCCTTTGTGGCTCTGATCAAGTTAGCACACACTTTCTCCAGTGATTTCATGTTGCAACAGTGAGGGTAATTCTAATTCAATGAATCCACCTGTGGTTCATGGAGTCACAAATGTATTTTTCCATGGCTGGGGTGCAGGCTCCTGACCCACTTGTTCCTCAGCAACAGAGAACAGTGGTGAGTCAGGAGCAAGAGCAGGCAGAAGGGAGCTCTGTTGCACTCACAACCACTACACTCTCAGAAAGCGTGTCTGATCATCTTGAGGTGAAATTTATATAGCTGGCAAAGCATCTGGGGTTGAAATGCTGCTAAGTACCAAGAAACTAAGGAAAGCCGGGCGCGGTGGCGCATGCCTGTAATCCCAGCACTTTGGGAGGCTGAGTCAGGAGGATCGCGAGTTCAAAGCCAGCCTCAGCAATGGCGAGGCACTTAGCAACTCAGTGAGACCCTGTCTCTAATAAAATACAAAAAATGGGCTGGGGATGTGGCCCAGCGGTCTAGTGCCGCTGAGTTCAATCCCCGGTACCAAAAAAAAAAAAAAAGAAACTAAGGAAAAAGAAAAAATTCATATTTACATATAAATACATGATAATATATAACATGTACTCTACATTTATATATAATATTCATTATGCATTTACAAATAATATATGTATATATATGTTTATATAAACACATACAGACAGTAATAATGGAGAAAATTGGGTGAAGAATATAAGCAACATTTTGTACTATCTTTACTACTTGTCTGTAAATTCAAAATCATTCCAAAATATAGAAGTATATTTTTAAAAATAGTGTCAAACACACACAAAAACAGTGAAAGTATAAGCCAGATGCCAGCATGCCTAAAATTCCAATGACTCAGGTAGCTGAGGCAGAAGGATGACAAGTTCAAGGCCAGCTTAGGCAACTTAGGGAGACCCTGTCTCAAAATGAAAAATAAAAAAGGCTGAAGGTATAGCTTAGTGGTAGAGTGTCCTGGATTCAATCCCCAGTACCACAATAAATAAATAAAGAGAGAAAGAAAGAGGAAAGCAAAGGGGGAGGAAGGGTCAGGGAGGGGGGGTCAGTGGTAGAGCACTTGCTGAATATGCAGGAGGTCCTGGGTTCCATCCCCAATATGGAAAAAAAAAAGTTGAAAGTACCAAAATTTTTTTTACATGCATACAAATGCATAGGTGGGAGAGGGGGAAAAGAATAAAGACAGAAAGAAAACCTGGAAAATGATGAAGACCCCACCCATGGAACGGCCTGGCAGCAGGTGAACCCAAGCTTAGTAGGAGCAATCCCTGCCTTAGTTTGCCCAGGCTGCACAAGAATGGGAGCATACAGCGTCCAAGCAATGGAGCACACAAAAAACTGGCTGCCAGGGTATGTGGGATCCACTTTCTGATCCCAGCCACCAGAAAACATTCCCAATGTTTTCCTACCCTCCAGAGCCCAACTTCAATGGAAGCAACAAATTGCTTTTCATGATTCAAATATAGGAGTCTGTAGGCAGGCTCAGTATTTATTTATATTTATCCCCTCAGTATTTGTTTATATTGTAGAGGGGTTAATTTACTCCCACTTCCTCCCAGACCTCTTTTTCACTAACTCCTGTGAATTCATAAATGGCAAAGAATAGTGAAAGGGAATCTTCTTTTTTTTTTACACTATGAAAATTTAATGAATCACAAAGCAAGATAACAAAATTGGAAGAAAAGAATAAAAGAATAAAAGAGCTATACAACAGGAAACACTTAACAAAATAATAATGGTAATTCCTATAAATCAATAATTATTTTAAATATAAAAAGGGAATCTTTTGCTTAAAATGCTTTTACTTTGGAAGGACAGGGCTCAAAAAAAATTCAACTGTTTACAAAGAAAAAACTTCAAAGTCTTTAAGAAGTCACATCCCTTTAATTTAGTTTGTGACACTGTTCCCCTATTTAAAAGGTAAAAAGATGAAAGCAAGTTAATCCTTCATAAATTCTTTTCTCCTCCTCCCTGAGTTATTCCAACTTTATGAGAGTGGTCCAGAAGGTGGCATTGCTTGCTAGTCTAGTCTTAAGTAGAAAAAAGCAAGGGGGGCAGAAATAATACCATGTAAAAAGACTTGGAGGTAAAAAAGCAAAATATGTTTAAGAAACTAGATGTGTTTCAGAATGGCATCATTATAGAATGCCAGGGAAGTGTAGCAGGAACTACATGTGTAACCAAGATGCTTCCAAAGTACCAGTTGAGCATCCCTAGTCTGAAAGCCCAAACTCTGCAATGCTCCAAAAATCCAAAACTTTTTGAGCCACTTTCAGGATGCCATAGCTGGAAATTCCACATGTGACTTCAGGTAATGGGTTGCAGTCAAAACTCAGGCACACTAAAAATGTTGCATAAAATCACTTTCAGACAATGTGTGAATGAAGCATAAATAAATTTTGTGTTTATACTTGGGTACCGTCCCCAAGGTATCTCATATGCAACCATTCCGGAATCTGAAAAAAACTTCAAATGTGGAACACTTCTGGTCCCAAGCATCTTAGATAAGGGACACTTACCCTGGGGATGCCTCCTGGAGGAGGGAGGAGGTCAAGGTAGTACTGTGAAGAGAGGAAAGTTGAACTGTGACACAGATGCAGTGAGAACTTGGCAAGTCCACAGGGAACAAGGGAGCTGCACCGGCCCATGAAGTCACCCCTAGTTCAGTGGGTCATTGTGGCTCCTCCTCAGTCACGGGATGAGTGGGCCCTTGGAGAGGTGGTCTGAAATGGCTGGCAACATTCCCCGCAGCAGGACAAGTCCTTCCTTGAGAGAGACATGCTTGGCATATCTCCATGCCACCACAAAGTTCTTTCCTCTCTACCTCTGAATGTGTCTGGCATCAATCTCTCTTTCCACTTTCCAAAACTCCTTGGGGGCCTCCTCCCTCGTGTCACTGTCTCACGCTATCACCTCTCCCAGCCCCCACTCTACTTTTCAGTCACAGTAATTTCCCCAAACCAAGGCCCAATAACCATTCCTCTGCTCAAAACCCTCTCATAGCTTCTCAACATATGTAGGGTAAAGTCTGAACTCCAGGTTCAGTGTTGAAGGGTCAAGGGCAACTGGAAACCCACATGCCTGCACTATGGGAAATGCAGGATGCTGGGGCTCGTCATCTCTGCTCTGGGTCTGGTTAGTTCTGACGTATCTCTCTCAAGTCTCACCTGAAAATTTTCTTCCAAAAAGCTACACTTGTATTACACAACTCTTCTTCTTCTTCATGGTGGAGTGTATTTCAGCTTCCTCTTTCCTTATCCCTCACTACACTACAAGCTTTGTCCCGGCAGAGACTCCGGGTGTTGACCATGTTGATGAGCATGGCCAGAAGCATTACAGTTAACCTAGAAACCAGAAGAGTGCAGAGTCCTGGCAGGGAAACATGCTCAGGATGCGTCGTTCCTTGAGAAAGAAAGAAAGGCCTCTTCTCAGACAAAATTAATGTTTCTATCCCATTTGGCAGAGCAGAACTTTCTCAGGAAAAAAAAAAAAAAAAAATTCAAAGTACAAATACCAACATGATAATTTAAATTGTCTGAGTGCGTGGATGACCTAATTAGTAAAGGAATGGGATCAACCTTTTCTTGGTTTTGTTTTTGTTTATCTATGCTTACTGGAATTTTAGGAAGCATGAACATCTTTCTTAATTTTATAATAAAAGGATGATTTTTGTAGAAAAGTAATTAAGGAAACTCAAGATTTTGAGCTGCAAAAAACTATTCTTCCTGAATGTATAACTTTGCCAAGAACAGATTCCTGGATTAATTTGTTAAATCTACAAAAATAATGGAATTTACTTAACTCTTGACTCTTGAGTTCAAGGATTGGAATTCTAGAGGTTCCCCGTAATGTTCTGTTTCTATTAAAAAGGTAAATATTGCTGCTTCCCTAGAAACAGGCTTTGTTTTTCAATGATGGTGTTATCATCTCTAAATTTTTCCTCTTTTCATTAAATCTGTATATTTTGGAAGCATGTTTTAAGCACTATCAGAAAGCACTTCACCTTCAAGTTATTTTTCTTGCACTAAATGACCATTTCTCACAATACTCTGGGCTACAGCAAAGCAAGACCAAGCACACCTCGGTCCTTCTCACTAGGTGGGACCTATTGTTAAGTCTATTAGGTTGTTAATCAGGATGAGACAATCACATATTTAGTCTACATTTGTGCTTATTCAATCCAATATCTAAATTTCAAGAACAGTGGTTTATCAGTTGTCTGTGAAAACCACTTCATGGCATGTAGTTGATCTTCTCTTGTAGATTTTCTCAGAGATCTTTATTTCCTGATTTCTTTTTTTCCCTACTCACCCCCCATGGAGAACAGCAGGACAGCTGCTTTTGGGGGGTGTGGGGTAGGGCCCCTGACTGCTGATTGTAGGTTGATTGAGAAGGTTAACCAAATACCTACTTGCACTTTAACAGTTTATTTTGGCACCTAGGTGAGAACAGTGTTTGCAAAACTGCAACAGAAACCCAGCAAGATGTGCAAGTGTTCTTTTCTGCATTCCCCATCCCACCAGCATTTATTATTATTTGTATTTTTGGTGGTTGCCATTCTAACTGAGGTAATAGGAAATCTCAGGCCAGTTTTGATTTGCATTTCCTTGATAGCTAAGGACGTTGAACATTTTTTCATATATTTGGCAACGTTTTGTGTTTTTTCTTTTGGAAATCTGTTTTGTATTTCTTCTTTTGGAAATGTGTTTAAATTTGCCCCTTTATTGATAGAGTTATTTGGTTTTTGAGTACTTTATATATTCTGGATCTTTCCTAGCTGGAGTAGCTAGCAATTTTTTTTTTCCCATTCTGTAGGTTTTCTCTTCATGCTCTTGTTTCCTTTGCTGTGCAAAAGCTGTTTGATTTGATGGCATCCCATTGTTGACTCTTGACTTTATTTCTTGAGCTTTAGGAGTCCTATTAAGGAAGTTGATGCCTGCAACTGTTGCTGAGACTGTGAATTAGTACAATCGCTATAGAAATCAGTTGGAGAGTCCTCAAAAGACTAGGAATGGAAATATCATGTGACCCAGCTTTTCCACTCCTTGGTATTTATTCTTAAGAACTGAAATCAGCATAGGATAGTAATACAGGCACATCAGTGTTTATAGTAGCATAATTAACAATAGCCAAGTTATGAAATTAGCCCAGGTGCCTATCCACAGATGAAAGGATAAAGAAAACATGGCATATATACACAATGGAGTTTTACTCAGCCATAAAGAAGAATGAAATTATGGCATTTGCTGGTAAATGGATGAAACTAGAGAACATCGTGATAAGTGAAATAAGACAGAAAGTCAAGGGTCAAATGTTTTCTTTCACATGTTTTTGCTAAAGAGAAAAAGGGAGTAAAAATGGGATCTTACAAAAGTAGAAGAGAGAACAGTAAAACAGAAGACATGAATAGAGGGGGAGGGAAGGCAGAAGGGAGGGAGGGAAGGTTCTGGGGAATGAAGTTGATCCAATTTATACAAATATGTCACAATAAATCCCACTATTACGTATTATTGCAATGCACCAAAAATAGTTTTAAAAAAGAAACCCAGCTATGTTTTGAAAGGAGGAAGGTGGAAGTGGTGTAGAAAACCAGGTAAGGATAGATGAACAGAGAGGACCAGCCTCAGGGAGTGGCAAAATGCAAGGCATGGAAAGAGAGCAGCAAAACCAGGGGGAAACATCTCCATCATTTTCTCAGGCTTCTTAGAAGGGCTGTTTGCTAAGAGAAGGTCCCCATAGGCGCCCTCACCCAGGGCTCCCTCCCAGGGTTTCCTCAGATGCCCCAGGGGCAGACATGTCCACCTCTCCTCCTGCTGGGTGCTCTTCCACTCAACACATGCGTTGCCAGACTGTCACTCAGGGAGGTCTTCCTGTGGACTTTCTTAAAAATAGCACCACCCCTGGCATACTCTCCCTGCCTCTTTCCAGTATGATTTCCTACTTAGTCCTGAGCAACATCTGCTCAGATATAGTGCTCCTTGACTTGTGGTGGGGTTACATCCCAAGCAGCCCATTGTAAGTAGAAAATATCTAAGTAAAAAAATGCACTGAGGGCTGGGGATATAGCTCAGTTGTAGAGCACATGCCTAGCATGCCCAGTGTCCTGGGTTTTTGTTTTGCTAATTTTTTAAAAATACTTATTTATTTGTTTTAGTTGTACACAATGCCTTTATTTTTACGTGGTGCTGAGGATCGAACCCAGGCCATGCACATGCTAGGTGAGTGCTCTACCGCTGAGCCACAACCCCAGCCCCTGCTAATATTTTTTTAGTTATACATGGACACAATATATTTTGTTTTATTTATCTTTATGTGTTGCTGAGGATTGAACCCAGTGCCTCATACGTGCGAGGCAAGTGCTCTGCCGCTGAGCCACAACTCCAGCCCTAATGTCCTGCGTTTAATACCTGGTACAGGAAGGAAAAAAAATGCATTGAATCTACCTAACCTACTTACTGTCCTAGTTTAGCAGCATAGCACATTGTAGCTCTTCCACCCAAAATGGTGAACCCTGTAATTCCTTTTTGTTTAATTGTAGTAAAGTAATATATAACATAAAATTTGTCATTTTAACCAATTCTAAGTGTTTAGTTCAGTGACATGCAACTATCACCTGTTTTCAGAATTTTATCATTCCAAACTAAAATTCTGTACCCATTAAATTTGCTCATATACCCCTGCCCTTCAGTCCCTAGCAACTGAAAATATTTGTCTCTACGAAACTGGGCATATCATATAAGTGGAATTATACAGTATTTGTACTTTTGTGACTCATTTATTTTACTTAGCATAACATCTTCATGGTTCGTGCATACTGTGACATATGACAGAATTCCCTCCCTTTTTAAGGCTGAATAATGTCACATTGTATGTAAATATGTGCATACATATATGTGTGTACCTCTGTGTTTATATACATGCTTTTTTATCTATTCATCTCTGGATGGATGGGTTATTTCTGCCTTACAGCTATTGTGAATAATGTTGCTATGAACATAGGTGTACAAATATCTGTTTTGAGTTCCTGCTTTCAGTTTTGGGGAGTTAGGTACCCAGAAGTAGAATTTCTGGATCATATGTTGTCTTATTCTATTTGAGAGTCCATAACATGGTACCATAGACTGGGTGGCTTAAACAACACTTTCTTGGTTCAGGAAGACTCAATATCTGATGAGGGCACTATTCCTGCTTGGAGATTTCCACTTTCTTGTTGTATCTTCCCATGGGCATCTTATAAGGGTACCAATAGCATAATGATACTAATCTCTTCAGGAGGACACTGCCCTCACGACTTAGTTAACTATCTCCCAAAGGCCCACCTCCACGTACCACTACATTAGGGATTTAGCTTCAACACGTGAATCTGAGGGGGACACAAACATCCAGTCCACAGTGTGTGGTAATTCTGTTTAATTTTTTGAGAAATCACCACACTGCTCAGCAACTCTGGGGCTGACTGGGACCTGGTCAACCATATTCCCCAGATTCCCTTAACAACTAGCTTTTCATGGTTTTCTCCCAGTGAGATCAGAAAAGAAAGTGGAAGATAAGAAGGGAGCAGAAGGACTTACTTTGTGTTTCTAGCTCTTACTGAATGCCTAGCACCAGGGGAATCTGCAAGTCCAATTCCCTTGGCACTCCCAGTAGCAGTCCTCTGTCCAGCCAGAAGCACTCCTCTTCTGACCAAGCACTAGCTGCATGACGTCTGCCTCAAGGGTACAAAGGTCAGGCATAGGGAACCCTTTCTCTTCTCTCCAAAGTTCTGGCAACACCACCTCTTTCCTTCTGCTCCTCAAGCCGTGAGGGTGAGGGCTGCTTGCTGTAGCTCCTAATATCAGGGTCAATTCAGCATGGCCAATTTTTTTCTTTCTGCCTTCTAATGCTCCTGTAACTAATTTACTGAATTAAATCTCTCTAATTGCAATAGCTGGCATGGATTTCATTTCCAGGACTACAGCAATATTTCCTCTTTTTCTCTAGAGACACATTCACTAAGCATGGATAGTCTATATTTGGAAATGTTTACATAGTCTGTAGAATTAGTTTATCATCTTTGCAGCCTCTCTTTTGCATTTCCAAAGTTTGCTAATTTAGCAAAAGCACATTCCTCTCTGTTTTTATTTAAAACCAATTCATTTCCTTCTGTCTCACCCAGAATCAATATGCCTTCCAAAGAAAAACAAAAATGGGGCTTTTTAGAAGTGTATAGAGAAAAGGAGAAATAAATAGAGATAACATAGACAATAAGAGGCAGTGGGTATGGAATGTTATAAAAGAGGGAGAGAAGCAATGGAAGGGGCCCAGTGATGTAGGTAGGTGCTAGACTGTGTCTAGCATGTTAATAGGTCAAATCCACTTCCAACTTCTGAGGAAAAATTACAAAGCAATTTCATCCTTGAGAAAGTTAAAAGTTACTAAAGATCCTGAATAATTTAAGTAGAGGAAACAATCGTTTAAAAACTCTCAAAATGGATAGTATTTATTATGATCAAGTGAGACTAACTCTTTGAAAGTCACTTGTATTATATTGCAAAATAACCAGGAAAAAGAGATGGGAAGATAAAATCCAAGAAAAAGATTAGTAAATCTAGAAAAACATAATACTTACCAAATTGTCAAGTACAACATAATATCTTCACAACATTCTACCCATAAAGATATATGAATAAAAAAATTATTCACATCATTCACATTAAACAATTAAAAATAGCTCAACATTAGTTTATCTGGTGTTTTATTATTGTTTTTGTTTTGACCTTTTCCAGCGCTGGGATCAAACGCCGGGGCTTTGGCACATCCTAGGCAAGTGCTCTACCACTCAGTTACAACCCCAGCCCTGATGTTTTAATTGTCTATTGCTGATTAGCAAAATGCCCCAAGACTTCATAACTTAAAACAAAATCCACTCATTTGCTCATGATTCTGGAACCCTGGCTGGGCTGTGTGCTGTCACTGTTGGTCTTGACAGTGTTCATGCCATGTGGACACATTTCTTCCTATGTTAGCTAGGGTAGGGCTCAGCTGGAACAAGAAACAGCAGAACTTCTCTCTACAGTTTCAGGACCCCTCCCTCCACAGGTGGCCCCTCCACGTGGCCTTTCCAACAGCCAGATTGCGTACAGGGTGACTCAGCACCACCAAGAATAGAAGAAACTGTGGGTCCTTTGTCACTCCTCTGCTTGAAGTCCCAGAACACAATTCTCAATGCATTACAGCAGTGAAAGAAATCAGTGCCAGCCCTGAATGGAGGTGATAGAAACAGACAATGCTCTTGTGACAAGGCCACATTGCAAAAAAGCCTGTGGGATGGGAGACATTGCTGCAGCATTCTTGGAAATGTGATCTGTGAAGAGATAATCAAATGACATCATTTGACAATCAAATGAGATATGTTAAAGAACCACAGGGATCACATTGAATCCACTTAAAAGGAAACTCACTACAAGCATCTTGCATGGAAGCTGCATTTTATCTTAAGGAAATGGAAGAAAAGGTTTCTGCCTTATTGTGTAGTTAAGAGAAAAAAATGTATATGTAAAATGGAAAAACCATAAAGATATTAGTTCATTCAACAAATATTCCTGAATATTTAATAGAACTTATCTTATACCCGCAGATAAAGTGTAACTTTTTACAGATAGCTTTAAGGTTATGACTCATACTTCTTTTCTAACTATAACCGTAGGGCACTGGAGGTGTAGCTCAGCGGTACAGAATTTGCTTGGTATGCACAAGACTCTGGGTTTAATTCCTAGCGCTGAAAAAAAGGAAAAAGAAAAAAAAACATATATAACTACAACCACTATAATTTTTAAAATAAAAGTGATGAGACAGCCTGGCATGATGGCACACTTATAATCCCAGCTACTCAGGAGGCTGAGGCAGCAGGAACACACTTTCAAAGCCAGCAGGGCCAGCAGGGCCACTTTTTTTTTTTTTTTTCTTTCTTTTTTTTTTTTTTTTTTGAGACCCTGTCTCAAAATAAAATAAAAAGACCTGAGAATGTAGCTCAGAGATGGCATACACAAGACCCTGGATTTCATTCCCAGTACAGACAAAAAAAAAAAAAAAAAAAAAAAAAAGCAATGAGCACCCAGGAATCACAAACCAGATATCATTTTTTGGGAGACCACTAGGTGTTAGGAATTTGTCTTTCTGAATCCTTTCAAAATCATACATTGCAAGCCCCGTCGTTAGTCATTTTACCAGAGAGAAAACTGGTGCTTTGAGGAATAAAAACTCCCTAAAATATTTGTTAATGGATGAGTGAAGGAAGTCTTTGTTATTGAGAACATAAAAAACATACTTTTGAAGTGTTTTTATATAAATATATTTTTTTCCAATTGCAAGTTTTATCCAATAAAGCCTCCTGAGATTAGAGTGATTCTTCATGAAGATGTGAGGCTGTGGGTCAATCTTCAGGATGCCCTGTGTCTTTACATAAGACTGGAAAGCATTCCTGAAGTACCCACATGCACATCCAAGAGGCTGTCATTCACTGCACCTTAGAACACCTGCCTATTTAAGGTCAGTGAAAACTTGTATCTGTGACTCCTAACGCTATTCCAGTCTGGGTGGGAAAACACAAAGCTTTTCTCAAATAACCATACAATTGTCTTGGGCTCAAACTGGAAAATGCTTTCTCCCTCTTCCTGCCTTTGCCTCCACAAGGCTGAGGCAAGGATCGTTGCTGATCCAGGCTTTTCCCCTCCTTAGGGTGGGATGCTTCCTCACACATTCAGTAAGAGGAAGACGGGACAGAAAGAGGAGGCGGCCCCTGGGCAGTGGGGCTCTGCAGGCGGAGCACTGTAAGCTGAAGCCAGAAGTCCCCTGAGGGAGCAGTGAAAGGGGGGAAAGAATGGCAGGGGCTGGGGCGAGGCCGGGCAGATAAGAATCTCTCATTCTCCCTCCTTTTCCTTGTTCCTCAGTGCTGGATGCAGGGCTCGCCCACCCTGTGCCTTTTAACTGTCAGGGAGCCAGTGCCAAGCACTGGGCCAAGTCATCGTCGATGACATGTGAGTTGTGTGTGTTCCAAATTGGCCTTCCTGCCTTTCTGCAAGAAAAACAAACTTGAGCTGGACCCCAACAAACATGACAGGAAAAATAACAACCCTTGTGGAGGGCTGATACTGAAAACGGCTGGTCTCCCCACGCCCGAGCCAGCCCCTGCTGAGGACAGGAGCATGTCCTCACCTCAGAAGCGTGGGGGCCTCCTGTCTCAGTGTAGGGGTGACCAGGCTGCACTTCTGAGGAGGCTTGTAAAGGCCCTTTCCAGACCCCAGGATGACACCAGAAATATCAAGCCCCTTTCACAGAGAAGAAAGTGCAGACTGAGGGTACCTTACCTGAAATGCTTAGGACTAGAAGTGTCTTGGAGTTTGGATTTTTCCACACTCTATACTATTTGCATATACATAATGGTATATCTCTGGGATGACCCCCAAATCATACACATACACGTGGGATAAAGGAAATGTTATACAATATTTTAAAGAGTTTTGTGCATGAAACAAAGTTTTGTGGTATGGAATTTTCCACTTGTGATGTGATAATGATGTTCAATAAGTTTCAGATTTTGGAACATTTCAGGTTTGGGATTTTTAGAGTAGGGATGCTCAACGTGCATGTGACGTTGAATAGCACAGTGATTAAGCAAGAGAAACATATTCACCCTCACCAGTCTCTGTAGTTCCTACTTGTATTTTTTAGCTATATTAGAAAGACAAAAATTCAGAATGAACACTGTCATGGGGCCTGGATAATATGTTAGAAAGTCTTTGATATATATGCCACTACTGGTGTATAGATCAAAACAATGATATGAAATGTTATTATTTATTTTGAATAATGCTCCTTTGTAAAAAAAAAAAAAAAAAAAAATTGTAAGCGCTCCACAAGTCAGACTCTGCCCTAGTTCTCCTGGCATCTTCCTCTTGACTCGACATGGTACACATGCACAAGTGTTCAATTAGATACTACAGTGAACTAAACTGAAAATGACATTCTCTGGACTGCAAGAATCAATATTTATATACACCTAATGAAAGTGGAGACTTGAAAAGATATTTGTACATCTGGGTTCACAATAGCCAAAAGGCAGAAACAACCCAAATGTCATCAGAGGATGAGTAGACAAACAAAATATGGTAGGCGCTTACGATGGAACGCCTTTCAGCTTTAAAAAGGAAGGGAATTCTGACACAGGCTACAACATGGATGAACTCTGAAAACATCATGCTAAGCGAACTAAATCCACCAGTCACAAAAGGACAAATGTTGCACGAGTTCACTTATATGAGAAACCAAGGGAAGTCAACTCCACAGAGACAGAAAGTGGGATGGTGGTTGCCAGGGGCTGGGGGAGGGGAATGGAGAGTTAGTATCTGCTGGGGACAGCTTCAGTTAGGGAAGATGATCAAGTTCTGGAGAGGGATGGTGGCGATGGTTGCATAGTAACGTGAAGGTACTTAATGCCACTGTCCTGCACACTTAACAATGGCTAAGTAGGTGCATTTTACATATGTGTGTTTCACGACAATTTCTTTGTAAAAATAAAAGAACCAACATGGAGGCATCTAATAGATCTGTATTCAGTCCTGGCTGAAAGAAGAAAATACTAAATTATGCTGAATTTTGAATGTGTGTTGGTTCCTGGAGGGTTCAACTGACAATAATGACAGTCAACATGTCATTGTCATCAAACCTGAACTCTAAAATGACTAGGATGACTGCTCGGGAATTTTGCACATGTTTTTTCTGAAGATTTTATGACATTCCTGAGAGGCCTGTTCCATGGGCTAAGGAGACAGTGAGCTACTGACTCTTAGGGTTTGATATGAAAAACACCAATCAAAACTTTCATTTATACATACTGCACTAATAAATATTTCAGGAAGAGATGAAAACTTTTTGCCTTGTGCTGTTTCCTGTCTTGAAAAGTTCTTCTAAACATAAACTCTTCTGCTCCTTCAATGCTTTTTTTAGGTGGCTCGTATAATTTCATTCCAAAAAAATGACAGGGGCATTATAATAAAGGAAAAGTGTGGACTCATTCATAACTTTCTAAACTAAGTATTAATATACTGATACCAGCAATATAGGAAAATGTAGTAATACCTTACATATTAATTGAATATATTTCACTAGTGCAAGTTCTGTTGCACTAGTGAACTCAATATTCAATATCTATTAGTCAATTAATCACTAAATTACTCAATTAATTATTAGAATCAAGGAATTAAGAGAAAAGCCACATGAATGTCTCAGTCCATGCAGAGAGCTCAATATCTTTTTTTTTTTTTTTTTAATACTAGGGATTAAATCCAGTGGTGGTCTACCATTGAGCTACACCCTCAACCCTCATTTTTTATTTTGACAGAGAGTTTGCTAAAATGCCAAAGCTGGTCTTGAACTTGCAATCCTCCTGCCTCAGCTTGGATTACTGACATGCACCACCATGCCTGGCTTGTTTTTTTAATCTTAGTGTTTTTCATCAACCATTCTTCTTTGGGGGGAAAAAAAAAACTGCTCACAGACTAAAAATAGAGAAGAACTTCCTTTACCCATCAAAGGGTACTTAAAAAAATCCTACCACAAACATTATACATAATGGGAAAAAGTTGACCACTTACCTTCAGGAATGGAATGACAGGAGAATGTCTGCTAGCACTACTTCTATTCCACACTGCTGGTTTCATCTGAATGGCAAGATAAGAAAAGCAGTAAGTAAAATATGTATGCACTAGAAAGTAAGGAAAACAAATTCCATTCACAAATAATGATTCTGTGTTAAGAAAATCCAAAGGGATTTCAATATGCACTTTTAGAATTAATAAGTTTAATTAATACCAACATAGATACAAATGAAATAATGGGCTATTAGGAATGCACTTTTTAAAAATCTTTGTGTGTTTTGGAAAAGAAGATAAGGATAGAAAAGAAATAAGATTGTATGATTTAATGACTGCTGAAGCTGGATGATAAGTATTGTAGTCTGCTACATTACTCTGCTTACTTTTGTTGATGTTTGGGATTTTTATAATAAAAAAATCCTTTAAAAATACAAGTGAGGCTGGGTGTGGGGACGCACGTCTGTAATCCCAGCAACTCCGGAGGCTGAGTCAGGGGGATGGTGAGTGCAGGCACTTAGCAACTCAGTGAGACCCTGTCTCTAAAAAAAATATTTTTTAAAAGTATTGGGGATGTGGTTCAGTGGTTAAGCATCCAGGGTTCAATCCCCAATACCAATAAATAAATAAATACAAATAAAAATTTTCTGGATACAAGGTGAGTAGACAAAAGCTATTATATTCCTCTAAGTCAGTAAAAGAGCTGCAAAGCATTTTTTAATATATCATATCAAGTAACTATATTTCTAACAGATACACAAAATATCTGCACAGAAAATCATAAACATTATTCAGGGAAATCAAAGAATGCATAAACAAATGGATAGGTATGTTGTATTCGTGGATTGGGAAACTCAGAGCTTTACTCTAAAAACAACAACTCTTCCCCCAAATCATCCACAGATCAAAGGCAATGCCTATCAAAATTGTATTAGCATGTGTACATAACTTGAGAAACTAATTAAAATAGAAATGCTAAGGACTGAGAAGAGTGGAGAAGATTTTTTTTTATTTGACACATCATAATTACACATATTTATGAGGTAGAGACTGATAATTTGATGCATGTATACAACGTGTAATGTGTAATGAGCAGATCAGGAGAATGAACATTTCTACTCCTCTCTTCTAGTTCTTTATAAAACATATGCTACATTCCTGTAAACTATGGTCACCCTACTGTGCTGGGGAACAGTAGAACTTATTCCTCCTATCTAACTGTGTTCTGGCACCTGCTACCTACCTTCTCTTGATTCTCCTTCCCCCTGCCCTTCCTACCTTTAGTGACCACGACCCACTCTCTATGTCCATGAAATCAACTTTGTAAACCAAGGTATTTGGAATTAGAAAACAAGGTTAAAAAAAAAAAAAAAACCTGCTCTATCAGATATAAAGACTTAATATTGAAGCTCCAATAATTAAGACAGTGTGATGCTGGCACAAAGACAGGAAAATTGAGTAAAATACAATTGATAGCCAAAAAGAGATCTTCCCACACCCAATCTCTGACAGATGAAAAGAAGTGCACTGTAGGGGGGAGGAAAAAGCAGTCTCCCCACTGAAATGCACCAAGCCAATGGTACATCCACTAGGGGAAAATTATACTTGACTCCATCTCACAGCATGCACAACATTCCAGAAAGATTTTGCAACAAAATGTGAAAGGAAAACAAATTAAACTCCTAGAAGATAGCCTAGAAAAATAGTCCCATGCCCTGTGGTAAGAATATGTGTTTTTAAATAGACAAGGAGCACAAACATAAAAGAAAGAGATTTTATGTATTGAAGAACATTAAAAATAAGAATTTCTGATTATTGAAATATTAAATGAATAACTGAATGAAAATACAAGCCAGAGATTAGAAAATTCTCACAATATATGCACATAAACAAAAAAGAACCTGTGTTAAGAATTTTAAAAATCTAGCCAGGCTTGGCGGTGCATACCTGTAATCCCAGCAACTTGGGAAACCAAGGCTGGAGAATTGTGAGTTCAACACCAGCCTCAGCAATTTAGCAAGACCCTAAGCAACTTAGCAAGACCTTGTGTCAAAATAACAAATAAATAAGGACTGGGGATGTAGCTCAGGGGTTAAGTCATCCAGGGTTTAAGTTGCAGTACCAAAGAAAGAAAGAAAGAAAGAATATAATAAAAAATTAAAAATCTAAGTAAGAAAAATAAAGCCAGTAGGAAAACAGGCAAAGTATTTGATGGGCATTGACAAATTAGTCAATAAGTAGATGACAATGTGTTCAACCTCGTAGGTAATTGGAAAAATATGGATTAAAATGAGAATGGTTTAGGGTTGGGGATATAACTCACTTGGTAGAGTGCTTGCCTCACATGCACAAGGCCCTTGATTCAATCCCCAGCTCCACCACCAAAAAAAAAAAAAAAAAAAAAAGACAATGGCTTAAACTAAAAAGACTGACAATCCCAGTTTTTGTTGAGAATGTAGAACAATGTGAATACCCACATAATACTGGTGGGGTATAAACTGGTGCAATATTTTGGACAACAGGGGCATTGTCTATCACAGTGGTTCTCAAAGAACTTGCTCTCAGAATCCATTACACTCTTAAGAATTTATGACTTTAGCCAAAGCAATCCTGAGCAAGAAAAGTGAAGCAGGGGGCATCACCATACCAGATTTTAAATTATACTATAGAGCAATAGTAATAAAAACAGCATGGTATTGGCACCAAAACAGACTGGTGGACCAATGGTACAGAATTGAGGACACAGAGACTAATACATATAATTTCAGCTATCTTATATTAGACAAAGGTGCCAAAAATGTACAGTGGAGAAAGGATAGCCTCTTCAACAAATGGTGCTGGGAAAACTGGAAATCCATATGCAACAAAATGAAATTAAACCCTTATCTCTCACCATGCACAAAACTCAATTCAAAGTGGATCAAGGACCTAGGAAGTAGACCAGAGACAATACGCCTAATAGAAGAAAAAGTAAGCTCCAATTTCCAATATGTTGGATTAGGGCCCAAGTTCCTTAATAAGAATCCTGTAGTGCAAGAATTATTACCAAGAATTAATGAATGGGATAGATTTAAGCCAAAAAGCTTCTTCTCAGCAAAAGAAACAATCAGTGAGGTGAATAGAGAGCCAACTAATTGGGAACAAATATTTAATACATGCACATCAGATAGAGCACTAATTTCTAGAAATATATAAAGAACTCAAAAAACTTAACACCAAAAAAACAAATAACCCAATCAATAAATGGGCTAAGGAATTGAAAAGACACTTCTCAGAAGAAGATACACAATTAATCAACAAATACATGAAAAAATGCTCAACATCACTGGCAATTAGAGAAATGCATATCAAAACTACTCTTAAGATTTCATTTCACTCGAGTCAGAATGACAGCTATCAAGAACACAAACAACAATAAATGTTGGAGAGGTGTGTGGAAAAAGGCACACTCATACACTGCTGGTGGGACTGCAAAATGGTGCAACCGCTATGGAAAGCAGTATGGAGATTTCTTGGAAAACTGGGAATGGAACCACCCTATGACCCAGCTATCCCACTCCTGGGTCTGAAGGAGCCCCAATTAGGGAGATGGCTATTGCGGTCAGCTGGAAGCCATAAGTTCCACCTGATAATAAGTATGTATGTGACGCACCTGTAAATGCACATGAGGCACCCGCAAAGCTAAAGGTATATAACCGGGTGAAAGCGGTTGGAGTCAGGAGAAGAATGAATTCATTCAGTCAGTCATGCAGTCGCTCGGTCGGAAGAAGAGTTCGGGTCGGAGAAGAAGAAAAGAATCAGAGCGGCCAGAACGTAGGCAGAGCAGTTACAGAAGAGAAACCAGATAGAAGAAGTAATTCCTGGTCAGAGTCAGGCAGAGGCTCCCGAGGAAGAAAGAAGAAAGAAGAAAGAAGCTCTAAAAGCTAAGCTCTCTCTCTCTCTAAAGAAGAAATCTCTCTCTTTCAAGCTCTCTCTCTTTCTCTCTAAGCTCTAAGAAGAAGAAGAAGAAGAAGAAAAAGCTATCTCTAATCTTTCTCTCTAAGCTCTTTCTAAGAAGAAGAAAAATCTTTCTTTCTCTCTCCAAGCTCTCTCTAAGAAAGTAGAAGTAAAATTAGTAATAGCTTTACTCTGCCTCCGAGAGTTTTCCTCCCACGGCATTGTGGCTGGCCACGACAGGCAGCTTACATGGGTCTATTCCCAAAGGACTTAAAAACAGCATATTACAGTGACACAGCCACTTCAATGTTTATAGCAGCACAATTCACAATAGTGAGGTTGTGGAACCAACCTAGATGTCCCTCAGTAGATGAGTGGACAAAGAAAATGTGGTATATATACACAATGGAATTGTACTCAGCAATAAAAGAGAATAAAATAATGGCATTTGCAGGTAAATGGATGAAGTTGGAGAATATAATGCTAAGTGAAATTAGTCAATCTCAAAAATCTAAATACCAAATATTTTCTCTGATATAAGGAGGCTAGTTCACAGTGTTGTTGGACGGGGGTACATAGGAGGATTAGAGGAACAGTAGAATGGTCAAAGGAAAGGGAGGGGAAGGGAGAGAGCAAGGGGGGTGGGGGGAGAGAAAAGAAAATTGGTGGATGAATGAGATGGATATCATTATCCTAAATGCATGATTGAAGATCTGAATGGTACTTATATACTTTGTATACAAACAGTTATATGTAAAAAGATGCTATATATGTGCATTATGAATTGTAATACATACTACTATTATAAATAAAAAAAGAAAAAAAAAGAATTTATGACTTAATCCCAGCACTTGGGAGGCTGAGACAGAAGGATCGTGAGTTCAAAGCCAGCCTCAGCAATGGCGAGGCTCTTAGCAACTCAGTGAGACCCTGTCTCTAATAAAATACAAAAGAAGGGCTGGGGATGTGGCCCAGTGGTTGAGTGTCCATGAGTTCAATCTCTGGCACCAAAAAATAATAATAATAATAATTTATGACTCAAAAGAGCATGCCGTATGTGCTGTATTAGTTTGCTATCACTGCCATAATAAAATGCCAAGACCAAGTGACTCCAACAGCACTTATTTATGTTGTCACAATTGTGGAGAGTAGAGTCCATGATCAAGGTGTCAGCAGGGTGGGTTTCCTCTGAGACCTTTAATGCTTGGCTTGCAGATGTGACCTTTCCCCCTGTGTCCTACCAGGTCTTTTCTCTGTATGCTCACACTCCAGTGGTCCCTTTTGCATCCCTCTATGTGTTCTTCATATAGGAACACCAGTCAGGTTGTATTAGGGCCCACCTCAACAGCCTCATTTTAATCTTTCCTTAAGGACCCTGCCTCCAAATATGGTCCCACTTGTCACATTCTGAGGTATTAAGGATTAGGACCTCAACATATGAATTTTGGGGAAGACACACTTCAGCTCATAACGTGGGCTACATTAATCAAAATCTTCCATATTAGAAATTAAAACTGACAAATTTAAAACATGCATTTATTGAAGATCTACTTCTATCTGCACATGGACATTGAAACACTGAGACCCTTGCAGAGGTGCAGAATTGAGTACTTCAGGTCTTGCTGACTGCTGTCCAGAGGCCACCCTAAGCTATTCAGGGTGCAAAGCCATTCTGTGTTGCTCTGCGTTCTCATTTCCATCCGCTTCTGAAGGCCACGTGCAGTTCCTAGTCATGTGGGTTGCCCAACATGGTGGCCACTTACTTTCTCACAACCATCAGGGGAGAGAGAGACTCCATACCTGTCCATTCATCTTCTCCATCTTCTCTCTGGGTTAAAAACAAGTCACAGGTCCTGCCCATACTTGAGGGGGTGAGGTGCTATGGTTTAGGTATGTGTCGTCCCCCAAAGATGCTGGGAGCGTGATCCCCAGTGCGAGGATATGGAAAGCTGGTGAGACCTTGAACAGGTGGGGCCTAGTGGAAGGTGCTTCGCTTATGCCTGCCCTGACGAAGGGATTAATGCTGCTTTTGACAATGGGTCAGGTCTCACAGGAATGGGTCAGTTCTGTAAAAGCAGGTTAATACCAAGAGTGCAGGTATGCATGACTTTGTCAAAATAAATTCAACTGCTGTGTGTAGTTATAATGCTCTAGAGCCAGGTGCAACGGTGCACACCTGTGATCCCAGCAGCTGGGGAGGCTGAGGCAGGAGGATTGTGAGTATAAAGTCAGCCTCATCAACTTAGCTCAAAATAAAATATGAGGGCTGGGGTTGTGGCTCAGCGGCAGAGCGCTCACCTCGCAGGTGCGCGGCCCGGGTTCGAGCCTCAGCACCACGTAAACATAAATGCATTGCATTGTGTACAACTAAAGTAAATAAATAATTTTTAAAAAAATAAAATATAAAAAAGGGCTGGGGATGTGGCTTCGTGATTTTAAGTGTCCATAGGTTCAATCCCTGATACCCCCCCCCAAAAAAAACCCTTATAATTCTCTAATAATAAAATAATACAAAAAAATAGCAAGAGGCTTCTCGCTTCCTCTCTTGCCATGTGATCTCTTACACACACACACACACACACACACACACACACACACTGTTTGCATTCTTGTCACTGCCATCTGCCATGTTGTGACACAGCATCATGCCCTCACCAGACGTGGTTTTCCAATCCTGCTTCCAACAACATAGAACTATTTTCTTTATAAAGTACCCAGCCTCAAGTATTTTGTTATGGCAGCATAAAACAATCAGATTAAGACAGGCAATCATAAAAGGCAAGAATACCAGGGATGGGGCTAGAGCCACCCCAAGAATCTGTCTTCCCCATGCAGCAACATGTTGTCTCAGTGAATATAAATGAAAAAAATCCAACCCTACACAGATGTGTAACTGAAAGAGTGAGAAGACTTTATCAGCTTTTTCAGATGACTGGAATTTTCTTTGTTAATACACTAAAACTCACCAAGTGGTTGTTCTTAAAGGTCAGTTGCAATGTAGAATCTTAAATCATATCAATGAAAGTTTCGTACTCACGTTAACATCCACCCATCCAGTTTGCACTTTGCATAGATTTTATCATACGTAATTTTGTAATATCATGAATTAGTCATTAGAAAACTATTTGTTCACTGACCTATACATATCTTCCAAATATTAACATGTTCTATCATAAAAGCACACTTATTATTTTTTATTTTACTATTTTTTATTATTTTTATTTGTTCTACTTAGTTGTACATGACAGCAGAATGCATTTCAATTCATTGTACACAAATGGAGCACAACATTTAAATTCTCTGGTTGTATGTGATGTAGAGACGCACCATTCACACAATCACACATATAACTAGGGTAATGATGTCCATCACATTCCACCATCTTTCTAATCCCCATAACCCCTTCCTACCCTCCCCTTTGCCCAATCCAAAGTTCCTCCATTCTTCCCATGCCCTGCCCCATCATAGATCAGCATCCACTAATTAGAGAAAACATTTGAAACATTTTTGAATTGGCTTACTTTGCTTAGCATAATAGTCTCCAATTCCATCCATGTACCAGCAAATGCCATAATTTTATTCTCTTTTAATGCTGTGTAATATTCCATTGTGTACATATACCACGTTTCTTTATCCATTCATCTATTGATGGGCATCTAGGTTGGTTCCACAACCAGCTATTTATTTCACAGTATTTATATTCAGCTATTGTGAATTCAGCTGCTATAAACAGTGGTGTGGCTGTGTCACTACAGTATGCTGATTTTATGTCCTTTGGGTATAAACCAAAGAGTGGGATAGCTGGGTCAAATGATGATTCCATTCCAAGTTTTCTAAGGAATCTCCACACTGTTTTCCAAAGTGGTTTCACCAATTTGCGATCTTACCAGCGATGTATGAGTGTGCCTTTTCCCCCATATCCTCTCCAACACTTATTATTGCTTGTATTCTTGATAACTGCCATTCTAACTGGGGTGAGATGAAATATTAGAATAGTTTTGATTTGCATTTCACTAATTACTAAAGATATTGAACACTTTTTCATACATTTGTTGATTGCTTATATATCTTCTTCTGTGAAGTGTCTGTTCAGTTCCTCAACCCATTTATTGATTGAGTTGTTTGGTTTTTTGGTATTAAGTTTTTTGAGTTCTTTATATATCCTGGAGATTAGTGAGCTATATGATGTTGGTGTGCTAAAAATTTGTTCCATACTATAGGCTGTCTCTTCACCTCAATGATTGTTTCTTTTGCTGAGAAGCTTTTTAGTTTGAATCCATCCCATTTATTGATTCTTGATTTTATTTCTTGCAATTTAGGAGTTTTGTTAAGGAAGTCAGGGCCTAATCTGACATGAGGAAGATTTGGGTCTACTTTTTCTTCTATTAGGTGCAGGGTATCAGGTCTAATTCATAGGTCCTTGATCCATTTTGAATTGAGTTTTGTACATGATGAGAGATAGAGATTTAATTTCATTTTGCTACATATGGATTTCCAGTTTTCCCAGCACCATTTGTTGAAGAAGCTATCTTTTCTCCAATGTATGATTTTGGTGCTTTTGTCTAGTATGAGGTAACTGTATTTATGTGGGTTTATCTCTGTGTCTTCTATTCTGTACCATTGGTCTATGTGTCTATTTTGGTGCCAATACCATGCTGCTTTTGTTACTATTGCTCTGTAGTATAGTTTAAGGTCTGGTATAGTGATGCCTCCTGCTTCACTTTTCTTGCTAAGGATTGCTTTAGCTATTCTGGGTCTCTCTCGCTCTCTCTTTTCTTTTTCTTTCTTTTTTTTTTTTTTACTTTTGTGTGTAGATTTTTTTATTCAATATGTTTGTAAGATTCATCATCCATTTTGTTTTATATATGTGTCTTTTATTTTTCCAGATGAATTTCATGATTGCTTTTTCAAGTTCTGTGAAGAATGTCATTGGGATTTTAATAGGAATTGCATTAAATCTGAATAACAGTTTTGGTAGTATGGCCATTTTGACAATATTAACTCTGCCTATCCAAGAACATGGGAGATCTTTCCATCTTCTAAGATCTTCTTCAATTCCCTTTTTAGTATTCTGTAGTTTTCATTGTGGAGGTCTTTCACCTCTTTTGTTAGATTTATTCCCAAGTATTTTATATTTTTTGAGGCTATTGTGAATGGGGTAGTTTTTCTAATTTCTCTTTCAGTGGATTTATCACTTATGTATAGAAATGCATTTGATTTATGGGTATTGATTTTATATTCTGCTACTTTGCTGAATTCATTTATTAGTTCTCAAAGTTTTCTGGTGGAATTTTTTGGATCCTCTAAATATAGAATCATGTCATTGGCAAATAGTGATAGTTTGAGATCTTCTTTTCCTATGCATATCCCTTCAATTTCTTTTTTCTGTCTGATTGCTCTGGCTAGAATTTCAAGGACTATGTTGAAC
Organism: Tamias sibiricus; assembly: GCA_025594165.1. Lineage (NCBI taxonomy): Eukaryota > Metazoa > Chordata > Mammalia > Rodentia > Sciuridae > Tamias > Tamias sibiricus. The sequence continues at coordinate 161,930,237 of CM046658.1, forward strand.
AGAGGTGGGGAAGAGGGCATCCCTGTCTTGTTCCAGTTTTTAGAGGGAATGCTTCCAATTTTTCTCCATGATGTTGGCCTTGGGCTTAGCATAGATAGATTTTACAATGTTGAGGTACGATCCTACTATTCCTAGTTTTTCTAGTGTTTTGAACATGAAAAGGTGCTGTATTTTACCAAATGCTTTTTCAGCATCTACTGAGATAATCATATGATTCTTGTATTTAAGTCTATTGACGTGATATATTACATTTATTGATTTCCATCTGTTGAACCAACCTTGTATTCCTGGGATGAACCCACTTGATCATGGTACACTATCTTTTTAATATGTTTTTGTATGTGATTGGCCAGGATTTTATTGAGAATTTTTGTGTCTATGTCTGTCAGGGATATTGGTCTGAAGTTTTCTTTCCTAGATGTGTCTTTGTCTGGTTTTGGTATCAAGGTGACACTAGCCTCATAGGATGAGTTTGGAAGGATTCCCTCCTTTTCTATTTCATGGAATAATTTGAGGATTATTGGTATTGTTCTTCTTTGAAGGTCTTGTAGAACTCAGAAAAAGCACATTTATGCCAGGTAGGTGGCACACACCTGTTATCCCAGCAACTCAGGAGCTGAGGCAGAAAGCTCACAAGTTTGGGACCAGCCTCAGCAACTTAGTGAAGCCCTAAGCAACTTAGTGAGACTCTGTCTCAAAATAAAAGATAAAAAGGGGGTGGGGATGTTGCTTAGTGGTTAAACACCTCTAGGTTCAATCCCTAGTACCAGAAAAGAAGTGCACGCGCGCGCACACACACACACACACACACACACACACACACATTTCTTATTATTGGCATTCAATCTCACCAGAAAGAAGAGGCTTTAATCATTGGAAATTGACCAAGCTCATAGTAGGAGACACAAGTTTCCAAAATATCCTAACAAACTTCCTCAAGAGAAACCACATATTTTGACATGCAGATTTTTCTATACTTCTTTCAATACTCAGAATGTTGAAATACGTTGCTCAAGGATGAGATTTACTAAAATTAATAATCTTTACTGCTTCCTCACAGATGTTCTAAAGTAAAACTGCATTAATGTTTTCCTGTGAGTGCTGAGAAGTGCAAAGTGAACAATGACTACTACTAAAGTTTGGTGACAGGCTTTAAGCCAGGCTAAGGAACTGCAGGCTGGCTCCCTAATCTGAAAATCTGAAATTTGAAATGCTCCAAAATTTATAACTTTGAACATGGACATGATGCCACAATGGAAAATCATATGCTATGAAATTATTCCATGTGCAAAATTATTTAAAATACTTTTTATAAGAGTACAAAATTATCTTAGGTTCTGTGTATAAGGTATATGTAAAATCTACATGAATTTTGCATTTAGACTTGGGTCCCATCCCCAAGATATCTCATTATGTATATGCAAATATTCCAGAATCTAAAAAGAAAAAAATTCAAAACACTTCTGGTCCCAAGCATTTTGGATAAGGTCTACTTACCTGTAGCAGTTTTGCCCATCACAACTTTGGCAACATTAGTTTGAAAATAGAACATTAGTTTGAAAATCTACCTACTTTGCATATACATAATCTGGCTTTTGACCCAACTAGTATACTTTTAGGAATTTACCAAGCATAAATGCACAAAAGGGTTTGTTAAGAAATGTGCAAGTATGTTTGCAAAAATACCATTCATAAGAGCCAAAATTGAAAACAACTTAAAAGTTAAGAAAAAAAAATAAGATAGATATATGTAGATTATCCATACAAGGGAATACTATAAAGCAGTGAAAATGGATAAAGTAGACTGCATGCAACAACAGCGACAATGTGGATAATCCAAAAGATAATAATATTAAGCATGGGGGAAGTTACAAAAGAACAGGTAACATAAACTTCCACGTACTTCTTCTAAACAGGGAAAATTAAACCAATAGGCCATACAAGGATAAAAGTGAAACTTCAAAAATCTCAACAGAGTTTTTACAGGTGAATTCTTTTGGCTCTTGGTATTAGGATAGATTTCTTTTCTATTCTTTTCTTTTAAGCAGTGCTGAGGATTAAACCTGGAGCCTTGCACATGCCAGGCAAGTACTCAACCACTGAGCCACATCCCCAGCCCTAGGATGGATTTCTTAAGACACAAAAGAGCTACCTTTATGAGAAAATATTAATAAATTTAACTATATTAAAATTTAGAATTTTTCATGAGAAAATATCTTAAAATATAGACAAGTTACAAACTTAGAGAATATTCTCAATACACACAATTGGGAAGAATAGCAATAGTGCATAAATTATTCTTATCAATTCATGAGAAAAGCAAATATAACCCAATTTATAAAAGGGGAACAGATATACATCATTGTTTCACAAGAGAAACCACATTTCAACAATGAGCATATGAAGAGATGCTCAATGTCATTAAAAGGAGGGAAAATCAAGAGGACAATAAGATATTGTTAGAAATTCATTTGCTTAGCAAAAAATTTAAAAGTTGTAATAATTAACAAAGGTTGAAGAGAAAGTAAAATCATAAATCTGTTATATATTGCTGAATGGGGGTAATTTGGAGTATCTACATTGTAAAATAGTGTCTTGTTAGAAGCTGAGTATTGCATATCCATGGATATATCAAAAGAAAGCTTTACATAGGTGGGTCAGAGCAAGAATATTCACAGAAGCATTACATACAAGAGCAAAAACTTACAGACAACCCAAATGTCCATCAAAATAAAAATGCATAAAAAATAATGTGATATATTCACACAAAGGAATATTATACAGGAGCCAAGAAAATAAACAATAGCAAGAAACAGCAATATGGAAGAATCCTGGAAAAATAATAATAGATAAAGACAGTAAGTTTCCAATAATTGCATAAAACATGATTTCTTTTGAAAATCAGTTAAAAAGGTCTATTTTTGGAAATGTGTGGATGGAATTAGAAAGAAAAAAAAGAAAAGATGAATGCAGGATTCTGACTAACAACTTCCTGTGGTGGAGGGAAGAGACACAGAATGGAAGAGTGGGGGACCTGATTGTCAGTTGTCAGCGGTTTTCAAGACCATAGCTTTTGTGTTCACTGGTGAGACTATGGGGCATAAGATATCATTGTCAATAAGTAAAAAAATAAGCAATACTTGGAAAAAACTTGAAACTGCACCATGAATGATGATATATTTAATTCTGTGCATCTAAAATCCTTCATTAAACAACAAATAAGCCAGACCCCCAAAGCCAAACATCCCATGTTTTCTCTGATACGAGGAAGCTAATCCAAAATAAGGGAGGAAAAGAGAGAGAGGAAAAGGGGGGAGGAGATTCCATCAAAATAGAAGAAAGGTCGGTGGACTAGATAAAGGGAATTGAGTGCAAGGAGGAGAGATGGGATAAAGGAAGAACAGTGGAATGAATCTGACCTAATTTTCCTGTGTACATACGTGATTATACCACAGTGAACCTCACTTTATATCCAAAAGACACTAATTTTAAAAAAAAACTATAAGTAAACAGCAGATTGGTAGAGTAGGGGGAAGGGAACAGCGGGAGGGAGTTGGGGAGGGGGAGAAGGACTAGGGCCTGAATTAGGGCAGGTTATATTCCATGCGTTTATAATTATGTCAGAATGAACTGTAATGTCATGTGTAACTAAAAAGAATCAACAAGAAGTACAACAAATACAAGAAATGGAATTTGTGTGTTTTTAAGAAACAATTGATTAGATAACCGTAAAATGTGAATAAATCAAAACCAAATTGAATTTGGAAGATAAAATTGGAAAGCACTCCCAAAAAGAAAGAAAAAAAAGAAAGACAGAAAAAGAGAAAATATTTTTAAATTAATATATTATAGATTAAAGTGCAAAAATCCAATAAGAGCCCTCCCCAAAGAAAACGTAATGCACATGAATATCCCATAATCAAATAATTTGATTAAGAGTCCCTATAATTCTACTTTTTCCTTTAAAAGCACCATATATCTTAGAAACACTGAAGGAATATTTAGGAGCATGGAAGAAAAAGGAAATTGTAAAATTCATGTGGAAAAATTGTCAAACAAGAAGAACAGAAACATACTTTAAAAATTGTCATAATGGGGGCTGGGGCTGTAGCTCAGCAGTAGAGCGCTTGCCTCACACATGTGAGGCACTGGGTTCAATCTGAGCACCACATAAAAATAAGTAAAGTAAATATATTTTTTAAAATTGCCATAAGGGCACAATTTGCCCTACTAAATGTTGAAGGGCATCATAGAGCAATAATGTTTGAAACACTGAGTTACCTGTGTGTGAATAATCAGTGTCACAGACTAGAAATCACAGAGGTCAACACATACACACATAGGAAGCCAGTATATTGCAAAAGTGGCTTTACACATCAGTGGTTCTAGGATGGTTATTGGTATTGGGATACCTAGATAACCAAGTGGAAAAATTTTTATTTGTTCCTTTTTCCTCACTCTCAGATTAGGTAACTCTTGGTTCTAATATGATCTTTGTGGTGAAACTATGAGCATGGTTTTGGTATAGTGATGTATTTGCATCATTGATCCTTAACTGTCAAAAATGGCTTGGGGGGTGCTGGGGTTGTGGCTCAGCGGCAGAGCGCTCACCTAGCACGTGTTCAACCCGGGTTCGATCCTCAGCACCATGTAAAAATAAATGTATTGTGTACAACTAAAGCAAATAAATAAACATTTTAAAAAATGGTGTGGGGTTTCAAAGATGGATAAGGGCAACACAAAGGGAGAAAGGAAAACTTTTGGCTCTTTACCCTAAGTTTAACCGGTACAGGTGCAGAGCAAGCTCAAGGCCTCACCTGGCCAACTAAAGTGGAGAAGGGGTGGTCACTGTCATGTGGTAGGAAATGGCAGGTCACTGAAAGCTTCATAGTTAGATTTCAGTGGTTCAATTTTAAGTAAAATATGTAATCCTTTCCTTATTCCTTGAAAAGTTTGCTAACATGAAAAAGAATTTTATTTTGCAGAATGATGTAAAATAATTCTGGTCTCCATCTCACAAGAAGTAGGACATCAGAAATAGAATGAAGTAAAATCGCAAAGAATTTAAAATGTATTGAGTATCCAAATGAGCAAATGCTATGAAATATTCCCATTCTGCTCAAGAAGTTTCATTTCCTTTCTCTTGACTACTGGATCCATGAGCAATTCTAAAGAGTTTAGCCTGTACACCAGACTTGTTTATGTCAGCCCCTATGAAAGCATTATTTCCTGACTGGAAAGCCTCTTGAATCTTTTTTCAAACCTTTCAACAACATTTTTTGCTAAAATTTTCATTTTATAAAACTATATTCACCTCTGGTTTCAAAATACAGCACCATAGTCTGTCTCACACAAGATCAGCTCCTGATTGAGGCAATAGGTTACTATTCCAATCTATGTAGAAGTGATAGCTTAACCTTAGCCATTTCTAGCATGAAAACCTCATGCATTTTCTTTGAGTGCACTGAAGTTTAATTAATTAAAAATAATATTCATAGCAATAATCAAATTATCAAAGAAATTAAAATTACCCAGGGGAGTTGGTTATGAAAGTTATGCTTTGCCAAAGTTTGGTACTGCAAGGGTTTATATGTATATGAATATCATAAATGGCTTCAATTTTGTTTCATTGCCACCCTGTTTCTAGGCATTCATCAAAATGTGCCAGTCTAAAGAATAGCCAGTGTTGGTGAATGGAGTGAATATACTTTGGATACAACCAAAGATATGAAAAATTGTTCTCTATATGTGTAATATGAATTGCAATGCATTCTGCTGTCATATATAACAACTTAGAATAAAAAAAATGAATAGCAAATGTTGGAGAAGATCTTAGATGCAGCCTGTGCATCACTAATGAGAATGCAAAATGGTGTAGCTTCTTGTGGAAAATAATAAGGTGATTCCTCATAAATTACTATAGGTCCAGCAATTCCACTTGTGAGAATACACTTGAATTGAATGCAGGGACTCCAACAGTTATTTGTACACCAATGAACATAGCAGTCAAAAGATGCAAGCCTTGACAAATAAATGGAGAAACAAAACTTGGTATCAACATACAATGGAGTGCTTTTGTAAGGGGTGAGATTCTGATGCTTGAGACAACACGATTGAACCATGAGGGTGTTATGCCAAGAGAAATAAGCCAGGACGATCACTTCTTTAATACTATAAGCTAAATACTATTAAGCCTCTAGTACTCAAATTCACAGAGATAGTAAGTAGATGGTGGCAGGGCGTGGTACTGCATGTCTGAAGATTCCGACTTTGAGTCCAGCCTGGGCAATTTAGCAAGACCCCATCGCAAAATAAAAAGGGATTAGGGATTTGTACTGAGTGGTTCATTGCAGATATTTTATGTTATGTGTATTTTACCATAATAATAAAAAGATAAATAAAAATAAAAGTATCATCTAGAAAACTATAATAAGGTTGTCCTAGTGAGACTGGCATAGGAATTAAGAGTCAATACATGTCTAGCCATTAAACAGTGCCCAATATTAGAGTTAATATATATTTTTTAAAAGCTGTCACCACGTAATTCATCACATCAATAGACTTAAAGACAAGAATCATATGACCATCTCAATAGATGCAGCAAAAGCATTGGACAAAATACAGCACCGCTTCATGCTCAAAACACTAGAAAAACTAGAGATAGTAGGAATATAACTCAACATTTAAAAAGCTATGTATGCTAAACCCAAGGCCAACATCATTCTAAATGGAAAAAAATTGAAAGCATTCCAAGAACTGGAACAAGACAAGGAAGCCCTCTTTTACCACTTCTATTCAACAAAGTCCTGAAAACTCTAGCCAGAGAAATTAGACAGAAGAAAGAAATTAAAGGAATACAGATAGGAAAAGAACTCAAACTATCACCATTTGCTGATGACATGATTCTATATTTAGAACATCCAAAAAGTTCCACCAGAAAACTTCTAAAATTAATAAATGAATTCAGCAAAGAAGCAGAATATAAAATTAACATCCACAGATCAAATGTGTTTCTATATATCAGTGATAAATCCACTGAAAGAAAAATTAGGAAAACTACCCCATTCACAATAGCCTCAAAAATATAAAATACTTGGGAATCAATCTAACAAAAAAGGTGAAAGACCTCTACAATGAAAACTACAGAACACAAAAGAAAGAAATTGAAGACGACCTTAGAAGATGGAAAGATCTCCCATGTTCTTGGATAGGCAGAATTAACATTGTCAAAATGGTCATACTATCATACAGATTTAATGCAGTTCCTATTAAAATCCAAATGACATTCTTCATAGAACTAGAAAAGGCAGTCATGAAGTTCATTTGGAAAAATAAGAGACCCAGAATAGCCATAGCAATCCTTAGCAAAAAAAGTGAAGCAGAAGGCATCACAATACCAGATCTTAAATTCTACTACAGAGCCATAATAACAAAACGACATGGTATGGGCACCACAACAAACACATAAACCAGCGGTTTTGAATAGAAGACACAGAGACAAACCTACATAAATACAGTTATCTTATAGCATACAAAGGTGCCAAAAACATACATTGGAGAAAAGATAGCCTCTATAACAAATGGCACTGGGAAAACTGGAAATCCATATGTAGCAAAATGAAATTAAACCCCTGTCTCTGACCCTGCAATAAATTCAATTCAAAGTAGATCAAGGACTTTGGCACTGGACCAAAGACCCTGTGCCTAATAGAAGAAAAAGTAGGCCCAAATCTCCACCATGTTGCCTTAGAAACTGACTTCCTTAACAAGACTCCTAAAGCATAAGAAGTAAAATCAAAAATCAATAAATGGGGCTGGGGTTGTGGCTCAGTGGTACAGCGCTCGCCTAGCACGTGCGCAGCCGGATTCGATCCTCAGCACCACGTAAAAATAAACGCATTGTGGAGAAAAATTGAAAGCATTCCCTTTAAAAACTGGAACAAGACAGGGATGCCCCCTTTCACCACTGCTATTTAACATAGTACTTGAAACTATGGCCAGAGCAATTAGACAGACGAAAGAAATTAAAGGGATCCAGATAGGATAAGAAGGACTCAAATTAGCACTATTTTTTTTTTTTTTTTTTTTTTTTTTTTTTTGGTACCGGGGATTGAACTCAGGGACACTCGACCTCTGGGCCACATCCCCAGCCCTTTTTTGTATTTTATTAGAGACAGGGTCTCACTGAGTTACTAAGTGCCTCGCCATTGCTGAGGCTGGCTTTGAACTCGCGATCCTCCTGCCTCAGCCTCCCAAAGTGCTGGGATTACAGGCTCAAATTAGCACTATTTGCTGATGACATGATAATATACCTAGAAGACCCAAAAAACTCTACCAGAAAACTTTTACAACTAGTAAATGAATTTGGCAAAGTTGCAGGATAGAAAATCAATACACATAAGTCAAAGGCATTTTTGTACATCAGTGACAAATCCTCTGAAAGGGAAATGATGAAAACTACCCCATTTACAATAGCATAAAAAAATAAAATACCTGGGAATCAACTTAACAAAAGAGATGAAAGACCTCTACAACGAAAACTATAGAACACTAAAGAAAGAAATTATAGAAGACCTCAGAAGATGGAAAGACCTGCCTTGTTCTTGGATAGGCAGAATTAATATTGTCAAAATGTCCATACTACCAAAAGCATTATACAGATTTAATGCAATTTCAATCAAAATCCCAATGACATTCCTCAAAGAAATAGAAAAAGCAGTCATGAAATTCATCTGGAAAAATAAGAGACCCAGAATAGCTAAAGCAATCCTTAGCAAAAAAAGTGAAGCAGGTGGCATCACCATACCAGACTTCAAATTATACTACAGAGCAATAGTAAGAAAGACAGCATGGTATTGGCACCAAAACAGACTGGTAGACCAATGGTAAAGAATTGAGGACACAGAGACTAATACATATAATTTCAGCTATTTTATATTAGACAAAGGTGCCAAAAATGTACAGTGGAGAAAGGATAGCCTCTTCAACAAATGGTGCTGGGAAAACTGGAAATCCATATGCAACAAAATGAAATTAAACCCTTATCTCTCACCATGCACAAAATTCAATTCAAAATGGATCAAGGACCTAGGAATTAGACCAGAGACAATACACCTAATAGAAGAAAAAGTAAGCTCCAATTTCCAACATGTCGGATTAGACCCTAAGTTCCTTAACAAGAATCCTGTAGTGCAAGAATTAATATCAAGAATTAATGAATGGGATAGATTCAAACTAAAAAGCTTCTTCTCAGCAAAAGAAACAATCAGTGAGGTGAATAGAGAGCCAACTAATTGGGAACAAATATTTAATACATGCACATCAGATAGAGCACTAATTTCTAGACTATATAAAGAACTCAAAAAACTTAACACCAAAAAAACAAACAACCCATTCGATAAATGGGCAAAGGAATTGAAAAGACACTTCTCAGAAGAAGATACACAATTAATCAACAAATACATGAAAAAAATCAAAACTAAGATTTCATTTCACTCCAGTCAGAATGGCAGCTATTAAGAACACAAACAACAATAAATGTTGGAGAGGATGTGGGGAAAAAGGCACACTCATACATTGCTGGTGGGACTGCAAAATGGTGCAACAGTTATGGAAAGCTGTATGGAGATTTCTTGGAAAAGTGGGAATGGAACCACCCTATGACCCAGCCATCCCACTCCTGGGTCTATTCCCAAAGGACTTAAAAACAGCATATTACAGTGACACAGCCACTTCAATGTTTATAGCAGCATAATTCACAATAGCTAAGTTGTGAACTCAACCTAGATGTCCCTCAGTAGATGAGTGGATAAAGAAAATGTGGTATATATACACAATGGAATTGTACTCAGCAATAAAAGATAATAAAATAATGGCATTTGCAGGTAAATGGATGAAGTTGGAGAATATAATGCTAAGTGAAGTTAGTCAATCTCAAAAATCCAAATACCTAATGTTTTCTCTGATATAAGGAGGCTGATTCACAGTGGTGTTGGGTCGGGGTACATAGGAGGATTAGAGGAACACTATAATGGTCAAAGGGGAGGGAGGGGAAGGAAGGGAGCAAGGGGGGATGGAGGGAAAAACACAGAAAAGGTGGATGAATAAGATGGATATCATTATCCTAAATGCCTGACTGAAGATTTGGATGGTACAAATATACATTGCATACAAATGGTGTTATGTAAAAAGATGTTCTATGTTTATTATGAATTATAATTCATACTACTATTATAAATACAACACTTTAAATAAAAATATTTTTTAAAAAATTTTTTAAAAATGCATTGTGTACAACTAAAACAAATAAATAAATATTTTTTTAAAAAAGAATCAATAAATGGGATGGAATCAAACTAAAAAGCTTCACAGCAAAAGAAAGAATAACATGAAAAGAGAGCCTACAGAATGGGAGAAAATCTTTACCATGTGCAACTCAGAGCATTAATCTCCAGCATATATAAAGAACCCAAAAACTTAATACCAAAAAACAAATAACCCACTCAATAAATGGGCTAAGGATCTGAACAGACACTTCACAGAAGAAATATAATCAATCAATCAAGAAATATATGAAAAAATGTTCAACATCTCTAGCAATTAGAGAAATGCAAATAAAAACTGCACTGATATTTTATCTCACTCCAGTCAAAATGGCAATTATCAAGAATAGAATCAACAATAAATGCTGGTGAGGATGTGGTGAAAAAGGCACACTCATACGTTGTCGGTGGGATTTCAAATTGGTGCAATCACTATGGAAAGCAATATGGAGATTCCTCAGAAAACTTGGAATGGAACCACCATTTGACCCAACTATCCCACTCCTTGGTTTATACCCAAAGGACTTAAAATCAGCATGCTACAGTGACACAGCCACATCAATGTTTATAGCAGCTCAATTCACAAGAATTAAACTATAGAACTAGCTAAGTTGGTTCCTAGCTGCTCTTCAACAGATGAATAGGTAAAGAAACTATGGTATATATACACAGTGGACTACTACTCAGCCTTAATGAATGAGTTAATGACATTTGCAGGTAAATGGATGAAGATGGAGAATATCGTCTAAGCGAAATAGACCAATCCCAAAGAACCAAAGGCCGAATGTTTTCTCTGATATGCAAATGCTAATTCACAGTAAAGGGGGGATGCTTGGGAATGATAGAGGTACTTTAGACAGAGGAGCGTGAAGGAAGGAGAGGTTGTACAGCAATGGGAAGGACAGTGGAATGAATCAGATGTTATTAACCTATGACTACACACCTGGTGCATTTCTACATTGTGTACAACTAGAAAAATGAGAAGTTAACTCCATTTATGTATGATATGTCAAAATACATTCTACAGTCATGTATAACTAATTAGAACACATTTTTTTAAGGGAAGAACAAGTTCTAGCGATCTATCATACAACAAGGCAGCTATAGTTAATAATATTGTATTCTTGAAAAGTAGTAAGAAAGTGAATATAAAGTGTTCTTATTGAAAAAATGATAACTATGTGAGGTATTACATGTGTTAATCAGCTAGATTTAGTCATTCAAAATGTATACATACTTCAAAACATCATTTTGTACATGATAGATACATACAATAGTATATGCCAAATTAAAAAATAAAAATTTGAAGCTGGGCATGATGGTGTATGCCTGTAATCCCAGCAGCTTGGGAGGCTGAAGCAGGAGGACCATGAGTTCAAAGCCAGCCTCAGGAAAAGCAAGGCACTTAGCAACTCAGTGAGACCCGGTCTCTAAATAAAATACAAAATTGGGCTGGGGATGTGGCTCAGAGGTCGAGTGCCCCTGAGTTCAATTTCCAGTACCAAAAAAACAATAAAATAATAAAAAATAAATGAATAAAATTTGAATTTAAAAAAGCTATCACCATAATACTCATTGTTAGTATTAATATTGTTATTTCTTATCAACATGTTTAATCCTGTAGTTTTGCTATTTTAAATACAAAAATTTCCTGGTGTCAAAAAATTTTTTTCAATGGGTGGTTGTCACTAGTACTTCTCCATTTCTCCAGGAAAACTTGATATCAGTCCTTACCAAGCAGGCCCTGCCCTGTGACAGGGCAGATACCAAGGTTTGTCAAAGCTTTGAACTAGAAAACCCAGAACAAGAGCAAGTTCTACATCAACTTTTAGTCTGCCCCACACATCTGGAGCCATGCCAGCTATTTCTTGGAATCATTTATAATAACTTACTTCAAAAGATAACAGAGAATTGCAAGTGAAAATAATGAATTATTCTTAATCCCTAAAACAGTTAGTCAACACCTACAATAATTCAATCCTAAGAATAATTCTGTGAGGGGAATTTGAGCACCATTTTCCGGTGAGGAAACTAAATTTTGGAGTAGTAAATACTTGGTAGAGTGGTACACAGTGTGTGTTCCATGCCGAAATAGAGAGAACCCCACCCCCTCTGACTCACGGGTCTACTAGTTACAATATCCACTAAAAAACTGGATATAAATCTTTTTACTTCTTTTTACATCAAAGTTAAAAGGAAAGACAAACATTGATTTGTCAAACTAAAATGAAAACTTGAAAATGAAATTTGAGACCTTGGATTTCTTTTTTTTTTTTTTTTCATAGGCAAAGAAATAAATTTATTTCTTTCTCCAGTACATCTTTAAAATCATTATAAAAATTTCTTTATAAATCACATTATCAATATGTAATATTCAATTCTGGATATACAATGAAAGAAATCTATTTTTGTCCATTCAAATTATTAATAATCATTTTATCCTAAATTATTAAAGCATGAAACGTGAACTTGTACAACTAAGTAGAATGAATAAAAAGTAAAAACAAAAAAACATGAACTTGTAAACTAAGAGCTAAAGAGTACTTGCTGTGGCTGCACATCCACTGTGCTGTGAATACACAGTCCGTCCAGGGCACACAGCTGCCTAAATGTGAGCAGCCGCACAAGACACTCTTAAGCTGGCTCATTCTGCTAGTTTTTGTTGGGGGGGGGGGGGGGGGGGGGGGGGGGGGTGGGAATCAAACACACAGAATTGACCTGGGATGCCTTGATTTGATGTATTTATACAAGAATTACAGGCAAATTATGGTGCCAACTGTCCTGGTCCCTCAAATAATACCTTTAAAACTCTGCTTCAAAGCTTTTAGACCTGTGCTACAGTAGAAAGAGTCAGGCCTAAAAGAACTTGCCAGCCCAACTCTTCCAGGCCAGCCCAGGAGGAGGGGTGGAGATGTGTGCAGATACCAGTGGGTGCAAAAGGAGAAGGTAGGGAAACGGGGTGGGTGACTGAAAACCAAGAGATTAAGCAAGGATGGGAAAGGCAGCCTGTGCCACAGGCCAAGTCAGGTGACTCCAAATACCTGGCATAAAAGGTTCTGCTAAAAACCAACTGTCCAAGGAATGGGAAGTGTTTCTGAAAGCAAAGGGATTCACCACGAGGGTTCAGCAAGGTGGCTTTACTTCCAGCCATCTAGAGTGGCAAAACCTGAAGCAAACACATTGTGGAGACAGAAGGCAGGTGGGACACTACCGGAAGTATGAGTCCACTCCCCAGGACAGCGGTCCAGAGTCTTCCTAAGAGGACAGGCCCTGCTCCAGGCATGCTGCAGGGGTCCCTGTATATGTGTAACTTATGTGCAAGGCACTGCTGCTCAGGATCAGTCACAGACAGCAACATGAATGATGGGGACATTCGCCAGCACAGGGACGGACGGAGGGCCTCCGGGAGACGTGCAATGCGTTCTGGACAGCATGTGGGAGCATGGGAACACGTCCCTCCCTCCACCTCTCAAATAAAGCTGACCGTGAGTCTGGAGCACCGGGGTGTTAGCAGGCTAAAGAGAAGCCCTGAGAGTCGGCAGAACATAGGGGAAGCTGGTTCCGTGAAAGAGATCACCTGGAAAGTCAACCTAAGAAACCCCAGAGGCAGGAGAAGCCAGGAGAAGAGCACCTGTGGAGGAAGCACGTGGAAGGGGCCGAGGAAGGGAGGATGCAGAGCGGCGAGCGCCACACCAACCAGCCCACAAGGCCCAGGGCACGCGTGAGCCACGCACGGAGGCCCTGCTCACCTCAGAGTGGCACACATGCCCACGGGCCCACAGAAGAACACCGCCAGGCACATGGGCTACCGCCCCAGTGGGCACTTTCAGACAGGCGGCCTCAGGTCCCGCCGGAGGAACCCCGCTGCCATGAGACCTGTGAAAGTGGGACAGTGTCCTCCTGCACCTACCCCACAAGGTAACCAGCTAGGATCCACTCATATTTTTAAGCAGTGAATATATTTTTGCAGCGTGGGCACTGAACCTAGGGCCTCCTGCATGCTTGACAAGAACTACAAGGAAAACTTTAAATCAGATTTTACTCAGACTTGCAAGTCTAATAATAAGAAGACATGCAATGTCCTCTCAAATAAAGAAGCTAGGGACTGGGAAAGACCTTGGATTTCAATGAGTTCACAAAATTATACACCGTATGAGACCTAGCCTGAGATGTCCTGTGAATTCTACTCATTGTCAAGGCTGAACAGAAAAAAAAAAAAAACCAGCCCGTAAGAGACCAGGGCAAACCTGGAGATTAAGGACATCCATGTATTTCCAAAAAAAACTCTATCCAACTTCAAAGGAACACAGAAGGAAACTAATGTAGACCCCGAAAATTGCCAATTTGATAAAATGAATCATCAGGAACATGTGCCATCAGGGAAAAGCCAACAGGTAAGCCAGAGCCAGGTGAGCTGTGGCATGAGGAAACCAAGCCAAAAGCCAGAGCCACCTTCTCCTGGTTGAGTTACCAAACAGCCCCATTAAATGTAACTGGGTACAGTGGTGCACACCTGTGATCCCAGCAACTCAGGAGGCTGAGGCAGGAGGATCACAAGTTCAAGGCCAGCCTCAGGAACTTAGCGTGACCTTGTCTCAAAATAGAAAACAAAGGACTGGGAGGTAAAAGTAAAGCGCTCTTGGATTCCATCCCCAGTATCACCCCCAAATATGTACCTTTGTAGTGATCAACTCAATTTTCCTAATAATTCTAATATTGCTATCAAGAGCTTCCTAACTAATCTTTTTAATAACATAGGTTTCAAAGAATACAACAAAAAGCACCAGAGATAAAAGGAAAACACAAAGACAATTTTTGTTTCCTGGCAAGGCACACGCAAACACACACACACACACACACAATTCACTGAGTGGTTCTTTCAAGGAAAAGTCAGGGTGTTGAAAGTGTAAGTACAGTGTAAGTACAGTGGTTATGTTAACAAGGAATGAAAAATAGCACTTCAGATAGACAGAGTCTTCAGGTCTCTGTAATCTGTTGATTAAAAGGGTCTATTGTTCATCAGTCAAGAAACAGTCATCACCTAGGCCTGGTGAGGATTTGATGTACAAAGGTCTTGTCCATGTTAGTTGGTTAGAGTCAGTTTTGATGAAACACAATAGTCAGTTATTATATCTCCTAGACAAATGCAGATACAAATGGAAATTTTCCATATTCATAGATAATAACAACCACATGCAATGCATGACATCAAATTAAATGTTTACAAAAAAACAGCAGTAAAGACATTGAGGGGGGACTGTATATGGTTTTAATCGTACATTAGAAGAAATTTTATTGAAACAGAAACAGTAGGCTGACAGGTCACAGAACAGCATGTACAGAATGGTGTCATTTGATGATGATAATAATAATAATGCACCCATATGTGCATGCAGAAAAATATCCAGAAGGATATGCAAAAGTGTTATTGTGGTGATGTTAGGAGAAAGGAAAGTACTATGTTTTCATTGTAGCCTTTTTTTCTACTTTCTAATTTTTTTCAGTGATGATGTGCTATTTCTATAGTAATAAAAAGTTATTGTTGTAGATTGATGCAGTATGAAGGAATCCACAGTTTTCTCCCCTAAGATTTAAACATACCTGGAGATGAAACTGGCTTCCAGGTTCAAAGCTGTGAGTAACTTGGCTTGGGAGACTGAGACAGGAGGATGGCGAGTTCAAATTCAGCCTCATCAAGAGTGAGGTGCTAAGCAACTACATAAAATACAAAATAGGGCTGGAGATGTGGCTCAGTGGTTGAGTGCCTCTGAGTTCAATCCTTAGTACCAAAAAATAAAAATAAAAAATAAAAAAAACTGACAGAAACCACAACTTGACTCCTGACAGCTGATGAATTGTTACCTCACCACAAGACAGCACTGAATGAGTCAGACCTCCAGTCGGTTATAGAACATGAAGAAAATTCTGGCAACCTTTCCAGTTCTCCACACCACCCACATGAATACCTGGAAGCTCAGCATTACTATGGCAACCCCCTAGGCCACAGCAAGGTGGCTACTGGAATGGAACAGATTGGGTACTGGCATCCAGCACAAGGAATTAAAGGCCAAGAACAAAGCAGTAGGTAACTGTCAAGCTTCCTAACCCTTAGGGTCAAAAACCAGACTTCATGACAGGGACACACAACTCCCACTGATTTATCTTTCCTTTATCCTGCAACTGGTCATTTCAAGGAGTCTATTTCGTGACTGTATATCAGTAAAAGTTGGGTGGAGGTTTTAAAAAAAAAAAATTCACAGGAATGTCTTTCCCTATCCAAAGCAGACCTGTAATTTGAAAATCCCAAAGGAGATCAAGCAGAATGTAAGGGCAGACTCTGGGTTTATCAAGAATAAAGAGAGGGCAAAGTTCAAAGATTCGGGAAAATCAAAATAGACAACTACCGGATGGTATTAACTTAAATAAACCAAATGTAGGGTTAAATAAGCCTTCAGGTGTTAAAGGTTATATCATTATTCAACTTCAACCTTCTAAAACAATAAAGGAATATGAATAAAATTGCCTACTGGCATAAATCATTTTTACCCAGCCCAAGTCCCAGGGAGGACCAACGAATGACCTGCTCGTACAAGGAAAGAGAAGATTCCCTGGGCTTCTTGCAATAGTAGCAAAAGATTAATCTGACCTCACCACAGAAATTCAGACCAGGACAAAGAGCAGAGATAGCGGAAGTGCTCCAAAATGTTCCACTGGCCGACACTTTTAAAAATTTAATATTGTGGGCTGGGGCTGTGGCTCAGCGGTAGAGCGATCCCCTCGCACCTGCACGGCCCGGGTTCGATCCTCAGCACCACGTAAACATAAATGCATTGCATTGTGTACAACTAAAGTAAATAAATAAATATTTTTTTAAAAAAATTTAATATTGTTACTTTAAGAATATAAAACAGAATATAAGGTGTTCTGATATCCTATCAGTTGTGTTATTTTACAAAGTTAATATACGGCTAAAATACAGACGGTCTTCCCCTAAATTTCTACCAAGAATATATGTTCTCCATTAACTTTATTCAGGAATCATTATTTCAAGGTTCTTTAAAATTACAGTTAGAAGTAAAACATATACCTATTGGTTATAAACTTGGATGACAAGAATTTATTATTTGTTCCCATCCATTTTCATAGAAAGTATCCAATAAATAATAAACCAATCACTTTTGGCTGTGTGTAATCTGGTTGTGTTTTTTGTTTTTGTTTTTTGTGGTGGTGCTGGGGATCAAACCCAGGGCTTTGTACACGCGAGGCAAGCACTTTAACGACTGAGTTATATCCCCAGCCCTTGGCTGTGTGTAATCTAATAATTTATTCTTTAGAAATTTCAGATCATAGCCGGGCTCAGTGGTGCACACCTGTAATTCCAGTGGCTTGTGATGCTGAGGCAGGAGGATTGTAAGTTCGAAGCCAGACTCAGCAACTTATCGAGGCCCTAAGCAACTTAGCAAGACCCTGTCTTAAAATAAAAAATAAAAAGGGATGGGATGTGGCTCGGTGATTAAGCATCTCTGGCTTCAATCCCTTGTACCAAAAAAAAAAAAAAAGAAAGAAAGAAAAAGAAAAAAAAAAAAAGAAATTTTAGATAATAAAGGGACTATGCACAACCAAATCACACTGTAAATAGACTTATCAAATCATATATGCTAACATAATAGTTAAATTTATATTTTAGAACACTTTCAAAGAGATGAAGATCTTCAGCATATGGAGAACAGATTCTGAGATGGAGTTAAGGGAATAAAAGATGATTCCCCTGATGTAATGGATGTTTTGGGGTAGTGAAGGCCCTTCAGAATTGACCTGAAATAGGGCGAGAAGTTGGATCTGTGAATCCTAGGTCAACAGGTCATAGTTGCAGCTGTCCCTGGGATGGGGCATGACCTTGAGCCAGGATGCTCTCTTACACTGAGGGCCTGAGTGACTCAGCTGAGAGGAGTCCTTGCAGCAGAATGAATGACTGCCTGTGTCCTGGGAGGCACACAGCTGAGTGCCCATCGCATCATCCTCTACCAGAGAGGGTGTAAAGATAAGAGCACCCACTGAGAGACTGTGTACCCTGCAGAGTCCAGCAAGGGCAGAAGAGAGACCTTGAAGGGACCTGCAGTGAAATGGAATCCTAAGAAGGAGAAAGAGCACACTGAGAGGTCAGAGGCCAGCAGCAGCCAGGAGACACTCAAATGGTCTAGTAAGGGGTGACAGAGAATTGCATCTTTGAGCTTGGCAACGAAGAGTTACTATTAAATTCCAAGGAGCCCTGGGGGAAGAAGTTTATGGGGGAGGCACAGATTAAAGAAGTAAAGACAGTGTGCAGCATGGGGGTAGGAAGGATGCAGGAGAGGAGTTTGGGTTTTTTGGGGTTTTGATTGAAAAAGACTTGAGCATGTGTAAATTCTATTGAGCAGAGTGGGCAATTAACCTTATAGCAGGCATAACACTTTTTAAAAAATCTGCTATGCATAGGGGTGCATGCCTGTAATCCCAGCTACCCTGGAGGCTGAGGCTGGAGGATCACAAGTTTGAGACCAGAATGGGGAACTTAAAGGATTTGGGACATAGCCTGGTGATAAAGCATCTCTTCAATTCCTAGCTGTGTGGGGAACAGACTACAATCTTATTCTACCACATTATATAAAACATCCTTTATTATGGACTAAAAACTATTTCTTTATTTAAAAAAAAAAAACATGCAACATGAGGAGGACTTTAATTAGCAAAAACTCGGGCTAGATACTGAAGAAGGGGCTTCAGGGATAGCTACAATCCAAAGTGATCAGATCTTGTTGTCCATGCATAGAAATACTCGTTCGTTCTCTCCACCTACCCTATATGTATTTGTCTTCTTTTCTATCCTTGTGAATCATTAATTAAGTGTCTTAAAACCTACTAATTGGGGCTGGGGTTGTGGCTCAGTGGTAGAGCACTTGCCTAGCACGTGCGCGGCCCGAGTTCGAACCTCAGCACCACGTAAAAATGCATGTGTACAACTAAAAGCAAATAAATAAATATTTTTTTAAAAAAAACCTACTAATTTCGTAATTTGTGGCTCCAGGAGAAATGATGTTTTCTGGGAGACTTAATTTTGATTTTAAGGAAAATAACAGGTACATACAGTACTCTGTTGAGTTTCCCCAACCATCTCCCAAGAAGTGAGTAGAGTCTCCAAAACAACAAATGAAATATGAAAACAATCTATTCAAAAGATGTCTCTAAAATTCACTGTCAGTGAAAACTGCTTATTTTTACTACAGAAAATAACAGAAAGAAGGGAAGGGAAAGAAAGTTCCTTTATTTCCCATGATTTCTTGGGCAGAATGAAATTGTAATTGCAGTTCTTTTCCAATTAAACCAATCCTGTTAACTTTTGTGGTAAATATGAAACATTTCTATTTAACAGCAATTTCAGGATTTACTTAGTTTCAAAATATCAAATGTTGCCTTAAGGGGGTTTAGGAATTTAGGAATTAATTAGCGCTTAGAAAAATGGGTTTCCACTAGCAAAATAACATACATGTAAGTATGAATAGGATGGAGTGGTGAGAAATACAAATGCTATGAAAAACGAAACTTTCTCTCCCTCTTTCCAGCATATACATGCACTCAAAGAGGTAGCAGTTCTTTTATCACAAATACCCCAATCTTTACATAGCTAAGAAACACCCCACTCAGGCAAACTAAAAATTAGACCTTAAGTCAAACAATCAATCTCTGAGAACCTGGAGGTCAACTGTGTGGCCAGCCATGGACACCCTGGGTTTCTCTTTCAGGCTGTCAGTGGGGGTCACACATCACCACCTGCTGAGTGCCAGGCAACCAGGACAGGGCAGGAAACCAATGGAACTGGAAACAGGTGTAACAGGTTGCTGTAAGGGTGGCAGTCCCTGAAACCAATCACACAGTGAGTCACAGGCCCTGACATCATTTCTCAAGTTCTGTATTTTTAACAGTTTATATTTCCTAACATTCTTAGGAGTTAATCAGTTTGCCAAGCATTGGAGACTGACCACAGGGGCAACGAGGTCTCTGGTAGACTGTCTTCCTGGATACCAAAGTCAAAGCACTGTGAATGATGAATGTGGACTTAGCAAAAGCCAGCGTCAGAAAAAAATCTGAGTTCTCATCATGTTGCTAACTGCCTTACCCAGGGAAATTCAGCTGAGAATTCAAACTTTGTCAGGATGGACTCAAGTGATCTTGCAGACTACAAACATAAGTCTTACCTTGTTAATTCTAGTTTGAGTGACCTAAAATAGAGGGTGCCACACTGGAAGAATCTTGGTTGAGAAAACAAAAGGGTTTCCTCTTAGGCATTTTATGTTTATGTGGACACTGTCCTCTCTAGCCGCATCTTCTAACTCCTCCCCTTCCCCACAAGTCTCAAATCCTATTTCTCTCTTTGTCAAACTCCATTAGCAGGACTTAAGAAGTCTACCACCCTTTATGGGAACTGTTATTTGCAACTGCCTGTCTGTCACATAGCTCATTCTTAAAGGGCCTCTCATCTTGCCTTCATCACTAGCCTGGGGGTGTGAATGAATATCAAGTACCTTCTCCTTGTGGGAGGAGGGACCCTCCAGATAGCTTTAAGGAGGATGATAGAGAATGCAAAACAAACAACCAAAAATCTGAAGTCAGCAATTTGCATCTGATTGGGCCTTTGCTGGGAATAACTTCCTGGTGTGGAGGATGTTTCTGAAATCAGAGAGGAGGGTGCTCAGAGCCTGCACTTTTGGAACAGCCTCGGGCTGACTTTTGAAACCTCCCAAATAGTCTTTCTCGTGCCTTACCAACCTAGCATGTTTGAAATTTGACTTTGAGTAAATGAAAATGAACCAGATGATAAAAGTTGATTCATGGATAGGCAGAATTAATATTATTAAAATGGCCCTACGCAGAGTCAATGCAATCTCCATCAAACTACCAAAGATATTCTTCACAGAACTAGAAAAATAGTCTTAAAACTCATTGGAAGAATAAAAGACACAGAATAACCAAAACAATTCCTGTTGGATTCCGGGCAGGGAGGTTGAAGGCCACACCTCCCAGGTAAAAGACTACATTTCCCAGGGACCTCAGCCTGGCCAGCAGGTGCCCTCGCCACTGCCTCCTGACCTCCAGCAGCCTATGGAGACACTCGCCCCCCAGGGGTCTCCCTGACCACCAGTCCGCTATTTAAGCCTGCCCCAGGCTGAAACCGGCCCTTTTTTCCCCTCCTTCTTTTTCCTTCCTGTTCTCCCTTCCCTACCCCCCTTCCCTTCCCTTCTTTTCCCTGCCCTTCCCCACATGGCACCCCAATAAACCCTTTTATTTCACTAACACAGTGTTCCCGGCTAAGTTAACTTTGTTCAGCATTTTTTAACAATTCTAAACCAAAAAACCAATGCTGAAGGCATCACAATGCCTGACTTCAAATTATACTACAGAATTATAGTAACAAAAATTGCACGGCACTGGCATAAAAATAGACACATAGATCAATGGTACAGAATAGAAGACAGAGACAAAGCCATACGGATACAGTCATTCATCCATGACAAAGATGCCAAAAATATACACTGGGGAAAAAACAGCCATTTTAACACACCATGCTGGGCGAACTAGTTAGCCACACGTAAAAGAATGAAACTAGACCCTTATTTCTCACCCCGCACAAAGATAAACTCAAAATGGAGTAAAGACCTAAGAATTTGACCCAAAACTATGCAAATTCTAAAAGAAAATGTAGGGTCAACATTCAAGCATATAGACACAGGGAATGACCTTCTCAATGGGACCCCTAAAGCTCAGGAAATAATGCCATTTATTAGTTAATAAATGGGATGGATGGCATCAAATTAGAAAGTTTCTCACAGCAAAGGAAACAATGAAGAATGTCAAGAGAGAACACACAAAATGGGAGAAAATCTTTGCTAGCTACTCTTCTAAACAGAGGATTAATATCTAGAATATATGAAGAACTCAAAAAACTTAACACCAAAAAAACATAGCCCACTTAATAACTGGGCAAATCAACTAAACAGACATTTCTCGAAAGAAGAAATACAAATGGCCAACAAATATATGAAAAAAATGTTCAACATCATTAGCAGCTAGAGAATTACCAATCAAAACTACACTGAGAGTTCATCTCACACCAGTCAGAATGGCAGCCATCAAGAATACAAACATTAATTGAAATGCTGTAGAGGATATGGAGGAAAAGGAACACTTTGACACTGTTCATAGGATTGTAATTAGTACAACCACTATGGAAATCAGTGTGGAGGTTCCTCAAAAGATGAGTCATGGAACCACCCTATGACCCTGCTATACCACTCCTCGGTATTTATCCTAAACAATTAAAGTCATCTTACTACAGAGATACATGCATACCCATGGTTTTAGCAGCACAATTCACAATAGCCAAACTATGAAACCAGCCTAGATATCCATTAACAGATGGATGGATAAAGAAAATGCAGTACGGAGCACAATGGAGCTTTATTTGGTCATAAAGAAAAATGAAATTATGTCATTTGCAGGAAAATGGATGTAACTTGAGATTGTTATGTAAAGTGAAATAAGTCAAATGCAGAAAGTCAAGGGTTATTTGTTTTTTTTCATATGTGGAAGCTAGAGTGGAAAAAGGAAAAGAAAGGTGGAGGGGCCAGGGATCTCATGAAAATCAAAGGGACATCAGTATACGAAAGGAAGGGAACCAGAGAGTGGGAGAACAGAGAGTGGGAAGTGCTGGGGAAGGATACTGGCCAAATCACATCGCTATATTGTGTGCATGTACTAATGTGTAACAACAAATCCCAGTATTACATACAACTATAATGCACCAGTAAAGAAAACTGTGGAGGGAAAAGAAAGCAAAACAACAAACACACATTAGCCTAGGCCTTCACAAGGTCAAGATCATCAATGTCTTCCACCTTCTAATCTTGCCACATGGTCTTCAGGGGCAATAAGGTACATGGAACTATCGTGTCCTGGTAACAATGGCTTCTTCTGGAATACTCCCTGAAAGATGTGCTTGAAGCTCTTTTTTTTTTTCCCCACTTTTATACAACTGGCAGTGCAGTAGGTTTGTTCACACCAGCATCACCACAGACATGTGAGTAATGCCTTACTTTATGATGGCTAGAATGTCATTATAAATGATGAGAATGTTTTGGCTCCACATATTGTTAAGCACAGTCACATAAATGGTCCATCATTGACTAAAACATTGTTATGTGACACATGACTGTATACATACATTTTATATATTATTAAATTTTATTTGCATTTCTTTCATAGATGGTGAGTGGATATCTGTAGATTATGCTTCTCTATGAATTTTTTTTTTGTGTGTGTGTGTCCCATCTATTCATGCTCTGTATCACTTTTACTGTTTGGGGCATTAAAATGTTTTTATACCTTGATCAAGTAAATGCATGCTTAGGAATTTATTCTTAGGATGTGTTGTTACCTTTAAAATAAAAAGAAATATGTAGTAAAAGGTAAATTCACTAAGTTCTACTACTTAACCAACCTATTTAAGAATATGAACGTAGCTTAACCATGTGTCTGCCCTCAACAAGAGTACAGTTGACCAGCTGATTCAGAGGGAATAGTAGAAAATATCATAAACAATACAAAAGTATCATACAAGACAAGTATGGTGGTACACCTCTGTAATCCCAGAGATTTGAGAGGCTAAGGCAAGAGGATCGCAATTTGGAAGCCAGCCTCAGCAACTTAACAAGACTCTGTCTCAAAATAAAAAATAAAAAGGACTAGGGGTATATCTCAGTGGTAGTGTCCCTGGGTTCAATCCCCAGTACCAAAAAAAAAAAAAACAAAAAAAAAAAAAAAAAAAAAAAAAAACAGTATTACATTTTTCAAAATAACCTCTTTCCTATGATTGTCTTAATTTTTTTTCTTTTTAGCAAATGGACACAATATTTTATGTATTTATTCTTTTGGGGTGCTGAGGATTGAACCCTCTGCCTCATACATTCTAGGCAAGTTCTCTACCACTGAGCTACAAACCCAGCCCCTGATTCTCTTAATTTTTTTTTTTTTTTTTTTTTTTTTTTTTTTTTTTTTTTTTTTGGTACCAGGGATTGAACTCAGGGGCACTCGACCACTGGGCCACATCCCCAGCCCTTTTTTGTATTTTATTTAGAGACAGGGTCTACAGAGTTGCTAAGTGCCTCGCCATTGCTGAGGCTGGCTTTGAACTCGTGATCCTCCTGCCTCAGCCTCCCAAAGTGCTAGGATTACAGGCGTGCGCCACCGCGCCCGGCTCTCTTAATTTTTAAGTATAGCTTTTTTTGCTTTTTCCTTTCCTGATTGTTTTTTGTTTGTTTGTTTGTTTGTTTGTTTGTTTGTTTAAGTTCTGGAAATAGAATCCAGGGGTTTTCACATGCTAAATAAGCTCTAATATTGAGGTACATTCCCAGCCCTGTTAATAAAGCTTTCTCTTCATATTTGTAAGCCAGACTCACCTGCATGACCCACTCAGGTGTGAACAATCGATCCTCCTGCTTCAGCCTCTGAAGCTGCTGGGACTACAGGCATGCACTACCACCTGCTGTCAACCAATTTTTATAAAATAAAAACCCTCTGACTACCATGCAGGTCAGGAAACAGTATATTATGCCCCATCCCATAAGCTTAAGTCTGCTTCTTCCTAATTACAAACCCTTTCTTCCCCTCCAAATTAACCGTTATTTTGACTTTCATGGTCATGACTTCTCAGCTTTTCTTTGTGGTTTTGCCACCAACATGCTCAACCTAAAATTATAGTTTATTTACAACTGTTATGAAACTTTCATATAAATGAAATCTTATAATGCTTAATCTTTTGTATCTGATCTCTTTCACGCAACATGTTTGTGAGATTCATTCAGTTTGTTGCATATAGCCCTATTTATTTTCATTACTAGATTGTATTCCATTTTATTAATATAGCACAAATCATCCATCTATTGTAGTATTGAGGAACAGTAGGGTTGTTTCTAATTTAAGGTTATCACAAAAGCAAAGCTATAATGAAAATACACATTGGGGCTGGGGATGTGTAACACTTGCCCAGCATGTGAGACCCTAGATCCCATTCCCAGCACTGAAAAGAGAGAGAGAGAGAGAGAGAGAGAAATACACATCACTAGAGAACATGCCACTCAATTCTTTTGCGTATACACTTCACAGTAGAATTGCTGAGTCATGAAGGAGGCTCATCCTTAATTTGAACAATTCCTACCTGCCAAAAAGCCTGCCAAAGTGGTTCAACTAGAGCCATTCTCAAGTAGTGTCCATTATTCTCACCAAAACTTGTTGTTAATCTCCTTTTTTTCTTCCCTCTGTCTAAAGAGTACGTAGAAATATCTCATCATTATGATTGTAAGTAATGAACACTTTTTCTTGTTCTTTTTTTAAATTTTTATTTATTTATTTACTTACTTACTTATTTCAGTGCTGGGAATTGAACCCAGGTCTTTGTGCATGCTAGGCAAGAGCTCTACCACTGAGCTACCCCAAACCCTTCATATTCTTATCAGACACCCAGATGTCCTCTTTCATTTAATGCCTTTTTAATTTCTTGTGCCCATTTTTACACTAGCTTATCTTCCCTATTTTATTGATATTTTTCTATACTAAACATAGTTCTTCTTCTATTAAATGGGAATTTCATTTTAAAATTAGCTTTTGGGGAAAGGCAAGATAGTATAATTTTAAGTAGAAATTAAATATCCAAAGGCCATAAAAACCAAAACATACTCCAGATGGATAAGAAATAAAAATGTAAAAAATAAAACAGTACAAACAAATACTAGGAGAAACAATAGTGAGTTCCTTTATAAATTGGGTCTAGGGACAGCCTTTAAACCATGACTCAAAATCCAAAATTAATAACAATAAAAACTCACAAACTTGATTTCATAAGAATTTTTAAACTTTTGTATCATAACAATGGCAAAACTCATAAGAAAAATCAAAGGACAAAGGACAAACTGGGAGAAATCATTTGCAGCTTATTTCACAAATAAAAGACCTACTGCACTGGGTGTGGTAGTGTACACCTGTAATCCCAGCAGCTCAGGAGGCTGAGGCAGGAGGATCACAGCTCAAAGCAACTTAGCAAGGCCCTAAGCAATTTAATTAGACCCTGTCTCAAATTAAAAAAAAAAAAAAAAAAACAGCTGGGGATGTGACCCAGTGGTTAAGTGCCTCCAGGTTCAGTCCCTAGTACCCCTTGCCCTTAAAAAAAAAAAAGAAAAAAAAAATCAGAGCAATTTACTGCTTACAACGTTCTTTAAATATTGAGGGGGGGGGGGAATTAACAAAAACTTTACAGGAAAAAGATAAGTATACCTTTATAGCAAAGATGGGCAAATAGTGCTTGAACATAGCGAAAAATGCACAACCTAATTCATATGTAAAATGCACTTCAAGATACCATGTCTAACTTATCAAATTCCTGAAAAATCGAAAACTTGACAATGCACTTTAAGTCTATGTATAAGATAGGCCTGCTGCTAAATTGAGGGTTGAGTACAAAATGGTACAAATCCTACACAGGGGAATTTTGCAATATCTGTGCAAAATGAAAGTGCACTTTTTGACCAGCAATCCCAATTCTCTAAGTAGGTTGTTTACAAGGTCTTAAAGTAGCACCCTACAGAGGACGTATTAATGCAAGAAGGAAAGTTTACCAGTATCACAGGGAAACTGGCAATAACAGTTTTGACCAAGTGAACAAGAGTGGGACAGCTTGACGTTATGTTCCACTTGGTGTGAGGCACCTAGGAAGGATTCTTGCCCGAAATGTTTAATCCTGAAGTTACTCACAAGGAAATGATCAAATAAATAAAAGATCTAGGATATGAGATATTCTGCAGGACAACTGGTCTAAATTCAAAGCAATGAAAAGGCAAGGGAGAGGGAACTATTCTAGAGTTTAAAATACTTGTCCTGTGTGTATCATATTACTTAAGAATTTTAGAATCTGTTAAAGAGAAAGTACACAGGAGATAGAGAAACATATCGTTTGAGAGGTGGACAGAATTCATACATTGTATCATTCATAAAAGCTTTGTGTAATCTGCAGTTTTAAAAATTAACTTTTTAAAAATGTCATCCCTTGGCTGGAGTTGTGGCTCAGTGGTAAAGCACTTGTCTAACACATGTGAGGCACTGGGTTCAATCCCCAGCACCACATAAAAATAAATAAATAAAATAAACATTAAAAAAATGTCATCCCAAGTTTTATTTGTTTTCTTCAATTATTTTACCCATTGGTTAGTCTTGAGAAAGTCTCTAGTTAAGTCCACAGTTGGCATTTCTCTTGCTTTCTAATTTCTTGCCCCTTGTGAAAAGTTTTGTCAAGGCAACATTTATATAGGTGAGATTAATTCAAATAGCATCTTTATATATAAGTTCATGGCTTTGGTTTCTTACAAACTATTCATCAGAAATTTCCCATGGTTCAGGAAAATGATTTATTTATTTATCAAAATTGAGCTTGGGGGAGCGGGGGAATGGGAGGATTCTAGGAACTCTAGATAGGGCAAAGAAGAGGGAGGGGAAGGGAGGGGGTACTGGGGTAGGAAAGACGGTGGAATCAGATGGACATCATTACATTAAGTACATGTATGAAGACACAAATGGTGTGAAAATACTTTGTGTACAACCAGAGATATGAAAAATTGTGCTCTATATGTGTAATATGAATTGTAATGCATTCTGCTGTCATATATAACAAATTAAAATTTTTTAAAATTGAGCTTTGTTATTTTGAGGTTACTCAGTCATTATTTTTTCTACCATAGCAAATACATCATTTACAAAATTAGAAAATCTTGAAGTCCTTCATCAAATAAGGCTATCTTACTTTAAGTTGAGAAATGTAAAGTGCAAAAACTGAATTAAAAGTGTACTTGAAGTATTCACAAAAAAGACAAAGAAACCAGAATACTGTCTAAATTTTTTAACTCCTTGGAACATTGTTGCCAACTGTGGTCCCAATAAATTAAATTTAGAAGTTAGAAATTAAGTAGTATATAGAATTGTATGTTGTTGTTAGACTGTTGACCTGGTGCTAGCTACAGTTAGGGAACAACCAAAGAAGAGTTTAGCCTAATAACAGATTTACCACAGGTCTCCAGGCAAATCAAGCCCAAGTGTTGCTAAATCCTAATGGGGAGAAGGTGATGAAGATGCTAACAGTGTTGGGCAGTTGCATTGTTCAACCCCAGCTGGGACAGTGGAGAAACAAACAGCAGAATCAGATAGTCATGGAAATGAAATTAAGTTCACAATGGCTGTGAAGACAGGAAAAATTCACTGGGACACTTCAAGGAAAAAGAGAGATGGTTTCTAGCTCTGCAGAGAAATGAGACAGCTATGTAGAATGCCTCTGGAAATGCAAACAGAAATTCATTTCTTGAAGTCATTCTATACTAACCTCAAGTGATTCAGGAGATGCTGACAGTGAGATAGCGTCTCATATTATCTGTTTTACATTTAACTACTTTAAATGTAATTATTTGTAATTACATTTGTAATACTTGCATGTAGAACAAGATTTCAAAGGAAGAGCAAGATAAGCCGTGAATAGTCCCTTTCTTTCTCTCTCTCAACTGCCCAATCTCACAGTTCTTCCCAGAGCAGTCTTTTTCATGGGTCTCTATGAAAACAAAGGTAAAAATATGTATACATCTTTGTAAATCCTATTGAAATTCCAGGAAATTGTTCTTTAAAACCCTGTCCCTTTCCCTCTCCTTTGAACCTTTACTCATTCTCTAAAGCTTCCTCCTCTCCTCAGCCCTCTCCTAACTACCTGCCTTAGTGAGTGTGTCTTACCTGGAGCTGTCCTGCCTCCCCTCCAGCATACCAGACTTGAAGATAACATTGAGGTCCACTGAGCTCAATTAACTAAGGTGCCGTCCCTTGTTGACGTGAGAAAGGGATTGTGTATAATGTACATAACACATGATACCAAATGAAAAATTTCTTCTGAGAGCTAAAATTCACACCAAAAATCAGATAGAGCATGAAAGGAGAATTAAGACTGAAAAGTGTAATCCTTATTGGAGACAAAAAAAAAGCCTGGGACTCTTGAGAATAGTTCATCTCCTATTTCAAATCCCAATCCCTAAGCCATCAAAAGACAGGTACTTGTGACATTTTCCTTATTCCTTAGTCTATATGCATTTCATAAGAATTGTGTTTATTCCCAAACATATTCATACATTCAGATTGTATTCATTTAATCAGCTAAAATATAACTTCTTGATTAAAATAAAAAGAAAAAAAAATTAGCAAAAAGTTGCATTTTGGGCACTGCTTCCTAACAAAACTTTGCAGGTGATGGAATTTTCTGTATTCAGGATGTCTGATATTCTGGCCACTAGATACGTATGACCACTGGGCACTCTGTGGATAGCATGACTGAGGAACAGAATTTTGAATTTTATTAAATTTTAATTAATTAATGTTTAAATAGTCACATATGGCTAATGTATATCATATAGGACAACACAGCCTTAGAGCACTAAGAAAGTTCTACTGGGCTTTGTAGTTTAACAAGACAACCAATTTCAGTGGGAAAAAAAAATAAAAAGACTTAATAAGTGAGATAAAAATTCCTAGAAATATCAAAGGTTTTCAGCATTGAGAAGAATATGACCCAAGAAAAGTGTTTTGTTTTTTTAAAAATATTTCTCAGCCGGGCGTGGTGGCGCATGCCTGTAATCCCAGCACTTTGGGAGGCTGAGACAGGAGGATCGCGAGTTCAAAGCCAGCCTCAGCAATGGCGAGGCACTTAGCAACTCAGTGAGACCCTGTCTCTAAATAAAATACAAAAAAGGGCTGGAGATGTGGCCCAGTGGTTAAGTGCCCCTGAGTTCAATCCCCGGTACCACAAAAAAAAAAAAAAAAAAAATATTTCTCAAGACATGTTATTTAAGTGCTTAGAATACTGCCAGCTTAGATGGCTCCTGTATGTAAAGTCAGTTGTATAAGGTATTATTTGGTGAACAAACTGGAGATTGTTTTAGAATATGTTGTCTACACCGGACAATCTTGATTATCTGTCTGCACCAAAACATCCGAATAACCACTGATTTGCAACTAGTAAATATTTTGCAATTTGAAAATATAGGTATGAGGGGCTGGGATTGTGGCTCAGCGGTAGAGCACTCGTCTAGCACGTGCGCAACCCGGGTTCGATCCTGCACCACATACAAAGCATTGTGTACAACTAAAAGCAAATAAATAAATATTAAAAAAAAAAATATATATAGGTATGAGCCAGGTGCAAAGATATACACCTGTACTCCCAGCCCTGGGGAAACTGAAGCTGAGGATCACTTACTTGAGCCCTGGGGTGGGTACCAGCCTGGGCAATATAGTGAGACCCCATCTCAAAAAAACAGAAGAAAGAAAGAAAGAAAACAAAAATATAGGCATAGGTTAATACTGTCCAACTGACATTTGGGATAGCATCCGGGGAAATGACCATTCTCTCCCACACTGAACTCTACATAGGTACAGCAGAGCTTCCCAAGTAAACAATATTTTATCCTACTTAATTTTCTCTTCATTTCTCACCCAGCCTCTAAGATCTTTAAGAGCCAGACTTTATCATATTGATCATGATTAGCCCTGTCCACAAAGTACCTAGTAGGGGCCCAATAAAAAATCAACCAAGAAACTGACAACATAACCTCCTGATTATCCTCCAAGAACAGGAATTGTACTAGATTCTGGAACTACAGGTTGATTAAAATAACCCAGTCCCACCCTCCAGGAGCTCATAAATGGATATTTTTTTTCTTAAATATGATTTAAATATCACATGAACTCAACGGGAATCTGCTTTGGTAGAGGAGGAGGAGCATTCCAAAATTGAAAGAGTTGTTAAAATTAATATGTCCCGAAACAAAAAAAAGACGGAGAAACCATCACAGCTACAAGAAGTCTAAGGAAACATGACAACCAACTGAAACAGGGTGTCCTGCCTGATTTTATAACAGAACAAGGACATTAGGGGGGAAAAATAAGAAAATCTGAATACAGATTTGAGTTAATGATAACATGTCAGTAATGATGCATTCATTGTGACAAATGTACCATACTAACACAAGATGTTAACAATGGGCAAAACTGGATGTGTGGTGTGGGGGAACTCTCTGTACTGTCTTCACCCCATTTCTATAAACATAAAACTATTCGACAGTTAGACTACTAAAGAAAAATTAAAATGTTCCATACTACATAATTACCATTCCATCTTCACCAAGAAAGATTCTGATGTGAACTTCAAGAAATGCATGGAGCTGGAGGTTATCCAGAAACAAGGTTTTATGTCACCCGTTTGTGCGTGTCCGGATCTCATCTGCGTACCTTGACCTTCCTGTGACCATGCAGTCCTTTGCAAAGACACAAGGTGTGCTATAGAGATAAGTCTTTTCTCTCTGCATGGAAATTGTTTTATTTTTGACATTTTCACTTTTTCAACTATTCACAAGAGGCTATTATAAATTCAATACATGCAAATATTAAGAACATTGAAGTTAGGAGTGATTAGACACGACTTCAAGCAAAGTTAGTAGAATTGGGAAAATCTTGGCATCGCCTAGGCATGCTTATACTTGAAGATGCACTTGAAGCACCTGGAGAATCTTGGGGAGGTGTCCATTCTGACCTAGGGTTGGAGCCTGTGTATCTTTATTTCTAACAAGCTCCCAGGTAACTCTGATTCTGCTGATCTCCAGACCACAATTTGATTAGCAAAGATCAAGGTAATGAAGAATTTTAAAGCTAAGGAGTACCACTTTGCTCTGCCAGTTGCAAAGGACTGGCTTTACCTGCCCTCCTCCCACTGCTGTCTGTGGGAGAACATGGCAGTTTATGGATCCACTCATTCCCGGTAAATAAAAGTTGAATTTGTCCCATCTCTGCCCTTCCCCACTCCTTGCCCCCTGCATACACACAATCACAAATGTCCTTTGCTCTTCTCCTTGCCTACTGTTCAGTCCCCTGCTGTTCTCCATCTACAAAAGTTTGATTCAACATGATTAGTAATTGTCAGCAAGATCTGCCATGGGGAGCCACCATCTGGTAAGAGATCTGGTGTTTAGAGGGCTGATTGCAGTGCAGTATACTGAGTGATGCAATGGACTAAGCAGAAGAATTTGAAGAATCTGTGCAAAATACCCCTTACTTACATATCAGAGACTGGCAATCTATCTTAAATGTTCATTTCCTGCCTTTTCCCATAAAGTTTACTGATGATCCAGGGCTCATGTGGTCCCTCCAGCCACACTTCACAGCTGTCATTATGCAGGGTGACAGTGGAAGTTGCTGGGCAACCCTGACACTGTTCATGGATTACTATAGTTGAGGAATCAGCATAGGTGAAATTTTCTTTCATTGCCTAAATCATGTGTCTTTCGCGAGGAAGATGGCCAGCCTCTCCTTGGAGGGTTCTTCTGCCCAGAGGAATGGAGCCACCCTAAACAGCCACTCTAAATCCTTATATCACAAATAATTAAGCCACCCTAAATCTTAATATCTCGAATAATTAACAAATAATAAAACACAAACACTCAGAAATATATTTACAAAAGCGAAGCCCCGATAGATCTAGTCCACATGGGTTCTTGAACTAGACAAAGACAAAATGGCTCTGGTGGTTTATTTAAGGGGGTGCATCAAAGGCAGGGGCAAGGTGTCAAGGGTGGAGTATTGCTTCGCGATGTCTTATGGTCAGCAGATTGATTGACATCTTGGCAGGTCACACCCATCTCAGATGCTGTGTGGGACCTTAGGCAGAGCTTGAAGGGGAGGTTCACCCGCAACAGGCAGTCAATCCTTGAGGGGTGCTAGAGTTCCCAGTGCCAGACCCATCCCTCAGGAGACTACTATGCATAACCATCCACACACAGCCCATGGATGGCTCTTGACATGTGTCTATAGTGAATGTTACATAATCTATCGGCTAGGTACATTTTAATTGAATACAGATACAAATACTTTGCTTGCTGGAATATATTAAATTGAAATAGGAACAGTAAACTTTACTAAGTCACCAATAGTCAAAGAGGCCCTGCGAGATGTTGGCACTGAGGCTAAGAAGTGAAGGTTATGTAGCACCTAGTCACCAGCCACCATAGAGAAGAGTTGGGGAAAGAGGGCTCCATTCCAAGGAGAAGGATTAGCTGCTCTCAGACTGGGGTGAGACAGTGTAGCCAGCATGAAGGACACGTGGCCTGCAGCACCGCAGGATATGAAGTCTCAAGTCTTCAAAGAGAGCCAGCAGCCAGGTGACCAAAGTAGAAAAGCCAAATCCCACTTTGTAACCCATCTCTCCCATATGTTTACTGACTAGTTAGGTCTATAGTTATTTTTCTTCTTCCACTAACTTCTGTAATATCACTTAACTCTTTGCTGCTCATCATATGTTATCCGCATTCCAAAAATTTTTACAAATGCCTCATTTAGATTTAAAAAATAAAAACTAGAAGAAAAGGATAGTGCTTCATTTTTCTTTGTAACATGGTAACATTATCTTTCATACAGTTGGTGCTCAATAAGTATTTCTCGCAATGTAAATGAGATAATTCAGGGGGCTCAGATTTTTATCAGCAAACCAGCTTGTATGTTCTATTCTTTAAAAAATCCCTGATTCATTTCAAATGCTCAAGACAGCCTAGATGCATGGACTGATTTTTCTCTAAATCTTTATCTGTATTTTTAAGTCTTGCCCATAGCACTATGTGTTTCAAATGCATAGTTACTTCCTATTCCTACAGACAGCCTTATTAGTTCCTCCAGGAAATTCTGAAAAGATCCCTTTTCTTCCAGGTTGCAGTACTGTCTAAATTGTGTATCCCAGCTGGGCCTAAACCAGCAGGGTGGGATCCAGAAAAGGTTGCACACTCCAGTTCCCCCTGCTCCTTGTCCTGCCTACCTTCCTCTTCCCCCTCCCCACAACTAGATGATTTTTGTCCCTAGGTTGGCCAAGCCCTAGCTCCTGGCAGAACCATCTTCTGGTGGGCCCATGTGAAAGATTCTCAGAACCCTGTATCCAAGTCCTATGGCTCACAACTGTTTTAATTATTTTGTAATAACTAATTTAATCTTCACAGATCTTCCCAATAACCAAATTTCCTTAGGTTATTGAGTTTACATACAATCCCTTTCAAGATCTACTCTCTTCTAACCACTTCAGTGTTTTCCTACCTGCTGTACTCTTCCACTTGCTAACCTTTGTTTATTTGGTGGAATCTAAGATGCCATTAATGTTAAGTCATAGCTTTATTTTATGGAACATTAAGAAAGAAAAAGAGACTCCGACTCAAAGGGGGACATGCTGACTTAGACCAGTTCCTTAGTGGAGGAGCTCTGAGTGGAGAGATGGGTTGGAGAGAAGTCTCCAGAACAATCCTGTGAGGGAATGAGGATGGGAGAAGGTGAGCTGCAATAGGATAGAAACACAGGCTTCAGCAGACCCACACAGAGCTCTGCAACTAATGGGCCCTCAAAGTTGTCCCACACGAAGACATGGAACCTGGACCTTGTACCCTCACACCGTCTAGCACTGGCCATGGGGTGAGGCAGCTCCCTCCAACGGCAGGTGAATCCCAGAAAGCAATGATCAGCTGCGAGCTGACCTCTGTCAACAACCCAGGAAGATAGATGTGGAGGGGGAACTGGGAAGCATTCACTTCATCCACTATAAGGGCCATCAACTGTGAGGTGGAGTCAGATACTCACTCAACATGCTAGGATGTGACAACATGTACATCTTACAATTCAGTTAACTATGGCATATTTGTATTTGGCTCCTTTTTTGTTTACATCATTAGAATTAGTTTTGGTGACCCACAATGAAGAATTCTTATGATGCAGGGGAGGACAGGCCACAGGAAAAAATGACACACTGTGTTGGCTTGTTTTTCCATCTTAATCATTCTAAGTACATTCCTTCACATTGTTGTACAGCCATAACCACCATCCATTTCCAGAACGTTTTTCATCTTGCAAAACTGAAACTCTGTGCCCTTTAAACTCTTACCCTATTTCCTTTCCCCAGCCCCTGGCAACCAACATTCTATTTTCTGCCTGTATGAATTTTACTACTTTAGGTTTAGTTGGAATCATAATTATCTTTTTATGCCTGTCTTGTTTCACTTAGCATAATGTTTCTAAGTCTCATCCATTTTGTAGCATGTGATCAAATTTTCTTCCTTTTTACACTAAGTAATATGCTATTATAGGTATATACCACATTCTATTCATCCATCTATGGATCTTGGGTTGCTTCCACTCATCTCTTGGCTGTTGTAAATAGTCTACTATGGATATGGGTGTACCAATATCTCTTCATGACACTGATTTCAATTATTTGGAATATGTACTCCTGTCAGATGGCTGGACCTTTTTTAGTAGTTCTATATTTAATGTTTTGAAGAACCATTGCACTGTTCTCCATAACTGGTGCATCATTTTATAATTCTACCAACCGTGCACAAAGGCTTCCATTTCTCCATATCATAATCAACACTTATTTTTCAGAGTTTATTTGATAGGGGCCACCCAAATGGTTTTGAGATAATATCTAATTATGATTTTGTTTTGCATTCCTCTTATGATTAGTATGTTAATCAGCTTTTCATCGCCATAACCAAAACATCTTACAAGAATAAGTTAGAGGAGGAAAAGTCTATTTGCGTTCAGTGAGTTTCAGCTCAGTTTCAGGGTCTCAGTCATGGTTGGCCAGCTTCATTGCTCTGGGCCTGAAGTAAGGCAGAACACCATGGCAGAAGGCTGTGGCCAAGGAAGCTGGTCAGTTTGTGGCAGCCAAAAAGCAGAGGGAGAGGGAAGGGACAAGAGATAGTACAAGGCCCCACCCCCAGAGACCCACTTCCTCCAGTCACACCCCACTTACCTACTATTACCGCCTAATAGTCCATTCATAGTAAGAATCCATCAAATGGATTAATCCACTGATGAAGTTAAGCTTTCATAATCTAATCATCTCACCTCTGAATATTCCTGCGTTGCCTAACACAGGAGCTTTTGGGGAGAAACCTCATTATTCAAGCCATAGCAATTAGTGATGTTGAATATCTTTTCATACATTCATGGCAAGTTTTATATATTTTCTTTGGATAAATTTCATGCTCTTTTTTTTAATTGATTTTTGTTTTCTTGTTATTGAGTTGTAGTTCTTTATTCTGGAAATTAACTTCTTATCAGATATGATATGCAAATATTTTATTCCATTCTGTAGGCTGCCTTTTAACTCTGTTGATAGTATCTTTTGATAAACAAAAGTTTTAATTGTGATGTAGTCTCATTGCTGTTTTGCTTCTGTTGCCCATGATTTTCAGTATCCATAGCCGAGAAATTGCCAGATTCGATGTTAAGATTTTTTTTCTATGGTTTCTTCTACGAATTTAATAGTTCCAAGTCTTATGTTTAGATCCTAAGTCCAATTTGTATAAATTGTATATGGTGTAAGGTAAGGGTCTAACCTCATTCTTTGCATGTGGATATCCAGTTTGCCTAGTGCCATTGCCTGGAGAAACTTTGCCTCCATTGAGTGATCTTGGCATCCTTTTTGAAAATTACTTGTCCATATTCATTCATGAGGGTTTATTCCTGGGCTCTCTATTCAGTTCCATTTTCTATGTCTGCTCTTTTGTCAGTGCCACACTGTTCTTATTATTGTAGATTTAAAAATATGTTTTGAATCAGGAAGTGTGAGTTCTCCTAATTTGTTCTTATTTTTTTCAAAACTGTTATGGGTACTTAGGGTCCCTTGAGATTCTATGTGAATTTTAGGATGAATTTTTTTCTATCTTTGCAAAAAAAGAAAATGGATTTTGAATTGGTACAACCACTTTGGAAGTTATCCCACTCCTCATCATATACCCAAAGGATTTTAAATCAACATACTATAGTGATGTGGCCACATCAATGTTTATAGCAGCTGAATTCACAACAGTTAAACTATGGAACCAACCTAGGTACCCTTCAACAGATGAATGGAAAAAGAAAATGTGATATATATACTCAGTCATAAAGAAGAATGAAAATTATCTATCATGCTAAGTGAAATAAGCCTAAGCCAGTCCCAAAAAAACAAAGGCTGAATGTTCTCTCTGATAAGCAGATGCTAACTCACAATAAGCAGTGGTGGGGAGGGGTTTGTGGGAATTAACAGAGGATTTGCTTAAAATTCATAGTCCTGGTCCTCTCCCTACTTACTAAGGCCTGAGTATGTGACCCTAGAATCTGCATTGTAAACAAGCTCTGCAGGAATTCTTATCACATTAATGTTTGAGAAACGCTGAATTAAGTAAAGCAAATAAAGGTTTTACCCAAATGAATTCAACTAAGAAAATAATTATCATAATCATAGGATAATGATTTTTACCTAGTTTCTAACAAATAGGTGGATATCATTTATACACCAAAGTATTTTATAAATTTTGCATAGTTGATTCTTCATTAGATTCCTAAATCCTTATTTTTCTTTAGCATATATAGACTCCTACTTCTTTTAAAAAAAAAAAAAATTATTTATTTACTTTAGTTGTACACAATGCAATGCATTTATGTTTTTACGTGGTGCTGAGGATCGAACCCGGGCCGCGCACATGCGAGGCTAGCGCTCTGCTGAGCCACAACCCCCGCCCATAGACTCCTATGTCTTTATTTCTGTTTAAATCTTTCAAAACTCGAAGCCTGTTTTTTAAAGAAATACAATCATAAAATTGGCTTTCAGCTGCATTACTTTCTTTTTAAGATGGAAGAAAATTGTCAGTTCTATTTCATGTCATGATTCTCATACTTGGGAAATCCTTTATACTCACTGTTAAAATCATTAAGCCAATGTCCTCGATTTAATCTTTAAGGTTGACCAGCCAGTATTGAGTCACCGTAATCTTCTGGGTCAGACAGGAAAAGAATTGACGTCGTTACAAAATACCACTGCGTAAGTATCTTTAAGAAAATGACAGCCAAGTGTACACAGTTGGGTAATGAGACGTGATGAGCAAGAGACCCACAGTAGGTGAGCTGGAAGACCTTGGCACCTTGTACTGTGCCCCTGAGGATGCCCTGGTGTGAGCTGTCGAGGATCCCGTGACACACTTTCTCTGACATAACACAACTCAGTGAGTTATCAAGATGTTTCCTCTCTCCAGAAAATCAACCAGCCCGGGACGAGAGATAATTTGGCAAGTGCTATACTCAAGGGACCAATGCAATAAGGGATGTTTCATACAAAGGGTCTTCTACCGTGAGCCAGCAATGTTGGTTTGCAGCTAAAAACAGAGGTGCATAAAAATAAACCTTCAACTTCTCACCCTGAACAATGAAGATGTTTTCCAGAAAAACACACATCATCTAAACAGCCTCCGACTCAGCCAGCTCCTTTCTCCAGCTTTTACTTTTTAAAAAAGGATAAATAAAAAAGTGGATCAGCTGGCCCAGTTGGTTTCTCTCTCTAAACTGCCCAAAAAAGAAGTACAACAAAAGTATAGAAAAAAAAAAAAAAAAAAAAAAAAAAACTCCTACTGGTAGATACATTTTTAGATTTCAGAAACAAACATGAAAGTTATTATTAGCCATTAATTAGATATTCTAAACTAACGTATTTTCAAGTTAGAAATAATGTCAGTGTACACCTTGATTTTAATGATGTACACCAAGAAAACACAGTTCCAGTTACACATTCATTCTCTCTCTATCCCCCTCTTTCTCTCTCTCACCACCAGCATTCCTCCTTCAATTTAAGTCAAAGGGAAAGAAAACTTGGGTGATTATCTGAGGGTAGAG
Source organism: Tamias sibiricus (assembly GCA_025594165.1). Lineage (NCBI taxonomy): Eukaryota > Metazoa > Chordata > Mammalia > Rodentia > Sciuridae > Tamias > Tamias sibiricus. The sequence continues at coordinate 161,969,401 of CM046658.1, forward strand.
AGACAGACAACCATATTGGTTTAAATTGCCCAGGGCTTGTAGTCAATGTGTAGAAGAAAATCCAGGATCCAACGGTAGCCACAAAGTTGAGCACTGAAGACAAGTGAATCTCAAGGTAGTTCACACACAAATTAACTTCCTAAAATATCATGAAGTATCCTGTACTTTTCTGTCCATTGTCTACTTTACCCTGGCCCCAGAATCCTGCTTACAATCTAGGACCGTGTGCCCTTGCCTCTGCAATGAGTTGAACAGCCAGAGAACCTGGGATCTGTCTTAGTGGATCACAGAGCAGCCCCGTGTCTGCAAGACCAGGGAAGCCAAGGGCGGGCTAGGTCAGCAACAAAATAGTCCTGATCCACGTTGATATAGACTGTTCTTTGTCACTGCCATCTTCCTACCCTTGTCCTGTCCCCAAGCCAACCCTATTCTCATGAATTCCCCCAGTCCCTTCCACTTCTCACATCCTTATTTAAAAACCTGAAGTAAAAGCTACATTCTACTTGGGTATTCTTCTTCTTCTTCTCCTTCTCCTTCTTTTAATTCTAGCCCATCCAGGCAAATATATTCAACATTCTAGTTACAGGGAGGTGGGGTCAACATTTGCTTGGTCTTTGCCTCCAGCAAGTGTGTGATTGACTGCTTCAGCAATCTGCATGCCACCAGCTCTTTATGGCCCAGGCCTCTCTCCATCTGCCCAGTGGTGATGGGAGGTGGGAGCAGTGCTGCAGATCAGACCCAGGGACTTATGCATGCCAGGCAAGTGCTCTGCCACTGAGCTGTACCTGATAATTTTTAAGGCTCCTTTCAGCTACTGAGTCCCTACGATGGAAAACAAAATAATTCCTATTTTCCCTGTTCAAACACAAATCTACCTGTCTATCCACATGCCCATTTCATTCCACAATGTAAAAACGCATACCACTTCTCACTACCTTCTCCCTGCTGCAGACCTCTAGTCAGATTTGGGGATAAGGAAACAGGAGAGAAAGCAAGCATTCAGCCTCATACAAAGTTTCAACAGCGTGTAAATTCTGACAACTGCTCAAAAGCTTATTTGTGCAAGAAAATAAGGAAAATTTCCCTGAGTTGTTCATCCAAATGGAACTTTATCCACTCTGCATGACTCAGCTCTGGTGGAATAATTTCTTCAAAGCCTCTTTCCCTCTTCTGAATCCGGAAACTTCTACTCAGAGATACAGCTTACTTCTATTGAGGTAAAGTTGACATACATAAAATGCACAGATCCTATCTGTACAGACAGATTAGTTTTGCAAATGCATATGCTGTGTAACCAGCACCCAAATCTGGATAGCAAACACTTCTCATCAAGGCAGAGAGTTTCCTTCCATCAAGCTTCCCTCCCCAGGCAGCCTCTATTTGATTTTGGCCACTTTTGATTAGTCTTCATCTTTTCTTGACATTGCATAAATTATAATTTTTATAACTGCCTTCTTCTATCTCAACATGCCATTTATGAGCTTCACCCATGTTTGTTTATGATTTTAGCTATGTCTTTTCATTGTTGTTTAGTTTTCCATTGTGTGATCAAACTACAATTTGTTTATCCCTTTTCTTTTTGATGGCCAGCTGAGTCATTTCTAGTTTGGGGTTATTATAAATGAAGTAGCTTTGAACATTCTCATAGAAGTCTTTTAACGAACACAGGTATTTTAGTTCTTGAGCATTGCTTGGTCTTGGGCTAAATGTATATATAATTTTACAAAAAGAGCTAACTCCTACACCTCACATAAGGTGTTAAATTTCCAGGATACACAAAGAACTCAAAAAGCTTAACACTAGGGCTGGGGTGGTGGCTCAGCGGTAGAGTGCTCACCTAGTACATGTGTGGCCCTGGGTTCGATCCTCAGCACCACGTAAAAATGAGTGAATAAAATAAAGGTATTAGGGCTGGGATTGTGGCTCAGCGGTAGAGCACCCGCCTAGCACGTGGGTGACCCGGGTTCGATCCTCAGCACCACGTACAAATAAAACGAATTGAATAAAACGCATTGTGTACAACTAAAGCAAATAAATAAAAATATTTTTTAAAAAAGTTTAAAAAAATAAATAAAGGTATTATGTCCAACTACAACTAAAAAATAAAATATTTTTTTAAAGTTTAACACTAAATAACAATAATTACCCAATCAATTAATGGGAAAAAGACACTTCACAAAAGAAGAAATATGAACAGTCAGTAAATATATGAACATTCAACATCTCTACCAATTAGAGAAGTGCAACTAAAAACTACACTGAGATTTCACCTTACACCAACCAGAATGGCAATTATCAAGGATACAAGTAACAAAAAGTGTTGGCAACGATATGGGGAAAAGGGAACTCTCATACATTGATGGTGGGACTGCAAATTAGTGCAACCACTCTGGAAAGCAGTACAGAGATTCCTCAAAAAACTTGGAATGAAACCACTATTTGACCCAGTTATCCCACTCCTCGGTGTATGTCCAAAGGACTTAAAATCAGCATACTACAGTGACGCAGCCACATCAATGTTTACAGAAGAACAATTCACAATAGCTAAGCTATGGAACCAATCTGGATACCCATCAACAAATGAATAGATAAAGAAACTGTGGTATATTTACACAGTGACTATTATTACTCAGCCATAAAGAAGAATGAGTTTACAACATTTGCTGCTAAATGGATGGATCTGGAGACTATAATGCTAATTGAAATAAACCAGTCCAAAACAACCAAAGTTCAAATGTTCTCTCTGATATGTGGATGTTAACCCACAATAAGGAAGAGGGAGGGGAAGAATAGAAATTCAGTGGATTAGACAATGGAGAAGGAAGGGAATAGGGGAATAAAAATAGAAAAGACAGTGAAATGAATCTGACATAACTTTCCTATGTATATATATGAATATACCACAGTGAATCTCAACATCATATATCCATAAGACTGGGTTCCTAAAAAGAATGAGGTATATTCCATGCTTGTATAAATATATCAAAATAGATTCTACAGTTATGTATAACTAAAAAGAACAAATTCTTTAATTTAATTTAATTTGTTATACATGCTTTTAGAGTGCAATTCCTTTCATATTACATATAAAGAGCACAGTTTTCCAAGTCATTGGTTTTACACAAAGTATTTTCATACCATTTGAGTTTTTATACATGCACTTAGTATATTGATGTCCAACTCCTTCTGCCATTGTTTCTATTCCCTTGTCCCTTTCCCTCCTCTCCCCCCCCCCTTTTTTCTATTTAACATTCCTTCATTCCTCTCATCCCCCCTCCCTTACCACTATAATTCAGTATCATCATAGCAATGGAATCAATCGACCTTTGGTTTCCTGGGATTGGCTGACTTCACTTAGTATTATTTTCTCCAACTCCATCCATTTACCTGCAAATGCCATGATTTTATTCTCTTTTAGCGCTGAGTAGTGTTCCATTGTGTATATATATCAAAGTTTCCCTATCCATTCATCTATTGATGGGCATCAGTGTTTTTTCCACAATCTAGCTATTGTGAATTGTGCTGCTATGAACACTGATGTGGCTGTGTCCCTGTAGTATGCTATTTTTAAGTCGTTTGGGTATAGACCAAGGAGTGGGATAACTGGGTTAAATGGTGGTTCCATTCCAAGTTTTCCTAGGAATCTCCATATTGCTTTCCAAATTGGCTGCACCAATTTGCAGCCCCACCAGCAATGTAAGAGTGTGCCCTTTTCCCCACATCCTCACCAGCATTTATTGTTGTTTGTGTTTTTGATAGCTGCCATTCTGACTGGCATGAGATGAAATCTTAGAGTAGTTTTGATTTGCATTTCTCTAATTGATAGAGATGTTGAACATTTTTTCATTTATTTGTTGATTGATTGTATATCTTCTGAGAAGTGTCTGTTCAGTTCCTTATCCCATTTATTGATTGGGTTGGTTTGTTTTTGTTTTTTGTTGTTGTTTTGTTTTTTTTTTTTTTTGTTTTGTTTTGTTTTGTTTTGTTTTTTGGTGTAAAGGTTTTTTTTGTTTTGTTTTGTTTTGTTTTTGTTTTTGTTTTGTTTTTGTTTTTGGTGGTACTGGGGATTGAACTCAGGGGCACTTGTCCACTGGGTCACATCCCCAGCCCTTTTTTGTATTTTATTTAGAGACAGGGTCTCACTGAGTTGCTAAGTGCCTCGCCATTGCTGAGGCTGGCTTTGAACTCGCGATCCTCCTGCCTCAGCCTCCCAAAGTGCTGGGATTACAGGCATGTGCCACCACGCCCGGCTGGTGTAAATGTTTTTGAGAGCTTTATATATCCTTGAAGTTAATGTTCTATCTGATGTGCATGTGGTAAAGATTTGCTCCCATTCTGTAGGTTCTGTATTCACCTCACTGATTGTTTCTTTTGCTGAGAAGAAGCTTTTTAGTTTGAATCCATGCCATTTATTAATGTTTGGTTTTAGTTCTTGCGGTATAGGGGTCTTATTGAGGAAGTTAGGGCCTAATCCAACATGTTGGAGATTTGGGCCTACTTTTTCCTCTATTAGATGCAAGGTCTCTGGTTTAATTTCTAGGTCCTTGATCCACTTTGAGTTTTGTGCATGGAGAGAGATAGAGGTTTAATTTCATTTTATTACATAAGGATTTCCAGGTTTCCCAACACCATTTGTTGAAGAGGCTGTCTTTTCTCCAGTGAACGTTTTTGGCACCTTTGTCTAATATAAGATGACTATAGGTGTGTGGGTTCGTCTCTGTGTCTTCTATTCTGTACCATTGGTCTACTGGTCTATTTTGGTGCCAGTACCATGCTGTTTTAGTTACTATTGCTTTGTAAAACAATTTAAGGTCTGGAATAGTAATGCCACCAGCTTCACTCTTCTTGCTAAGAATTTCTTTGGCTATTCTGGGTCTCTTATTTTTCCAGATGAATTTCATGATTTCTTTCTCTATTTCTATGAGGAATGACATTGGGATTTTGATTGGGATTGCATTGAAATTGTATAGTGCTTTTGGTAGAATAGTCATTTTGACAATATTAGTTCTACCTATCCATGAACAAGGTAAATCTTTCCATCTTCTAAGATCTTCTTTAATTTCTTTCTTTAGTGTGTTGTAGTTTTCATTGTACAGGTCTTTCACTTCTTTTGTTAGGTTGATTCCCAAGTATTTTATTTTATTTTATTTTTGGCATTATAGTAAATGGGGTGGATTTCCTGGTTTCTCTTTCTGAGATTAAGAACAATTTAAAAAAAAAAAAAAAAAGAGCTAAATGCTGGGCAATTTTCCTTATTGGCTGCAACATTTTACACTCCCACTAGCAATGTATGAGATCCAGTTGCTTCATGTCCTTGTCAACATTTGGTATTTTCAGTATTAGACACAAGGCATTTCTCATTATAATGTTCATTTGCATTTTCCTGATGAATAGTGATATTTTGTACACTTTCCTGTGCTTACTGGCCATATATCTTCTTTTGTGACATGCCTGTTCAAGTCCTTTGCCAATTTTTTCAGATCTTGTTATTTGCAAAACTCTTTGTATATTCTCAACCAAGTCTTTTGTCTGATGTATATCCTGTAAAATTTTTCTCAGACTGTGGTTTTCCTTTTCATTTTCTTAGCAGTGTTATTGATGAGCTGAAGTTTTTATTCTGTTCAATCAATCTATTTTTCTCCATTTACACAACACCATACTGTTAATTATTGTATAGCTTTTTTTTCTTTTTTTAATTCAAAGTTGTTGTATTTATAATAGTAGTATGCATTATAATTCATAATAAAAATATAGAGCATCTTTTTACAAAACACTGTTTGTATACAATGTATATTTGTACCATTCAAATCTTCAATCATGCATTTAGGATAATGACATCCATCTTATTCAACCACCTTTTCTTTTTTTGTATAGCTTTATGTTAAATTTTTTTGTTCTCCTTTTTCAAGACTGACTATTCTAAGTCCTTTGCATTTTCATATATATTTTAGAAACATCAATTTCTAAAAACCAAAAAAGTCTGTGTATTTTGATTAGCATTGCAGTGACTTTATAAATCTATTTGGGGGCTGGGGTTGTGGCTCAGCAGTAGAGCGCTCCACCTAGCACATGTGCGGCCTGGGTTCAATCCTCAGCACCACGTACAAATAAACACATTGTGTATAACTAAAGCAAATAAATAAGTAAATATTTTAAAATAAATAAATAAATAAATCTATTTGGGGAACACTAACATCTTAATAATATTAAGTCTTCTGGTCCCAAAATATATCTCCCCACTCATTTGTGTCTTCTTTCATTTCTCTCTGCAACGTGTTTTAATTCTCAGTTTGGATAATAGAATATAGTTTGAGTGCACTGTTCTATTTCTTTTGTTGTTGTAGCATATAAGGAAACACATTTTATATTGGTTTCATATTCTACAACCCAATCAATTCATTTGTTAGTTCGAATAGTTGTTTTATAGATTCTTTGGGATTTTCTATGCAATTATGTCAAAGATTAAGTTTTAATATTGTGTATTTATAAACCTTTCTATAACTCTGTCCAACAGAATTTGTTACCCATCTATGAAATTCCACAGGTGTGTTAACCTCCATAACTCCATTACAACCTTCATTATATATGTCATATACCACCTGTTTACCTTCTTAGTAGGGGAAAAATGTGTTTTTCATTCTGTGTTCTACATCCCAGTGTGTTGCGGGTACACAAAACATGTGTGTGGTGATTGTATTCTAAGTTTTTTCGGGATGTGGCTTATTCCAAATATTCTGTTTCTTCCCCCATCATCCCAATTTGAAATTAAATAGTGGGCTATAGAGCTGAATATTTTGTCCAGCAATGGTACAGAAGTCAAGGTGATTGATCCTGCCTGGAAGGTAGAAGGTAGTGTTTTGTATTTTGCAGATGCCTTGATGCTCCAGGGGAACATGCCTTCTACCCAAATTATATGGCTCTGTTTTCCTTTCTTTCTCAAAGATAGCTCGACCTGGGACTAGGACGTAGTTCAGTGGTAGAGCACTTGCTTAGCAGGTACAAGGCATGGGGTTCAATCCCCAGCTCCACAAAAGAAAGGAATGAAGGAAGAGAAAGAAAAAGAAGATAACTAGAATCATTAAAGGCCCTGTGGCTTTTCCACAAGAAGACCTCAGGGAGGTTATACCCTGAATTTTGACTTCTTATGTAACATGCAGGTTGGAACCAGGTAAACTTTAGAACTTCCAGCTCCAAAATTCTCCAGCATTCCCTTTTTTATGCTTAATATTGGGGCACAAACGTCTTGCATATTGCTGACCAGTACTATTTGCAGTCTTTTCACTGCATGGTTAACAAATCAACTTACTATCTAACAAATACTTCACATATCTCTACAATGAAAGAACCCTTCCTTTGCAAACATGTTCTTGCTACTGATAAGGCAAATCAGAGACACCCATGCCCTTTGAAGATGTATAAGCATAACTGATACCATCCTAGGAGAATATTCCTATCCTCCTTCCTTGCAGAAGGCAAAAGAGAGAGCATTCTAGCTCCTAACAAATCTGGGCTTATGTTCTCACAAAGTTTCTTTGTTTCCCCATTCCCCTGAACACAGGATTTGAACCTTCCAATAGCTAAGAATTCTACCAGGATATTTGCACCCTATACATAGAAAGCTCAAAGGCCAGTTGTTATTCATTGAGACTTTGGTGGTGAGAGAAAAAAAAAAAAAAAAAAAAAGCCATATACTCCACAATGGTCCTTGGCCAACCCTGCACAGCTGTCAAAGCTGATTACAAATATGTTAAACCATGGTAGAACACCCCCATATTTGAACCCATCTTTTTTTTTATATTTATTTATTTGCTTTAGTTGTACACAATGCCTTTATTTTTATGTGGTGCTGAGGATCAAACCCGGGCTGCGCGCGTGCTAGGCAAGTGCTCTACCGCTGAGCCACAACCCCAGCCCCTGAACCCATCTTAACCACCTAGATAAATAACCAGTAAATATGAAAGTGGAGAAAGATAGTTCTAGAGACACAGCATAAGGGCACAGTTCTAAAACTTACCTGTAAGAACCCAAAGTTAGAGTTCCTAACTAGACATTTTGCAATCAACTTAAAGATTTGTAACTAGAATTGTCTCCATAAAAGTAAATATATATATATATATATATATATATATATATATATATATATATATGAAGACAAGAATGAAATATCCACTTTGGATGACTTCGGTTTCAGCTTTGTGTGTGCACCTGTGTCAATACTGGGTTATATATAGGATATATTTTCACTGTGATCACAGGCAAAGGGCTTGAATGCCTACACTTTAGAGGTCCAGTTCTTTTCATCAAAGGTAAAACAAAGCATTCTACATTAAAGTAGCAAAATCTACCTGAGGGTGGAAATAGGGGAAATCATTTTTCCCAGGGAGGAGATGGGGGAGGGCCAACTTTGCACTTCTAGTGGTCCCTGGGAGAGCTGGAGTAGCTAAGCTTAACTCACAAAGAAAAGCACAATTAGTTTATCTCCTGAAAACCCTAGGCACTTCCTTGGAGAATCCACTTTAACACCTTCAGAGAACCAGAGCAAAAGAGACTACGGAAGTCTTTTTATTTATTTATTTACTTATTTACCCATTTATTTTATTTATTTATTATGTTTTTATGCTTCTTGGTTATAACTGTCTCCTCTGATTTGCCTTAGATCCAAGAAATGCAGAAAATGTATTTTATAGGTACTTTTAACACCTATTGTATTCTGGGGCCAGATATTCACAGCTCGGCTCTACCTTTTACAAACTCTATAACACAGCAAAAATTGCCAACTTGTCTGTGCCTCGGTTTCCACTACAAAATGGGGATAACTAAAACTGCGAAGAATAAATGGGAGCGCACATGTAAAGTGCTTAGGATAGTAAGCAGCCTTAATCGTCACCCAAGCTGAGATGCCCTATCTGCAGCTCAGAATCCTCTCTGATCTAATGAATTTACATTCCATTTGAGAAATAGAAAATGGACTCTTAGGAAACACATTTTAGGCACCATGGTGGTGTAGCAGGAAGAATATGGACTTCTATAGATAGGACTCAATTTCTATCTATTTATTCACTGAGTGACCTTGGCATTTTAATTGTTAATTGTATTCCTTTCCCTAAAATGAATATATAACATTCATGGGTTAGAGATCATGCTTGTAAGAACTTGAGTTTTGTTTTGCTTTGTTTTCTTCTTTTCCCTTACAACTTTACAGCTAGAAGAAAAGGTAATCCTAGTCCCAGGGCCCCTCCCTACAGATTCCAGAAGTCCTCTGTGACTATCTCAAGGTCAGGGAGTAACCCACAGTTGTGGCCACCACTTGGAATACCCCAAAAGCAAACATCATTTGCAATAGTGAGGAAAAGTATCTTCATGCAATAAACTATAACCTAGAACCATAGGACAAACTGTCATTCCTACAAAAATTGTCCTTTTATCATCAAAATGGTTAAGGGTTTTTTGTTTTGTTTTGGTTTGGTTTTGGTTTTTCCTTCCTCCACCTCCCTGTCCTCCATACCTCCCTCCCCACCAGGTACTGGTGATTAAACACAGGGCTTGCGTGCTAGGCCAGCACTCCACCACTGAGCTACATCCACAGCCCCCCATCCTTTTTGTGTTTGCTTGCTTATTCTGAGACAAGGTCTCACTAAGTTGCCCAGGCTGGCCTCAAACTTTTGATCCTCCTGCCTCAACTTCCTGAGTAGCTGGGATTACAGATGTGTACCACCATGCCCCACTGGAATGCTTTTCTTGAGAAAATGACTTAAAAGATTAAAAGTAAAGATTATAAAGGGACGTAATTCTCCTTATTGTGTACAACTATTCGTATCTTTAGATATTACCTTGAAGTCTTTGTCCACATGCATGCATGGTATCTCCTAGTTTCTGTCACGGAATAAACTATTTATATTCTACTTTTTTGCAACATTATTTATCTGTCAATACAGTTCTCTTATTATCCTATAAAATAGCTCCAAAATATACCATCTTGCAATAACATTGGATATTATTATGTTGAGGTTTGTGCTACAACAAGACTTTCTATGAGCACAATTTTATTCCAGGGTCTTATATCACATACTTGGAAAAACTGGGCTATAAAAATATTCACTGACCTGCCTTGAGAGTCCATTCCTGGATGCACTCATCTCATTTAACATAGTCAGGAAAAGCTATGCTGGGAAATTTAGCAGCAGAGGCCCATGATATATCACCCAGCATTTTATAGAAGTAAAAACCACCCTGCACTTACTGGAAATGTACAGTGGACATAAAAACATGGGGGAGGGAGAACAGGAAGAGAGTTAGGCCAAATAATCTGTAATATACACACTGTGTGCAGTCAGAGCAAATTAAAAAGGAGCTCAGAGCGCTTGAAGAGCTGGGATGTAAAGCTGTCTCTCTGAATGGGTATTATGTCCTATCAAAGTCCATTGTTTCATGGAGCCAGACCTAACAATGTCCCATTGTGGCAGATGCAAGGACGAGTTGGTTAAATCCCAGTTTTCCAGGTCTCTCTCTTCATTTTCAGTCTCCAGGACTGTTCCCTGAGGAGGGCTCTCCTCTCACTGACTGGGCTGCCACCCTGCTGGTCGTGTAAGTAAGGATGTTTTACAGACTCCTTGATCTGGTTTGGGGACACTAAAAATCTCCTGTCCTTGTTTTTATTTTTATTAAGCATAAAAATCACAGCCCTCATTTCTGGAGAGATGACACAGGAAAAACAATCTCTGGAATTACCAACCCTGAATCTGAGTATCTACAAAGCCACCTTGGAAATATGAGGACACTCCACACAGATGGAAGATTCTCTGAAGGGTTTTGTGCAAATCAGTGGATGGTTGGATATTTTCATTTTAAAGGGAATTTAAAGATCAACTTCAATTGCAAGAGACTGATATGTTTCCCCTAACCTGGAGTGGGCATCAGTCACTAACTGGATTTAAAAATTCCTGGACTAAAACAACAAAAACAATAACTGGAGGGCCACCAGGTATTCTTGGTGCACACAGATATCTGGGTCATAAGACATCTTTGTGTTGCCACCGTTTGTGCAAGGATTAGACAACCAGCCAACTAGAAATGTTGAATAAAGAGGCGTCTGGATGATGGAAATTTGCCTGCAAATCACCTACTTCACACAGTGCTCACTCCCTAGATGGAACAAGTGATGACTCTACTGGAGGTTTCAGGTTGTTTGTTGATGGTTTCTACAGAGCAGCAGGGAAATGAAAAGCCAGATGTTTCCAAGAAAGGGGAATGTTGTAGTTGCCCATAGGTTCTGTAATCTTTACCTTTTCCTTCCTCTCTGGGTCATACGATCTTGATACAGATTGATCTTGGTTCTAATGTCCCATGAAAAAAAATGCTTGCCAGACATGATAGTACTCAGAAAAAGAGACTTGGGTCTTGGGTCTCAGGCTGGCTCCTTTGAGAAAGAAAAGTTGCAGAGTGTACAATGCACTGCTTTGTCAGGTTGGGGAGCCCATGAGGTACAACTGGAAGAATAGCATTCCCGCCCTGACACCTGTGTTTCCTGAATGACCTCTGCAGGCTGCTCAAACTTCTGTTGTTTAATCTTCTTCCTCCATCTATAAAAGAGGCCAACAACCGAACTATCTCCCTGGGATATTGTTAAGGAACAACAAGAAATAATGTAGGTGAAAGTGCTTTATAAAAGTAAGTCATCTGGATTTTGCGTTAACAAATATTCAGGGAAGGATAGTACTTGAGCTTGTGCCCATGGCATACACCTTTCAGAAACCAATGGTAACAGGTTTATGTACCTCTTCTTAGCACCCATCAATCACCACCTTTTTACACTGACTAGCTGAGATGTGCTTTCCATATTTGCAGCCTCTGCATTTCTTCCTTTCCTAGATGGGGGTGGGAGTGTCAGGTGAGAGAGCTTAGGCCCAGCAAGGAGCCCATTAAATCTAAGCTCTCTGGTAAAAGGTGGAAATAGGCTAAGGGAGGTGAAGTATCTGTTGGCAAAATCCCACAATAAACATTTCTCCTGTTGAGACCATTTAATCAAACCTAATTTGGGATGAACGAGACTAAGGTGACATCTCCTAAATTGTGTTGAATCTTCTTAAAGCAAATGCTTTCTTTGGCAATCCATATAACAAAATTGGAGGCAGCACGATATACTAAAATTGGAACAAAACAGTGATTAGCATGGTCCCTGCATAAGGATGACACACAAATTCATGAAGTGGTCCATATTTTTATGCTATGCAAATATTTAGAGGCTTAAGTAGAACTTAGAAAGTATTGGAGAACTGGCCCTCTTAGCATTTAAAAAAAAAAAAAAAGTATAACTAGTCTACACAACTGGCTTCAAATAAATGTATTTATTCATCAAAAAAATCTTAAAGCCAAGTATCTGCTTTTTATGTGTTCAGCTATATTGTATATTTTAAAGATTCATTAGAATTAAGATTCAGTTAACCAACCTCTTGATTCATTAAAGTTTTATTCTCATTTCTAATTGATGGTAGGTAAAAGAATAGAAATACGTATGCTATCTCTGACATTCATGACCAAATGTCACATGAAACCTTCCTCATGACATATATAGCAGAAAAATATGAAGTCATAATTTTTCCATGTGACACTATCCAAGCTCTGTTCCATCATTTGTGAAATAAAGAGTTTGGATAAGGTAATTTCTTCCTGTTCAAACATGGAGTAAACCATATCCTTTAACAATAAGGCTCTTCTCTGCATTTGCCCTGACTTTCCTTTCATCTTCCTCCCCTCCAGGGTTTTAGTTAATAGTCAACCCATCTTCCTGGGATCTCATGGATTCTTCTGATCTACCTCACCTGCCTGTCCAATATTGACCAGCAGGAAAACTCAAGGTTTCTCTGAACAGGTTTAGCAAACATGAGAGAAGTGATTCTTAAAAGGTAAACTCTGCGCTAGGCTCTGGGAATACAAAATAAATGATTGTCTGCCTTTCAGTCTAGCAGAGGAGAGAGTCAGAAAAAAGAATTTTAATATCATGAAGTCAGTGCTCTGCAAGGCAGGTGCTATGGATGGAAGCAAATGGAGGGGCGCTGGAGAACCTGTAGCCTATGAATGCCCAGAGCCCTGCTGGAAGGACTTCATGTTAAAGTGAGGCTGGTTTACACTAAATGGAATATATTGTAAAGTGCTGGGACTTTTTTTGAGCTGCTTTCTAAACATTCTAATATAATATAATCAGATTTCATTCTGTGGGAGGTGAGAGACCAGTAGCCCGAGATCCAGGTCTCCAGCAATCTTCACACAATAGGGCTAATTAAACCCTCTCTTTAAACAATGTCTTGGCAATCACTTTATCAGATGTAATTACATTTTCTAATCTTACAGTGGCTTCCTGGCAGGTACTGAGGGAATCAGGTTAAGGATCTTCTCAAAGCTTATCTGGTTAGGTTCTATCCAGTTGAAGGCTGCAAGTCTAAGCTTTATTAGGCATTGTCCTGGCTCTACAGGTGGTGTTACAACAAAGCAATTCCCTAATCATGTCCATCTTAGCAATGTCCATCTTCAGCAACTCTTTGCTGAAATCAGACTGAGTGTGCCTGGTTGGTGCATTGTGATCACTGTCCACTGTGATGGTTGTAAGCCCTGTTCACCTGGCAGGTGGTTTGATTATACATGATGGTGAGAGCCAAAGAATTCACATGCTAGGAAGCTGCAGTGTGATGATGCACTTCAACAGAAATGAAAGACACTAAAACCTATCCTGGTCTGACCGTATGTTCAAAACCCAGAGATGAATGAGTGACCCAGTGTGGCGATGTGCCTGGTCATCATCCAGCACTGCCTGCTGTGAGTTAAAAAAGAAAAAAAAAAATTGAGAGCAAGAAACATATTGGTATATACAGCATTAATTTTAAATATCTTAAAGTTACTCATTTCCCCCTCTCAGTGAATTCCTTCCTTTTTATGAAGATGTTTTAGATGTTATCCATATCTGATCATGCCGTTTTCTTAGAATCAACTAAAGTACAAGGGATTTTTCCCTCTCAATAAACAACAAAGGGATATCACTATCCACCATACCTTAAGCTTTATAGCTCAATGCTTCTCTTTTCAAGCAAGAACCCTCAATGCCTCTTTGGTAAAATTTTGTAAACTTGCAGGTCCATTCATTTGAAATAACTGTGCAATACTGTCATCTCTAATTAAGGGGTTGCTATCCTTACACCATGTAGTCATTGTTCTCATCTTTACCTGCAAGTTACACCCAAACCCTATGGTAAGATACTTTTTAAGATGAGAAATATCAAATACTCTTAAGAAAAAGTTAAATTGAATTTTTATTACAAATTTGTCTTTTAAAAAAATGACAGAGCCAGGGATAATGGGGCATGCCTGTAATCCCAGCGACTAGGGATGCTGAGGTAGGAGGATCACAAATTCAAAGTCAGCCTCAGCAACTTAGCAAGGCCCTAAACAACTTGTCTCAAAATAAAAAATAAAAAAATTAAAATGTGCTGGGAAGGTGGCTCAGTGGTTAAGTGCCTCTGGGTTCAATCCCTAGTACCAAAAAAAAAAAAAAAAAAAAAAAAAATGCCGAAGTTTCTGTTACCCATCTAATTCCAGGCACTATAGGATGATAAAGGGTTACCTGGTATAAATTAGAACCTACTTTGATGAAAACAGGGAAGTCGTGCCCAATGCATGTCTCAATGACTCATGGATGACAATGCATAACTTCGTCTTGTGGAAACATGGTAGGCAGGAAGCTAATCACAGCTCTGCCACTAAAACCAGCTCAGTGGCCTATAGCCACTGGCTTCTTTTGTCACTCCTAGACCTAAAATGCATGTCATGAGCATAGTATTGGTCAAGCACATAGTCCATTGGGACACAGAAACTTAGATTTGGGCAGGGGTCCTTTCTTTCTTGTGCAGTCTTATTTATGGGAACTATTTAATCTCTTTAAAGACAATGGAAGTATTAGCATCAAGATGAAGACTCTGCCAGAAAAAAAAATCCTGACCACTTTTTTTGTAAGTTAATATTTAATAAGTGTTTACTAAGCTCCAGGTAAGTGCTTCACAAGGAATCACTCAGTTAAGTCTCCCACCAACCTCTGAGAAATGTACTATTATCACATCTATTTCTACCATGAGGAAACTATAGTACAAAGAGGTTAGGAATGTGCTCAGGGTCACTCACTACTAAACAATGGAGCTGGGATTTCAATGAATCCAAACCTCGTGTTCTTTAAATTACTCATGGCATCTGCAAGTCACAGCAATTTGAATTGCAACCTGTATTGTGAGTACCTGGAATTGCACATAACGGTGTACATACAATACAGGGTTGGGACTAGGGCTGAGCTAAAGTTCTTCTTTACTTATATGAACTTAGGTTTTTGTGTATATGTCCTTTATAGTCCTTTAAGGTAAAATCTGTAAGTTCTTTATGAATCAGAAGATGAAAACTTCAAAGATGCTTGCAGAGAAGGAGGAGTATAATATACAATCAGAGGGGCTGGGGCTGTAGCTCAGTAGCAGAGCACTTGCCTAGCATGTGTGAGGCACTGGGTTCGATCTCAGCACCACATAAAAATAAACAAATAAAATAAAGACATGCTGTCCATCTACAACTAAAAAATAAAATTTAAAATATATATATATGTGTTTGTGTATATATATGTATATATGTGTGTGTGTGTGTGTGTGTGTGTGTATACACACATATATACATATATACAATCAGAGGATTGAAGGAAATGATAAGTGTCATGCTGGTGCTTGTACTGATCATCTAACTGCTCTCCTTTAGCTCCACAAATAGAAAGGGGTGATCAAAGTCTGTTTTTATTCCTATTTTTAGAGAGTGATCATTGTGATAGGTACAGATGTTGAAAATGTTTTAATACCTCCTCCATTCCCCATCCCTCTCTGCCCAATTAAGCAAATCAGACCTAGAGGTATGAGGACGCACCCCCTCTGTAATGTGTAAATGTAGGTAAATATTACAAGTAAGCAAGCAAGCTATGCCAAGAATTTATAAAGGACATAAAAGTTCACTAAAGGAATGGCCTCTAGCCTCCTCAAAGCATCTCATTTCCAATCTTCCTTTTATTAGAGAACATGGTCTAGAATCACAACCAGCCAAAATTATAAGACAAAGCCCCTTTTCATCATGGGAAAGGGCCCTTTTTTCCCTTCACCAAGTAACACCCTTCCTCTCATATTCTTACAAATGATGATTTACTGACCCTCTAAGTGTGGAATCTCCCTCAAACCTTCCTTTGGCCTGCCCTGCCCCATAGCTAACACTGACTCTTGAATAGCCTCCTTTTATGAGTAAGTTATGGATAGGTAGCCAAAAGAAGTAGGCAGGAAAGGATACCCAAGCAAAGGGAGCATCCCAGGCAAAGGCAGACACACAAGTTTGGTGACAGCAAGTCGTTCACAAACCTAAGCAGAAGTTCTCCGACCAGGCTGCACATTAAAATGACCTGGGGGTTAGAGAAATTCCCATGCTTCCATTGCACCCCAGATTAATGGAAAGCAGGAACCTCTGGATTGGGATGCCACCATACATGATCCCAAATGCAGCCACATTTGAGAACCAGTGACCTGGTGTGCAGTGAGTGAGCACAAAGCAAAGGCAGGCCAGCAGTGAAGCTGAGAGGTAAGCAACATTGTGTCAGGTAAGGGGATGATGGCAGAACTTTAAGGAGTTTTCTATTTTTTCATCATAGGATGAGGATGCCCAGATGGTGCTGGTGGATGGATAACAAATGGGAAGAAAACATAAGTGAAGCAGGAAAGGCAATGACAATGCTGTTGTGACAACCAGGCAGAAGACCGCAGTATGTGGCCAGACCTAATCTAGACAGTAAGGCCCCCGAGCACACAGGACTGGTAGTGGAAGTAGAGGATGGAATATGGGAACGGTCAGGGAGAGGGGAAGTCTGCGTGACCAATGGGCATGAAGAGGGAAGCATGGGCAGTGACTTTCAAAAGCACCCTGGGCTCTTCCTCTTCCCCTCCCAGGTACTTCCAGAGCTGGGAATTAGTGCAGACACGGCCAGCCCCAAGAACCGCATCATACACAATCAGAGGCAAAAAATGGCACAGAAACAGCATCAAGGAACCCCATTCACAAAGACACACATCTCTGAAGAGGGCAAACCCCAAATTGCTGAGGAACGTGTGTTTTGCCAAGAAGTGTAAAAAGAAAGGCTAAAAGATGTGAGCAAATAATGCTAAGCCATGGGTGCACATGCCAAGGCTATTAACTGACTTCATAAAGGCTAATAAAGGAGGTTAAGCCCAGGATCCCAAAGGGTGTCAACTGCAAGCACAATCCACTTGCATACATCACCCACCACTTGGAGAAGCTGGCTGGTGTCCACAGTACCAATGGTCTCAGGCTCCACCAGCCAAAGGCCACAGCCAAAGCTCAAACCAAGGCCCAGCCCAGACTGCAGCTCCAGCCTTGCTCCAGCTCTGGCTTAGACTCCCAAAGTTGCCAAGACCCCCATAAAGGCTACATAGTAAAGACTTCTGCCTGCCAAGGTAAAGATAGAAGGACTGGTGTGCTCCCTTGGCTGTCATTGGCATGGGGCTGCTGTCTACTTGTGCTGTTTGTACAAATAAACCTGAGGCAGGATCTGTCAAACAAAACAAAAGCAGTCCAGTAGGCTTCCCCTGAGACTTGCAAGATTTTCTAGCTGGGTAAAGTCTAGAGACTAGCATCTTGGGGGCTGCACACAGTGCTGTCACCCTGGCCTACGGAGCCACTGTTCCCCAGGCATAAGAGGACAGATCAAAGGAACAGGAGCCACTCCCCTACATCTTAGAGCACCGAGGGACTTCCTCCAGAATTATGAAGTATCTGCAGACCCTTCGTCTTCTCCAAATCAAAAACTGAACCACAAAGCATTGATAACATTTTTGGCCTAGTCTGGGAGATATCATTGGATAATAAAATATCAAAGTTTCTGGAACCTTTTGATATAAATTTAAAGGCAGGATATTTAAAATCATACTATCCCCCAAAATCCTGGACACATGATATCCATGATCATATATTGCATGTATTTTTTTTGAAAATTTCACGAAAAAATGAGGGTATCAAAGCCCAGAGAGAGAGTAAGTTTCACACTCTTACAAACACCATCAGAAGTGGCACTCTAGGCAACCATGCAATTTAATTCAGTTTTACTCTGTGCTCTCTCTCTCTTATCTTCAGTCACTGGTTCAACTTTACAAAGTGAACATGAGCATCAGTTTTTCAACCAGTCTTTTTATGAATCAAATCTACACAAATTTGTCTTGAGTAAGGAAGAAGCAGCCAAGAAATAAAAGTTTCCTGGAAATGATAAAATAAAATAAAATACTTTTTATTATCTTTGTAGAAGGAAAAATTAATTGAAATTATCAGATAAAACTATGAAAAAGAAATCCAACCCATGACTGCAAATATGAACCAAGTTCTAAGACATTCAGTCCTTTCTTATCTGTATTTCAGTTCAGGGTAGCAATAAATCCCACTATCAAATGAAGATTGCTGAATTGGAACTCAGGGCACAGTTCTGGCCTGTCCTCTCCTCTCACTTCCTGTGGGAGTCTGCAGCCTCTCCTTTCCATCTGTCACATGCCACTTTTGTCTGATGAAACATTAGAACAAGCGATTATTTCTCTTCTGTCGGCTATCAGAATCACCTCAGGACGTTGCTAAAAAAAAAAAAAAAAACAGTGCCTCAATCCTCATTCCCAAAATGCTCCAGAACAATTACACTGGACTCTGGTACTGAGTTCTGGGCATCAGTATTTTTTAAAAGTTCTTCCAAGTTATTCTAATGTATTTCGAGTGTCGAGAATTACTGTCAGAGCTAGTCGGTTTCTATGTTCTCTTAAAAATCATAGGGGCTGGCCAGGCACAGTGATGCACACCTATAATCCCAGTTGCTTGGGAGGCAGAGGCAGGAGAATTGTGAGTTCAAAGGCAGCCTCAGCAAAAAGCAAGGCACTAAGCAACTCAGTGAGACCATACCTCTAAATAAAATACAAAACAGGGCTGGGGATGGGGCTTAGTGGTTGAGTGCCCTTGAGTTCAATCCCTGGGACCCAAAAAAAAAAAAAAAAAAAAAAAAAAAATTACGGGGGCTGACCATGGCATCAAACCTGTATTCTCATCTACCTGGGAGGCTGAGGCAGGAGGATCACTTGAGCCCAAGAGTTCAAGGTCATCCTGGGCAACATAACAAGTCCTAGTCTCAACAAAAAGAAAGGGGGGGAAAAAAAAAAAAAGACAAAGGCCAAGAAATCTTAGGTTTGTATAACGTGCGTCCCTCTTATACTCTCATACCAAGAAAAAATTTAAAAGTCCAAGATGGCATAAGCCTCCTTTTGTTTTTAGCTGTGAAACATAACATGTGCAAAAACACCATAAAGGAGGTCAAGACCAATATTTTTTAAAAGTAAAATGCTTTCAGACCTGCAGTGTGACCTTCAATGGGGAAATCATGTTAATTTTGCTTGTTTTAAGGAGAAATTCTAAATTGCTTCTTAAAGTATGTCTGGTGCTTTCAGGTACAGCAGGAGTCCTCAGATGAACAAGAAGAGAATGCCAACAGCACAGAGCCCCTTGGCAGGGGTAAGTGCTCTACCATGAAGCTGGCCCTCAGCACTCACATGGGAAACTGGCTCAGTGCAGCCGTGAAGTCCCTGGAGCTAACCTTTATGCCAGTGGAGTGAGCAGTTTCTCTAAATACAATAGAACCTCTGCCACTTTGAAGATAAGCTCTCACAGGCTGCTTAAAACAATAATTCTGTACTTTCTTTCCTGTTTCTAGATTTATTTTAAGTATTAGTATAAAATGTCAGAGCAGCTGATAGTGGCCAGATCAGTTTGTATAAAGCTTGACTGCCTGTTTGTAGTATATTACAGCTATATTTGACACAGGAAAGCACTTAATCATGCCTGCTATCAGCACACCACACCCACCTTTGTGAGGACCCTTAGAGGCTGTGAGATTTATCACTGTGAACTTGAACTGGATGGACAGGCCCTGATGGACAATGCAGGCTGCTTCTGAGAACTTTGGGCTAAAAGTGTACCATCCACAACCCAACTGCCAAGAGAAAGTTCAGGAATGCAAAGCCGCCACCCAGGATCCCCTATGCCCTGCCTTTTATGTCAAGATGCTGAACTCTGATGCATGGACTTCTGATGACATGCTAAGAAACTCCCAAGGCCCTATTCGGCCTCCAAAAATGGTCTCTTCTGAGGGCCTATTAGTCACATTTTCCTCTTCATATCACGTGATAAATGATTTGCTCAAACAGAAAAGGAGAGCAGCACTGCTGTGGAATTTTTGCAGCTAATCGACCTCTTTACCAGAATCTCATTTCATCCACTCCTAAGTGTCCTGGGAGACTGGCCCAGAACACAGAGTCATGCCATCCATTTCACACAGTGGACATCTGAGGCCCATAAATGTAAGAGAGCTGACTGAAGCGAGACAGTCCACAGGGAACCCCAATCCCGAAGCCCATCCCTAAATCCTCCCTTTTCAATGTGATGCATCTTGACCCTGGGGTCTGGTTTGCTTTTGATGAGAAGTCAAAAAACCCAACCTGAGTTGTCTTTCTGGGTTTAGCATTCTCTAATGAATACCTGAACTCTCCAAACCTCTGTTTCCAGCACTGAAATGGGAGTGACTGTAGCCTCTATACCATATTTCACCTAATAATCATTATCACCAGCTGTGAGGGGTGGCTCATGCCTGTAATCTCAGCGACTCCAGAGGCTGAGGCAGGAGAATCACAGGTTCAAAGCCAGGCTCAGCAATTTACCCAGGCCCTAAGCAACTCAGCAAGACCCCGTCTCAAAATTTAAAAAAATAAAAATAAAAAAGGTTGGGGATGTGGCTCAGTGGTTAAGTGCCCTGGGTTCAATTCCTGGTATAAATAAATAAATAAATAAATATCACTACATAATCATCACACCCTGTTTTTCAGTCCAAAAATTGGTTTAAAACATTTTATCGCATAATCATGACATGGTATAATTCTGTTTGTCATGCCGCTGAAAAGTTAAACAGGGCAGCAATGTACCCACAAGTGGCATGTGGTTACATACTTATCTTCCTGCACTGTGAGCCTTGAGCCCAGAGTTTCTCAGCCCATGCGCCAGTCAGTATAATTCCCACAGCCTACTTGCGTGGTTTGTTCTGAGTGCTGCCATTCTAAGCATAATTATGTGAGTGGTGCCAAGGATCATGCATTAGATAATGAAATCAATGATAGCAATGCAGAATCTTCAAAGAAAATTAAATTGTTGAAATCCATACTTCACAACACTGCAGTAAATTTTCTCAAGTGTAATACTTAGATTACAATGCATAAATCAGTAACAACTAACATATACAGATGGGGAAAATGTTTGCTAAATTGTCATGTGTGTCAATTTGGATTGTTCAATTTTAATATATATTCACAAGTATTCTGTGCATCTTAATCTTACACCAAACACAGTTTAGTAATAAATTTTTAAGTAATACAGGCACAATTTTTTTTTAAAAAAACTTCATAAATGGTTGCCCCCATCTTTTTTTTTTTTTTTTTTGTAATAGTGCATTTTTCTTTCTTTTTTTGTACCTTTGTTTTATTTTATTTATTTATTTTTATGTGTTGCTGAGGATGGAACCCAGGGCCTTCATGTGCTAGGCCAGCCCTCTACCACTGAGCCACAACCCCAGTTGACCTTTTCTGCAAAAAAAACTTGGCATGAAATCTGCAACAATTTTGCAATAAGATACAGTAGTTCAGAGCATTGATTTAGAGGGCATCATCATCTTACCATTGAATATTTATATTTTAAAATATCTATTTGGAATTAAATTCTGAAACAAAACTGACTCATTATACCTCAGCTCTTCCAAGGCACTTCCTAATTCTCTCCAAGTTTCAGTTTCTTCACTTAGAAAACAGCTATCATAGTTCCACAGAGGTGTTTTTCCCCCCTATTATGGATATTTCCAAACATTGAGGGATATGTTATTTTATTTTTTAAAGATTTTAATTGGCAAATAAAATTGTATATATTCAAGGTATTCAACTGGCTAATTTTGTATATGTACACATTATGTAAAGACTGCCACAAACTAATTAACACATCTGCTCTAGCTTTGACCTTGAGTGTCCCCCAAAGGCATATGTATTGGAGGCTTGGTCCCCAGCTTGTGGCTATTAAGAGGTAATAGAACCTTTAGGAGGTGGAGCCTAGTGGAAGGAAGTTAGGTCATTGGGGTTGTTGTAAGGTATGAATCTCAGCCCCTCTAGCTTTGCTTCCTAGCCACCCTGAGGTGAGCAGCTTTGGGGTACTGTGCACTCCTGACATGATGTTCAGCCTCAAACAAGACTAAAAGCAATGAAGCCAACCAACCATGGACTGAAACCTCTGAAACTCTGAGCAAAATAAACCTTTCCTCCTTTTAATTTGATTATCTCAAGTCACAGTAATTGGTCACGGTAATTGAAAGCAGACTAATACATATTCATCACCACCCCTGCTATACTTTATATCTCATTATGGTTTGGATGTGAGGGCTCTCCCAAAAGCTCCTGTGTTAATGCAGGAATATTCGGAGGTGAAAAGAATGAATTATGAGAGCTGCAACCTAATCAGTCCATCCTAATTTGAATGGACTAACTGGGTGGTAACTGCAGGTAGGTGGGATGTGGCTGGAGGAGGTAGGTCTGGGGGCATATCCTTAAAAGGGTTCTTCCCTACAGCCCCTTCCCCTTTCTCTCCCTGCTTCTTGGCTGCTATGAGCTTAGCAGTTTCCTCCACCACACTATTTGACCATGATGATCCACCTCACTTCCAGCCATGGACTAAACCTCTGAAGCCCAAATAAATTTTCCTCTTCTAAGTTATTCCTGTGGAGTATTTTGGTCACAGTGATGTAAAGCTAACATATCTGACACATAGCCCAAACTTATTCATCTTTTAATTGAAAGTTTGTATCCTTTAACCAACACCTCCCCATTTTCTCCACCTCCTAGCCCTTACTAACCATTGTTCTACTCTCTGCTTCTATGAAACCCAGTTTTCAAACATACTGTTAAAAGTAAAAGAATAGTAGAGTCAACCACCATTTATGTGTCCTCTGGTCCCAAACAATTTTTTTCTGGATTCCGTAAGCCAGATCCTTAGTATTGTGGCATTTCACCCTCACTAACAAATTAGAATATGCATTTTTAATATGAACACCAGGATGATATTGTAACACCTGGCAAAATTAGCAAGAATTCCTTAACATTATTTCATATCTAGTCCCTAGCCAATATTTCCAATTGTCTCAAAGATATATTTTTAGCCAGGCACAGTGGCAGGTGCCTATAATCCCAGCAACTCAGGAGGGTGAAGCAGGAGGACTGCAAGTTCAAATCCAGCCTCAGCAACTTAGTGAGACTGTCTCAAAAAAATTTTTTAAATGTATTTTTACAATTGCTGTGTCATATCAGTATGCAAATAAGGCCCAAATGTTGGATGTGGTTACTGTCTCTTAAACAACTTTTAATTCTTCTTCTTTTTTTTAAATTATACCATTAGTTGTTGGGGAAAAGTATTATCATTTATTTTGGATTATGTTGATTGCTTTGTTTTAATGGTGTTTAACTCTTCCCCCCATTTTCCATGCCTCATGGGTTTGATTATATGGATTAAATGAATTAATACTTATAAAATACTTAACAGATGCTTTTATTTGCTAAGGCTGCCACAACAAAATACTAGAGATTGAGAGAGCTCAACAAGAGAAATGTATTGTCTCACCATTCTGGAGGCTAGAAGTCTGAAGTCAAGGTCTTCTGGGGACCATGACATGGGAAGGGAAGGGTCTGTGCCAGGCTTGGAGATGCCCATTTTCTCCCCGGCGTCACATCGTCTTGCTTCCATGCTTGTCCACCTCCATGTTGAATTTCCCCTTTTCATAAGTGTCAAGAACCATCCATGGGCTGTATGTGAACCAAACATTAGCACTGCAGCCAGGTCCTCTGGCCAGGACCGCCCAGACACATGTGAGCCCTGTTCAGCTCTGCCTGGTCCCACACAGCACTGAAGATGGGGTGACCTGCTGTAGCCACACAGCCTCTCAGAGATGGGTGTAACTTGCCCAGACGCTAATCAACCTGCTGACTGCAAGACATCACGAGCAAGAAGCCCACTCCTGAAACCTTATCCCTGCCTTTGATGTACCCCCTTAAATAAACCACGGGAGCCATTTTCTAATCATCCAGCTCCAGCTGCTGAGTGGGCTGGACCTATCAGACACTCTGCTTCAAAACTCTGACTTTTGTTCTTCACAAATTATTTCTGACTTATTTTCTCTGGTGGCCTATACCCTCCTGAGCAGGAAATGGAGGGTGGTGAGGCGCAGGCAGCCTCCCCATACATAAGGACACCAGTCACACTGGGTTAGAACTTACCTTAACTAATCACAAACTTATTTTCTAAGGTTATATTCTGAGGTACTAAGGATGAGGAATTCAACCTGTAGATTGATTGGGAATTGGGACACATTCCAATCCACAATGACACAATATCTACACATAGTAAATTTTCTATAAATATTGTCTAAGTTATTCATTCAATCATTAACATGTTATACCCTTACATAAGAATGCAGTCAATATATGTCAAACACTGGGCAGAATTCCTGCCACAGAGTAAAGTTTATGTAAATATTAGTATTAAGTTGTAACATGCTACAACTTTGCTTAATAATATTTTTTTAAATATTCATTCATTCGCTAGGCTAGCACTCTACTGCTGAGCCACAACCCCAGCCCTTAATAATATTTTTAATACTAGTTTATATCCATGATAGAATGTTCTTTAGTATTTTCAAACAATAACTTAAATTCATAAGACTCAGCAAAAATGAGCTACAAAAGTGATAAGTTTTGATAGGTAGGGGAACAGGAGTAAGTGTGATAACTGGGAGACCTTCAGGGACAGAGCAGACCAAGGTAGGCACCAGTGCCCTCAGATCCCCAGTATTGGGGCAGTCAAGGCCTGGCTTCCCTGGGTCACTAGATGTACAACACTGGACAAGTGTTCTAAAGTGATGGATCACTAGATATTCTGCAGGGCTATTTTCATGTCTAAAATTCTAGGTTCTATAAGGAAAAGGATTGTGAGAAGCACAGTGTGCAATGATCGTTAAAATAACACGAAGGGGGCTGGGGTTGTGGCTCAGCGGTAGAGCGCTCGCCTAGCACGTGCGCAGCCCGGGTTCGATCCTCAACACCACATAAAAATAAAGGCATGTGTACAACTAAAGCAAATAAATAAATATTTTTTTAAAAAAAATAACATGAAGGCTCTTTCACCATATGATTAGTAAGTCCAGAAATCTTACAAAAAATCTAGCAGGGCTCTTTCTGCATAGCTTAGTGGTGGTGGAACATAAGGCCCTGGATTCAATCTCCAGCACCAAAAACAAACAAACAAACAACAACAAAACCTACCAGTTGTTAAGTAATACATTATTCTTAAAATTGATGAGAAAAAAATATTTTCATAAAAATTACTTTCATAAAAGTAATCACATTGACACATGTATCCAATCTCCTCAAATTACAAATCTCTTCTTCACTTTGGTTTATCCTTACTTTTTTTCTTTTCAATTTCATTGACAAGTTTTATTTTATTTTTTTTACACATGAACCTTTTTGGTCTCCAAGTTGTTTATGTTTGATTCTTCTTGTTCATTAGGTCTCTGGCCAATCTTTTTTTTTTCTTTCAATCCTTTTTTTTCTCCACCATGCACTCTTTCCTGACCTGTTTCCTCTTTGCTCCCCTCCTCCACTCTTTTTCTTTTTATTGATTTCTTTATTCTCAAATCTGATTGACAGAGACAAAGTTTCTTGACCTGAAGATGGAATCACTTAAGGGATCAAGTAAGACTTCATCCTGAAAATCTCTGCCTACCTTTCTCAGATGAGAAAGGCAACTTGGGGGAAGACACCCTGAACTGGAATGAATACACAAAAGCTAAGTGCAGACTCACCACCAATGAGACCTGTGTAGGTCACAAGTCCTCTGCTTCTACCAGCAGAAAGTCATGGACCTCTGCTTGATTAGTCATCCCCAGGACAACTTTCTCATGCCGGCAGGAAGGATGGCCTTCCTGTCTCAGAACAATTTTATTTGCTTGGACGGTATCAAACAGCTTTTCCCCAGAAACTATTTATTCTGGATAAGCTGAAAAGCCAACATACTATGACAAGAACTTGGAAACTCATTGGATGTAGGGGGGGAAATAATGAGGAAAGAGTCAAAGATAATATCAAACTTCTTAGTCTGAGATATCAGAAGGAATGCTGTATCCCATACCACAAAGAAAATAGGAAAAGGCTGAATCTATATGATTCTAAATATGAATATGAATAAGCTTTGTGTCTCCCTCATCACCAACCTTTATCTTAATATCTCATGGTGAAGGCCCTGTTGGAAGTCGCCTGCAATTTCAGGGGTCATATTTGTTTCCACATTTATTTATAAATTATGCATTAGTGTGTTCTATGTGCAAGATGCTGAAGTAAGTGTTAGGAGATTGAATAAGGATGAAAAATATCCAAGAAGAACACAGAGTTCAGTAGGGAATGTGATGAGACACACATATAATAAAATGCAAGCTTGTTGATTATTGGTTTTTTTTTATATTGGTAAGAATGCCATTAGCTATAAATAATAGGAATTTTCAACTTTTCATTTTAAAGACTAATATAAGTTTATTATCTCACTAAGAAGTCTAGAAATAGAGTAATTTTAGGATTGGTTAATATAACAGTTTGAGGATCTCCTTACAGATCCATTCTTCTCATCTTTGCCCTTCGCCATCTGGGTATATTGGCCTTGGTCCTCAAGCTTGTCCTATCATGTAGACCCAAGGTTGGGCACAGGTCCAGTCTTTCCACAGGGACATAACATTGGGTGAAAGAACAGGATCCAATGTTTCCATTTGTTTTCCTTTCATTTTTCTGAGCATAAATTCTTCTCTGGTACTACCAACTCCCCTCACTTATCAAAATATGTCTCTCTTCATGGAGACGAACCCACATAAATACAGTTATCTCATATTAGACAAAGGTGCCAAAAACATACACTGGAGAAAAGATAACCTCTTCAACAAATGGTGCTGGGAAAACTGAAAATCCATATGTAACAAAATGGAACTAAACCCCTGTCTCTCTCACCATGCACAAAACTCAATTCAAAGTGGGTCAAAGACTTAAGCACTAGAACAGATATCCTGTGCCTATTAGAAGAAAAAGTAGGCCCAAATCTCCACCACATTGACTTAGGAACCAACT
Source organism: Tamias sibiricus (assembly GCA_025594165.1). NCBI lineage: Eukaryota > Metazoa > Chordata > Mammalia > Rodentia > Sciuridae > Tamias > Tamias sibiricus. The sequence continues at coordinate 161,996,742 of CM046658.1, forward strand.
TCCTTAACAAGACTTTTAAAGTGCAAGAAGTAAAATCAAGAACAAATAAATGGGATGGAATCAAACTAAAAATCTTCTTCACAGCAAAAGAAACAATCAATACTATGAAGAGAGAGCCTATAGAATGGGAGAAAATCTTAACCACATGCACCTCAGACAGAGCACTAATATATATCTCCAGGATATATAAAAAACTCAAGAACTCAAAAAACTTAACACCAAAAAATAATAATAATAATACTGACCCAATCAATAAATAGGCAAAGGAACCTGAACAGACACTTCACAGAAGAAGAAATACAATTGATCAACAAATATATGAAAAAATGTTCAACATCTCTAGCAATTAGAAAAGTGAAAATCGAAACTACACTCCAGTCAGAATGACAATCATCAAGAATATAAGCAACAATAAACATTGGCAAAGATGTGGGGGGTGGGGGGGAAGTTACACTCATACATTGCTGTTGGGACTGCAAATTGGAGCAACCACTCTGGAAAGCAGTATAGAGATTCCTTAAAAAACTTGGAATAAAACCACCATTTGACCTAGTTATCCCACTCCTCAGTTTAAACCCAAAGGACTTAAAATTAGCATACTACAGTGACGCAGCCACATCAGTGTTTATAGCAGCTCAAATTCGCAATAGCTAAACTATGGAAACAACGTAGGTATTCTTCAACAGATGAATGGATAAAGAAATTGTGGTATATATACACAATGGAATACTACTCAGCCTTAAAGAGGAATGAAATTATGGCATTTGCAGGTAAATGGATGGAACTGGAGAATATTATGCTATGTGAAATGAGCCAATCCCAAAGAACAAAAGGCCAAATGTTTTCTCTGATATGCTGTTGAAAACACAAAAAGGAGGAGGGGTGGTATTTTGGACTAAACAGAAGGGAATGAAGAGAGGTGAGGGTGTATGGGGGTAGGAATGATAGTAGAATGAATCGGATGTTATTACCCTATGTGCATATATGATTACATGACCTATGTAACTCTACATCATGTACAATGAGATGAATGAGAAATTATACTCCATTTACATATATGTCAAAATGCATTCTACTGTCATGTATAACTAATTAGAACAAATTTTTAAAAGTATGTCTCTCATAAAAAATATGTCACATTACTATTCTTATAAAAGGTGTTGGCATGGCAAGTATCAACCTGATGGTTTGGAGCAATGAAGGTTCACCACTTTGGAGCCCCCAATGCCAAACACTTAAACAAAATCTAGTTCCTATTATCAAAGAAAAGAAAAAAAAAGATGTCTTTATGTGGATAATCAAGAATATTTACTATAAGATGCATTATTGTAACTAGCACATTTTCTTGAAGCGGTTTAGTTCCATCCAACAGATGTTTAGACAATGATGTACCTGAACTACTTCCACTGCTTTGCAAGAAAAACCGGGGGGGTGGGGGGTTGGGGGGGGGGACAACAGGTCCTCCCAGAACTGAGGATAGCTCTTGGGTACATTTGACTACTGTTTATCATGGCACTTGCTACCTGCCAAGTACTCTGTGCCCTGCACTACACTGTTCTAAGTATGTGAGCCCCATTCATTCACTTGGTTCTTAAAACAATTCTGCACAGCAAAGACAATAACTTCTATTTGCACAGATTAAAGAAACAAAAACAAACACTTACTTGCATCAAATAAGTTAAGTAACTTAGTCACTAAGAAGTGGCAAAGAGAGCCAGCCCAGACATGTCTCAGACAAAAGCCTGTTCTTCTGAATGCATCTCTCCTATTTAATTCCCAAGGCAGGCTTGTGGGAAAAGCTGTTTCTAGGGCTTGTGCATGACAGTGGGTAGTGAGTGGGGGGACAGGTTTATGCTCTTGCCCAGGTGTATGCTGCTTCAGAACTGGAAGCTGAGTGTGTGAATAGAAGCCCCAGAGAACTTGTTCCAGGAGGAGCTGCTCTTGAATCAAGGGCAGGAATTCAAGAGCTAGAGCAGACAGGGCTTCCACTCTCTTCCTGCCCAGGACAGGTTGATTCTCAGCACTGCTGAATATAATGGGAAAAAAACAGGGCTGCGTTGGAAAACTGTTATAAATAAATGTCCAAAGAATCCTAATATTTTGCTGGGCACAGTGGCACACATCTGTAATCCCAGCAGCTCAGGAGGCTAAGGCAGAAGAATCACAAGTTCAAGGACAGCCTCAGCAACTTAGTAAGACTCTGTCTCAAATTAAAAATAAATAAATAAATAAACAAACAAACAAATAAATAAATAAATAGAGGTAGGATGTGTCTCAGTAGTTAAGCGCCCCTGGGTTCAATTCCTGGTACTCCAAAAAGAAGAAATCTTCTTATTTTATAAAACTTTCCTTTAGAAACCCAAGGATGTACCCTGTATCCTTGCAAATAACAAGCCAAGGCTAATGACACGGTCTGTGTCCCACTTCACAGTGTGTAAAGTATTTCTACTTGCACCATCTCATCTGACATCTGAGGCCCTCTCAGATGAGAAATAGGCAATGATGGAAATGTCCTATATCTGCCTGCCCAGTATTATGGCCACAGCCACATGTAGCTATTGAGCACTTGATATGTGACTAGAGTAACTGAGGAACTGATTTTCTAATTTTAACTAAGCCTAAATTTCAAAAGCCACAAGTGGCAGGTGACTACTGTACCAGATGGTGCCCTTCCGGATGTTGAGTGACGCACTCAAGTGTATTACTTTGGTAAAGCGCAGTGCCCTGATGCCTCTATTCATAGTAACAGATTGCAACAGGAATTCTTCCTAGGTTCCTTGAGTTAATCATCAACCTGATTTAAATGCTGGAAACTTAAATTCTGTTGTGAAAACTTCTCCAATATGAATGTGATAAGGGGAACTAACCAAAAATAATTGAAATAAACTTTCCTTTATGTCAGCTAGGTCAGAATTTATTGGGCAATGGGAGCATGATATCTATACAGATACAGATACAGATACAGATACAGATACAGATACAGTAGAGATAGATAAATAGATATGCATGTTGTCACCTGAGTGAAGTTTTCCAACTGGGTTGTGGGTGAAATAATGAACTCCTGATCCCACTAACACAAGCCATTGCCTAAAACAGCCTATTCATTGAGGGGCATGGCCATATTAGTCCTTCTCATCTGGCAGAAAAAAACAGACTGAAACTCTAAAATTCTAGGCACCAAACAAATCATTGTTGGACACTAATCCTGCTCATGAATGCTGGTTAAGCTGACTGAGGGGATGTGTGTGCGGGAGATGGAATGGCACAGGAGAAGGCGTTCGGGAAGGGATGAATATTTATATTGAATCTCATACTTCAGTGAAAAAGAGGGCAAGAGAGCCTGTCCCCAGGGAAAACATTTCATCCGTTTGACATAGTAAGAATGGTCTTGTTAATCTAAATCAATATTTCATCCTGGAATATGAAGAGGACTGTCACAATACTCTTTGTAAGGCCTTCCAGTCCTGTTTCTTTATCTTGACTCTTTGCCTACTAAGGAATTTGGGAATTGGTTGGGGAAATCTGCCAATGACAACATTGACACCTCCCGCCCAACCCGACCTCCGGGAGGCCTGGGCCACCCTGTTGCGTGAAACTGAGAAATTCTCTGCATGTTGTGCATTACTATCTCCTCAGCATGACTCCAGATAGGTCCCTTCCTTCCTAGATAGATAGAAGCATAGGTTAGACAGGCAGGTGACCCTCACCTCCACCCCGGATTTAGCCAGAAACTTCATTTCATCATCATTATTAATAGCTGGGCGTGCTAACGTTTCCTGAAGAACATGATAAGAGCCACACAGTATCAGAGGGAACAAATCCGTGACTCAGCACTTTTGCCTCCTAGCCGACAGCTATGGAAAGTTCCTGATTGACCTGAGGGTATCGTGGGGCTGGGACTCTTGCCCAATGTCTGCTTGAAGATCTAAGACAGTGTGGGATAAGGGTGTGCAACTGTTGAAATTCAGAAAAACAGTAGATAATCTCTGTTATAATGCCACTCACTAGCCCTCTATCCACACAAAGTCAATGAGCAGTGAGTGCTGCCTGGTTAACTACAGTGCCAGGATTTTTTGTGTGTATGTTAATTAACTTTTTTTTTTTAATATTTATTTATTTGCTTTAGTTGTATACAATGTGGTTTTAGTTTTACATGGTGCTGAGAATAGAACCCGGGCTGCACACGTGCTAGGCAAGCGTTCTACCGCTGAGCCACAATCCCAGCCCCTGTTAATTAACTTTTAATGATTTTTTTTTTTTTTTTTTTTTTTTTTTTTTTGGTGGTGGTGGTGCTGGGATGGAACCTCCAGGGCCTTGTGCCTGCCAGCCACATGCTCTGCCGCTGAGCTACAGTCCCAGCCCCTACAGGGAGAGTAACTAAAATCTACTGAGAATCATATTCAAGGGGCCCTTCGTCTCCTTGTGAGATGAGAAGAATTAATTAATTTCAGAGGTGGAGAAGCATAGGGTAAGATAGGATATGTGATTAGTCCAAGAACACACAGTTAATTAAAGGGAGAGTCAAAGCCAAATCCTGATCCATTGGTCATCCGGTACCACAATGCCACACAGGCAATGTGCTCTGAATACTTGCTTTTGTAGACTGAATTGTGCCCCCTCCCCATTCAAATGTTGACACACTAACCCTCAATGTGACTGTATTGGGAGATAAGGCCTTTAGGGAGGGTATGAAGGTGAAATGAAATTGTATAAAAGGGGGTCTTAACCTGATAAAACAGGGGTTCTTATAAGAACAGGAACAGACACCAGCACTCACACCAGGCCATGTGAGGAGCCTGTAAGAACAACCATCTTCAAGCCAGAAAGAGAGAAACCAACCCTGCAGGCACCTTGCTTGATCTTGGATTTCTAGCCTCCGAAACTCTGATAAAATAAATGTCCCAGCCTTATGTGTTTGGTTAGGCAGTCCAAAGAGTCTCACACACTTCACTCTGGGCCTTGAAGACTTTCTCATCAAAACCATTCATGTAACACTCAGGAAAATGTCATGCCCTAAACCTACATCCCACAACACCTACCTCCCTTATCACCTAACTGCCCCTGCAGCAGAGCTGGGGCTAACCTCAGCGGGTAAGGCACTTTCCCAGGACACCAAAATTATGGTGACCTCAAAACAACTCAGCAATTAAGACAAATAATATTTTAATGAAATATTTTTAAAAATCAAAATTAATGCACACACTTCATGAGATTTTGGCTACTTCACAACTTGGCCCACAACCAGACATGGTGGATTTCTCACTGGCTATTCGATATACACGGGGCCCATATAAGTGAACTTCCAAGCTCTACGCTTGAGACAGAGGCGCTACCTTTTTTCTCCCATCGTGGATGATTAGGATGTTAATGAGAATCAGTTAGTGAGGCTGAAAACTAGCTAGTTGCAGGCTTTGTCTGGGATGCAAAGTGTTCGATGGTGAACAAAGAAAGCAAAGAAGGCCACAGCCTCGTGCAGAGGGCAGTCTGCACAGTGTGGGGAACAAGGAAGGGGCTGTGAGAATGCCCTGTGCTGGAGCCGCAGCAGCGCTTGCAAATCACAGTGGACAGTGGAGCAGGGGGAGGACGTCTAAGCCTGACCAAACCTGACCACGCATATCCATTTTCTAAACTACAGGGATGGCGAGACAGGGCTCCAGGCAGAACAGCAATGAGTGCAGATCTTCTAGATGCTTGTGTTTTACTGAGCACTGACTAATCACAGGCATCGTGGCATTGAAAGCTCATGACATCCTCTAAGATAAGAGAAGCTTCTTTCTCACACACTCACCATCTGATCCACTGGCAAATTCCATTGGTTCCACTTTCAAAATAGATAGGAGAGTCCAACTACTTCTGGTCAAGTTCATTCCTATCACACCAGTCTGAGCCTCCTACACGCTCGCTGGGCTTGCACCCTGCTCTCTGCGGTCATTTCCCAGTGCTGAGGCCAGAGTCATCCTGCTGCATGGTAAAGCTGATCATGCCACTTCTCCTTGTTACCAAACCTTCCCGTTGTTACTCATCTGTACTCAGAACAGAGTCAAGTAAGTCAGATACTCTGCCCTGCAAAGCCACCTCCCTCTTAACTCTCTCTTCTCATAAATGGTTCTATAATTTATTCCTCCAGTTTGTTGTTTATATTCTCCCACTGACTGCCTACACCACCACCAGAAATACCTTTTAAGCAAAGCTAAGGTTATTCAATTTTCCTACAGTAAGGAAGTGAGACCACCTCAACAAAATCTTTTTTTTTTTTTTTAATATTTATTTATTTGCTTTTAGTTGTACACAATGTGTTTTTACGTGGTGCTGAGGATCAAACCCGGGCTGCGCACATGCTAAGCGAGCGCTCTACCGCTGAGCCACAACCCCAGCCCCACAAAATCTTATTACTGTTTCTAAGTGTGAAGTTAGAGCAGTCTTTATAGGCATTAAGGCTTTGACGGGGCTATGTTAAGGATGATCTTGCAAGAAGAACTGGCCAGAATCAGACAGTTATGACAAACTAACTAGCTTTGGATTGTAAGGAACATTGAGAGGAGGGTCTTATAGGCCTTGGGGAGTACTGCTCTACTGTTCATCTTGATAAAAAAAAAAAAGTACTATTCCCTATTATTTTTAAACACACGGATTGAGGATTATTTCTGCTTCCATTTTCATATCACTAAACTGTAAACTCCATGGCAGCACAGATTTCTTTTACTGTTTTGTTCACTTGTGTCACATCCTACAGTACATAGCAGATATCAGAAGTAGATATTTGTAAATATTTGTCAAATAAAAGAATAAATGTGTTATTAATTCCATCTTTTTTTTGGGGGGGGGTGGTATTGAGGTTTGAACTCAAGGCTCGGGGGCACTCGACCACTGAGCCACATCCCCAGCCCTATTGTGTATTTTATTTAGAGACAGGGTCTTACTGAGTTGCTTAGCTCCTCACTGTTGCTGAGGATTGCTTTGAACTCCCAATCCTCCTGCCTCTGCCTCCCGAGCCCCTGGGATTACAGGCGCGCGCCACTGTATCCAGTTAAATTTTTTAAAAAGTACCTCAAGTTACCTCTCTGAGTCACATCACTAGACACAAGGCTATTTATTTCCAAAGCCAAACTCTCCTGCACCACTGTGCAGATGGCAACTACTATTATTGAGGCACTGCATTAAGCACTTCAAGTGATGTTGATCATTTAATTCAAAAACTCTCAAGTATGGGTACCATCATTATTCCCCTTTTTAGGATGAGGAAATTGTGGTTTGCAAAAAATAAGATATTCAAAGTCAAAAAGCTTCAAAATACAAAGATAGTTTTCAAAGTCAGGCTTTTGTAACTCAAAACATTGTGCTATGGCCGGGCGCGGTGGCGCACGCCTGTAATCCCAGCACTTTGGGAGGCTGAGGCAGGAGGATCGCGAGTTCAAAGCCAGCCTCAGCAATGGCGAGGCACTTAGCAACTCAGTGAGACCCTGTCTCTAATAAAATACAAAAAAAAGGGGCTGGGGATGTGACCCAGTGGTCGAGTGCCCCTGAGTTCAATCCCCAGTACCACAAAAAAAAAAAAAAAAAAAAAAAAAAAAAACATTGTGCTATGGACAAAAGGTACAAGCTCCCCTACTGTCCCTTGACGGATAAAGAAAATATGATTTAAATTAATTGAATGCTCATGACATCCTCTAAGATAAGAGAAGCTTCTTCTGAGGAGTATTCTTCTTCTGTAGAATATTATTCTGTAGAATATTATTCAGTCTTCAAAAAGGAAGAAAATTCTGACATATACTATGACATTAATGAACCTTGAGGGCATTGTGCTAGGTGAAATAAGCCAGTCACAAAAGAACAAATACTAAATGATTCCATTTATGTGAGTTTCCTAAAGTAGTCAAACTTGAAGAGACAGAAAGTGGAATGGTGGTTGCCAGGCACTTGGGGAAGAAGGGAATGGGAAGTTATTGATTAATGGCTACAGAGTTTCAGTTTTGGAAGATGAAAGAACTTGGGTGGTAGTGACGATTCACAACACTATGAGCACACTTAATGCCACTCAACGATACACTTATGCATGGTGAAGGTGGTGAATTTGATGTTATATGTAACTTACCACACAGTCTTTTAAAAAAAAACTGTCCTAAACAATTATAAAATTGGATAATATAAATGAATGGAAAAATCTTAAAAGCACATAATCTACCCAAACTGACTGATAAGGAATTCATAAATCTGAATAAACCTATTAAGACTGTGACCAGAAAGAATATTGAATCAGTCATCAAAAGCCTCCGCACAACAACAAACCTAAGGACCATACATATGGCTTTACTGGTGAATTATAATGAATATTTAAAGAAAAATTAAGACCAATCCTTCTGAAACTCTTCTAAAAATTTGAAGAGGGAACACTTGTGAAGTCATTCTGTGAAACCAGCACTACCCTGCTACTGAAATCAGAAAAATAAACTATCAAAAACATGAAAACTATAAATTAATATCCCTTAAAAGAATTGATCCAAAAATTCTCAATAAAATACTATCCAACTGAATTCAGCACCACATTAAAAGGATTATACATCATGACCAAGTGAAACCTACTACCAAAATGCAATAATGGTTCAATTTACAAAAATTAATCAAGGGTTGGGATATAGCTCAGTTGGTACAGTGTACAAGGCCCCAGGATTCAATCCCCAGCACCACAAAAAAAAAAAAAAAAAATCAATCAATGTAATATATTAAACAGTATAATGGTTGGGAGGGAAATCATGTGATCAACTTAATAGGTAAAGAAAAAAACATTTGATTAAAAACACTCAATACACTAGAACAAAAAGGAAACTTCCTCACATGATAAAGGCCATATATGAAAAATCCACAGCTAACATCATACTCCAAAAAGTCCCTTCTATACTTGACTAACTGATTTTCATCAAGACTAGCAAGACCATTTGAAGGTGGAAAGACCATATGAAAACTTTCCCCATGAGATCATTAACAAGACAAGGATACCTACTTTCACTGCTCCTATTCAAAATAGCAGACCTGGAGTTGTGACTCAGTGGTAGTGCTCTTGCCTAGCACATGTGAGGCACTGGGTTTGATTCTCAGTACCACATAAAAAAATAAATAAATATATTGTGTCTATCTACAACTAAAAATATTTTTAAATAGGATTATAAGTTCTAGCCAGAGCAATTAGGCAAGAAAAAGAAAAACGAAAGTATCTAAATTGGAAAGGAAGAAGTAAAATTATCATTGTTCACAGACAAGATCTTTTATGTTAAAAAAAGGAAAAATGCTGTGAAGATTTCATACACACATCACTTCACCTCCATCATAATGGCTATTTTTAAAAAAGAAAAGAAAAATAAGCACTGGTGATGATGTAAAGAAATAGGAGCTCTCATTCACTATTGGTGGGAGTATAAAGTGGTATAGCCACTGTGGAGAATAGTTGGGCTCCAAAATTCCTCAAAAAATTAACCACAGAGGTCACCTCTCTTATCACAGCTATCTTCCTCTCTCTTGAGAATGTCTTCTTTCCTAATAAATTTTGCAAAAAACAAAAAAAATTAAACATAGAATTCCCATATGATCCAACAATTTCACTTCTACTATATACCCCAAAGAATTGACAGCAGAGATTCAAATAGATACTTGTATTCCAATGTCCATCTCAATATTATTTATAATAGTGCCGGGCGCAGTGGTGCACGCCTGTAATCCCAGCACTTGAGAGGCCGAGGCAGGAGGATCGCGAGTTCAAAGCCAGCCTCAGCAATGGCGAGGCACTTAGCAATTCAGTGAGACCCTGTCTCTAATAAAATACAAAAAAGGGCTGGGGATGTGGTCCTGTGGCCCAGTGGTCTAGGGCCCCTGAGTTCGATCCCCGGTACCAAAAATGTATATATATAAAATTCATAATAGACACAATTCAAATGTCCATCAACTAAAGATTGGAGTTTTTAACATGATTAATACACACAATGAAATACTATTCAGCCTTTAAAAGGAACAAAATTTTGACATATTATATAACATGATGATCTTGAAAACATGCTACACAAAATAAGCCAGACACAAAAATTTAAATGCTATTGAATTCCACAGCTACAGGAATGGGGAAGGGCAAGACCTCGATAGTGCTAAGGCTACCTGGAAGGGCCTGTTCTGCTGTTTCCAATAGATTTCTCAGCCAGGTTAAGGCAAATGATGATCAAATCATGGTGCAAATCATCTGAAGGAGGATGACAGACCCAGAAATCTTAAATTCAGGTCCTCACAACAACGTAACTGAGCTGTGTCAGAGCATTTTCCTCCTTGACAAAGGGTCCAGGGAAAGCTGACAAGCACCACTCACTCCCTCGTACCTCCTGTGGTCTGAGTGTTCCCTACCCAAGTGATAGGTTGGTCACTCTCCCTCTACCACAACAAAATCAGTGTGGCTCAGTCTAGTAGCTATAACTTCACATTTTCTCCAATTATTCCCATTTACCAAGACCTTTTCTTGGAAGAGTCAAGTATTAAGAGGGACAGGACAGTTTTATAAAATGTACATATTACACTTTTATTAGTCTGCTTGTGCTGCCATTAAAAAAAAAAATACTACAGTCTGAGTGGGTGACATGAACAACAAAATTTATTTCCTCACAGTTTCGAAGCTAGAAGTCCAAGATCAAGTTGCCAACACTGGCTTCTGGTGAGACCTATCTTCCTAGCTTACAAGCAGGAGGGCACCTTCTTGCCGTGTCCTCGCATGAGTTTTCTCTGTGCTTGAGTGGAGAGAGAGATCTCTGGTATCTCCATCTCTTCTTATAAGAATACCGATTCTATCAGATTAGGGTCCTACCCTTAGGGTCTCACTTAGGGGGGCCCTTTAAGGCCCTGTCTCCAAAAACAGTCACAGTATGGGTTAAGGCTTCAACTTACAACTTAGAGGGGCACATTTCAACCCATAACAATACTTTTTCCTTTGCTTTGGCCTTTACAGACCCCCACAGGGAGACTTGGGAAGCAGTGTACTTAACCATTTGTTCATTATCTTTATGACATAGAGCCAGTTAGTCCACGGGAATTCGGGTGACTGAACCAGAATTAAGTGTGAACCCCTAGATCACTCTTTTTTATTGTGCTGTCACCCTGAGGGTACACCACCAGACCAGCCTAAAGATGCCATTAGGGGAAAGAAAGGAGCTGAATCCCAAAGAGTCGTATTTGGGGTTCTCTCAGCACATCTTGTGAACAATGACACTGACTCCCTGTGTTCTAGGTCCTTTTCCCCAAAAAATGTTTGTCCAGAAAACAGCCTTAGAGCAGTTCATTTTTCCAAAGCAAAAGGCAATTTTGTTAACCTTCCAGTGTAATGTTTTACCCTATGGCAAAGATCAGGTAGGCTCATTGCTCATTACTGGAGATTTAGGTTCCTTGAATTTTGTGTCCCTTTCCTGTATATAACCCCTATTACATGCTCAGATTTCATTTGCCCCCCACCCCATGCCTGCATCACATCAGCTGGGTGAGGATGACTGCTGCTACTGCAATGAGTAGTAAAGTCATTTGTCTTGGACCCAGGGGTCTCATGTCCTGTGTATTCATGAAATTATGGCACGATCACTTGTTAGCTTTCAATTAGAGATAAAATCTCACGCCTTTATGATTCTCTTTCATCTTTATCATTGACCACAAAGCATCCAAGAGAGACTAGTCCTTTCTGGGGGCAGCCAAATTCAGTAACCAAATGGCCTCAAGAAGGTGTGTGGAACAGCAAAAGGAGAAAGAGTAGAGCCAGAAATCTTTCAGTCGATTTTTAAGAAGGTGGTTTCAATATGAAAGACACAGGATGCCTATGAATGGTAGGGAGAATTGAAACTCTACCAAATACTTGAATTTTCAGGCCACCATTAAATACCTTTTGAAGAAAAAACAAAAAAGCCATTGTCAGAATGCAAATGGTCCAGAAAACCAAACACGTGACATGGATCAATTTCACAGGCCACAGTGGTCTGGCAGAGGGTGGACGATCAGACTGGAACAACAACATTATAACCTGAAAAAGTGTCAGCAGTGATACACTGAGAGAGGTCAAGGGGCCAGGGCAGTCAACCTGCCAGGAGTGGTCAAGGGCACACCCATGTAGTGGGGATTCCCGCTCTGTGAGGAGTTGGACAGCTGGAGAATGGAGACCTCATGTGGTTCTGGAAAAGCTTCAGCGAGGCTGAGGAAGAATCCTAGAGCCAAAGTGCTCTGTCACGGGTGTTCCAGGAACCAGCCTTAGAATCCCTGCTGTGCTCAGCCATTTGCTGGAAGCAACTCTGGGCAGAGCATCCTCTTAGTGAACTTAGTGACACATTTCAGAGACCAACAACTAGAACCATGTCTTGCCATACTGTCTACAAGCAGAAAATCGGAAAGACGTCTTTTCACAGCTGCCACAACCAGCAATAGCTAACAGAAAAAGATTACATTAAAAAAAATCATATTAAAAGATACAAAGCAAATCACACCCTGGAACAGCTAAATGAAGCAGCAAAAATGCTAATGCATATACATATATGTATATTTTAAATATAAAAGGAAAATAGAGTGTCACATATAGGACCAATCTATAACACACAACTATTCATGCTTTAAAAAGATTCCTTGAGGAACTAAAAAATATCTTTAAACCTTGGAGAGAAAGATGCAGACATAAGTATATAAAATTTTTCGATGTGTTAAATTATCTTTGTCTTTTCTCTGTAACCAAAACCAGCCTGAAGGATTTCTTTTGACCTCTTTTCTGTATATAGGACTCAGACAAGAGGAGAAAAGGGTAGAGAATGGTCCCCTCCCATCTCACAGCCCAGCTGGATAAGGCCTCCCTTTGACTGTCTAGGGCCAGGATTCGATGAGGGGGAAAAAGAGGAGCCTGGCATAACAGACCCAGGAAGTACACCATTAATACCCTATCACCTACCTACTGCATGTCAATTATTTTAAAAGATTTACTGAGATCTGACTCACGTCTCCTAAAACTCACCCATTTGAAGTATACAGCTTCGTTTTAGTATTATTCATAGCATTGTACCATCACCACCGTCTGAATTTATAATATTCTTATAACCCCAAACAGAAACCCATTAACAGGGGGCTGGGGTTGTGGCTCAGTGGTAGAGCGCTCGCCTAGCACGTGCGTGGCCCAGGTTCGATCCTCAGCACCACATAAAAATAAAGGCATTGTATACAACTAAAACAAATAAATAAATATTCTTAAAAAAGAAAAGAAACCCATTAACAGTGGGTTCCCCAACATCTACACACATAAACGTACACACCAACCCTAGAAAGCCATTCATCTACTTTCTGTCTCTGTAAATCTTTTTTTATTCTTTTCATCCATATAAAGAGAATCCTGTAACACTCTGTGCCTGGGTTCATTCACTAGCATAATGTTTCAAAATCCGTTTCCCTTATATCTTGCATCAGTACTTCATTCCTTTTTATTACTGAATAGTACTCTGCTGTGCTGGTGAATGTATTACTTCGTGTATTTATTCATTGCGTGATGGGCATTTGGAGTGTTTCTACTGTCTGTTTCCTATAAATAATGCTACTAAAAGCATTCCCGTAAGCTTTATGGGACATGTTTTCAATGTTGTGCATACATGTAAGAGTGTAACTGTTAGCTTATGTGGTAACTTGACATTTAACATTTGAGGGACTGCCCAGGTATTTTTATACCAGGGTGCACCAATTTACTTTCCCACCAGCAGTGTTCAAGGGCTCTGACTTCTATAGGTCCTAGCCAACACTTATTGTTGTTGTCTTTTTGTCCTTTTTCATTGACACATAAAATTGTACATGGGGTACAATGTGATGTTTTAATACATGGTATGATGTGTTTTTTCTTTCCACATTTTTATTGGTGTATTATAGTTGTACATAATGGTGGGATTTGTTACATATTCATGCATGCACACAATATAACTATTATTTGACCAATATCCTTCCCCAGCACTTCTCTTCTCCTTCCCCTACTACCACTCTCTGGTTCCTTTCCTCTATTCTATTGATCTCCCTTCAATTTTCCTTTGATTCCCCCTCTACCTTTCTTTTCCTTTTTCTTCTGTAGCTTCCACATAAGAGAAGACTTATGATCATTTACCTTCTCAGTTTGGCTTATTTCACTTAACATCATGGTCTCAAGATACATCCATTTTTTTGCAATTGACAAAATTTCATTTTTCCTTATTGCTGAATTAAACTTCATTGTGTGTATATATCACTTTTTTTTTTTATCCATTCATGCATTGAGGGACATGTAGGCTGGCTCCATAGTTTGGCTATTTTGTGAATTGTGTTGCTATAACCATGGGCATGCAGGTATCTCTGTAGTAAGACAACTTTAATTCTTTAGGATAAATACTGAGGAGTGGTATAGCAGGGTCATAGGGTGGTTCCATGACTCATCTTTTGAGGAACATCCACACTGATTTCCATAGTGGTTGTACTAATTTACAACCCACCAACAGTGTCAAAGTGTTCCTTTTCCTCATATCCTCTACAGCATTTATTAGTGTTTGTATTCTTGATGGCTGCCATTCTGACTGGTGTGAGATGAACTCTCAGTGTAGTTTTGATTTGTATTTCTCTGTTAATGATGTTGAACATTTTTTTCATATATTTGTTGGCCATTCGTACTCCTTCTTTCAAGAAGTATCTGTTTAGTTCATTTGTCCATTTATTAAGTGGGTTATGTTTTTTTGATGTTAAGTTTTTTGAGTTCTTCATATATTCTAGATATTAATACTCTGTTAGAAGAGTACTAGCAAAGATTTTCTCCCATTTTGTGTGTTCTCTCTTGATAGTCTTCATTGTTTCCTTTGCTTTGAGAAAGTTTCTAACTTGATGCCATCCATCCCATTTATTAATTCTTGGCATTATTTCCTGAGCTTTAGGGGTCCAATTGAGAGTCATTACCTGTATCTATATGCTTGAATGTTGATGCTATATTTTCTTTTAGAATTTGCATAGTTTCTGGTCTAATTCTTAAGTCTTTGCTCCATTTTGAGTTTATCTTTGTGCAGGGTGAGAGATAAGGGTCTAGTTTCACTCTTCTACACATGAACAACCAGGTTTCACAACAACAGTTGTTAAAAAGGCTCTCTTTTCTCCAATGTATGTTTTTGGCACCTTTGTCATGGATCAGATGACTGCATCTTTATGGCTTTCTCTCTGTGTCTTCTAGTCTGCACCACTGGACTATGTGTCTGTTTTTATGTCAGTACCATACAGTTTTTGTTACTATAACTCTGTAGTTTAATTTGAAGTCAGATATTGTGATGTCTCAAGCATTGCTTTTTTGGTCAATTCATGGCATGATGTTGAAATGAGGTACACATATTTATTTCCTCAAACATTTTTTCATTTCTTTGTGGCAAAAAAATTCAATATACTTTCTTCTAGCTTTTTTGGAAATATTCAGTACACTATTATTATCTATAGTCACTATACTGTTCAATAGCACAACAGAACTTATTCCTCTTATATAACCATAACTTAGTACCCATTGACCAATTTTTCCCCATCCTTCCCTTTCCCCTACTCTCAGCCTTCTGGCTAAGATCAAGTGTATTGTCATTTCTTATCAGTTGTTGTTTTGATTATCGTCATCTTAGTGGGTCTGAAGTGGTATCTCATTGTGGTTTGTGGCTATTGGCCATTTGTATATCTTCTTTGGAGATGTGTCTATTCAAATATTTTGCCCATTTTTCACTAGGTTGTCTTTTTGCTGTTGAATTGCTTTGTATATATTCTAGATATCAGTTTCTTTTAAGATATGTGACATTTTCTCCCATCCATGATTTGTCTTTTCACTTTCCTGATGTATCATTTTCAGTGCAAAAGATCTAAGTATTTTTATAATCTTACTCATCTATTTTTTCTTTGGTTTCTCATGATTTTGGTGTCTTACCTAAGCAACCATTTACTCATATGTTTTCTTCCAAATGTGTAGTGGTCTTTGCTCTTGCATGTAGGTCTCCGATCCACTTTGAGTTAATTGTGTGTATGATGAAGGAGGAGTTTTGATTTTGTTCTTTTGCATGTGGGTATGCACTTCCTCCAGACTGTTCTTTCCCACGTTGAACTGCATGTAACTTTAAACAAAAATGATTCTGCTTCTCTATGACATGGTCCAAAAAGAGAACAACCAAGCTCATTAATTCAGTCTCCTCAAATTCCAGGATTTCTAGTGCTTTTTAATTTTGTCAGACAAACCTCCTCCAAATGCATTTGTTAGCTAAACAAACACAAGAACTGTACTTAACCTTGCTGAACCACCTAAGAACTTGAACCACTTCTGTTGGCTATAAATACTCAATGCTCTGAAGAAAAGCTGCTGGTTTCTATTGAAACTCGATCCTAGAGTATTCGTCTGGGAAGCTGGGGGGCTGATTTTCCTGTTTTACCCATGACCTCTCCCAATAAATGCATTTATTAATTTCCATGAATTGTTGTGGCTGGTGGGAGGTGTGTAGCAGCCGCCAGTTGTGTAGTTAGAAAATGTATGCTGCCAACAGAAAGCCACAAAGACTATTGAATCACTCCCTCCCGAATTCATTGCTGTGGCCCCTGTGAATTAATGCCACTCCTGGCCCTTCC
This sequence comes from Tamias sibiricus, assembly GCA_025594165.1. Classification (NCBI taxonomy): domain Eukaryota; kingdom Metazoa; phylum Chordata; class Mammalia; order Rodentia; family Sciuridae; genus Tamias; species Tamias sibiricus. Next base: position 162,013,368 of record CM046658.1, read on the forward strand.
ATCTTACTGTACAGAGAATAATGGAGACGCATAAGTATCCTTTAGGCCAGTACTATTGCAGCAATTCAAAAACATCAAATGAAACTTTTTGTCTTCAAGGTAATTCAGAGAAAAGCAGAGTTGGACAGTAGGTAAAGTCGTAAAAACATATTTTATTCAGGACCACTGCAATGTGGAGAAAAAGACCTCAGTATAGAACTGGGCTCTACTTGAAAAGTAAAATTTATAGCTAAGAAGCAAGGCGGGAGTCAGTGAATGGAAAATTACTGAGAGGAACATCAAGGGCCAGGGGGATTCTGACTAAAATGACATGACCAGATTCTTGCTGAAGGAAGTTCAGCTTGACCAGACATGATCTGTAGCTGGTAAAAATGAGGCAGGGGATCAGACACTGAAGATGGGAGATTCCAGCTACACCGACATTTGTGGATTGTTTCTAAATCTGTGTAATATAAAGATGGACACGGAAGTCCAAAAGTCAAGACCAAGTTCAGAAGAGGATGCAGAGAAGCCTGACCAAAGTTCAGTCAAGGAGAGAAACTTGTCAGTGGACCAACTCAAGGGAGCTCCTTAGCCCATTAAAGTCACACACAAAGAAAATGTAAAAACATGACAAAAGAAAACATTCAAGGTTTAATACAAAGGTTAGTTTTCTGGGACTCCAGAAAAAACGTAGCTATTGAAACCGTTTCAAAAAGCCTGAAAGGAATTTCAAATGAAGGATCATCTTGATTTTGGAGAAGTCAATCTCTGATTCAACCTGTACTGATCCTGCAGATGGGTATTGCTCATCTAATTCTTATACTACAGTGTCAGAGCAGTGGATATCCCAGGGAAAGGACACTTGGCCATGACATCCAGGAGTCTTGGTGACACATTGTTCAAGCCCTATACCTAGTGACAGTTGATTCCTGCTTCTCCCTAAGCAGGGACCTGGACAGACTTGGAATCATAAGATCTTAACTGAAATAGTAAAAAACTGCAGGAAAATCCCTTCTTTACAGATGAGACAACTGAGGCACAGAGAATTAGGGATTTGGCCTGGGCCACACAGTGAACTGTGCTTGATGCAGAAATATTTGTTGAGTGTTTGGTTCATGTTAATGTTTTCAGTGACAATCACAGATTTCATTCAAAATCTGATATTTTGGGCCGGAGGTGTAGCTTAGGGGTGAGGCTTTAGTGTGCATGAGGCCCCAGTACTGCAAAGAAAAGAAGACAGAAAAACAGAAAGAAAGGAAAAGAAAAAGAAAATCTTATACTTCAAATATGCCACTGTCTTATCCAAATTTTGAAGCTAAAGTTTTGATAATCAATATCAAATGCTAACTAACATGGTGGTGCTAGTGTGTGTGGAAGTCAGTTATTATAGCTTCAAAAAAGCCACATCTAAATACTATTCCCTACTACCTTGTTGGGACACAAAAGACATCCTCTAGCACCTTTTTCTCTGCATTAAATACATTACAATGAGCAGTCACTTGACCTTTGTCCCTTGGATTATTCTGACATTGTTCAAAGAGTCTCTCAGTTTGCATCTCAAAGGGCCCAGGTGCTGAGCCACCCCTCGACACCATTCCCCAGAACTTACTGTCCCATTCAGCAATTATTTTTCTCTCTCTCTGCAGCTGCACTCAGAAGACGGCTTTTGTGGACCACCAGGAATTTTTCCTGTGATAGAATATCAGAAAGCTACTGGTGACTCGGAGGAGGTGACTTCACAGGGCAAAAGTTCCCTTTCTACAATAAACATTCTCAGTGTGGCCATGTAGGAGACTTCCTACACAGACCCCACACCTACAAGCCACTTGTCATCTTGACACCAAATAGCCAGAGAAAGAAACAGAACCATTTGTAAGAAATTATCTTTTTCTAAAGTGAAGGAGACTTTGGGTCCTGGGCGTGTCAATATCATCATGAAAACCAAGAAGAAAAAGCTTACCTGACAAGAACTTGAAGAGCAGATAAGGGTTTTATAAAACAGGTGAACCAACTCACATTTCTTTTCCTTTTTCTTTCTTTTGCAGTGCTGGGGATCAAACCAAGGGCCTTTGTGCCTGCTAGGCAAGCATTCTACCACTGAGCTACACCTCCACCCCACCAATTTAACCAAGTGAGAGATGGAGGGTGTCAAATGACTGTAAAGCCCTTAAGCATGCAGAGGTACCTTCCAAAGTGTTCCAGGAGGGCTCTGCTCACTCCCTATGACAGTAACTTCTCAGCTACACGGCACCATGATGCATGCAAGCCCTTACTTCTTCAACAGCCAAGCCACTGTTCAGAAAAGAGTGGCTAAAGAGAGAAGCAAGAACTGCTAGGCGACCAACAGTCAGAGCTGGAGTACACTTATGACACTTAGATTCCCTGGATATCAGGAGAGAGCATGGTCGAGGGAAGGGTAAACCAGCACACAGCCACACACTCAGATTGATGCTTCCTAAACGTGCACAGAGATCGACCATCAATAAAAGGCACCCAACAGGCAAAACCTCCTTGAAGTTTTCTTCCTCAGCCTTTCAGATATTACACTCTACTCCTTAACTCTGCGTCTTCTTAGTGTCATGGACTCTCACCTACAAAATCTTGTTCTTTGGGGCAGGGAGTGGGGGTAGGGGATGGGAAAGCAGGGGAGGGTTGGGGGAGAACCAGGGATTGAACTCGGGGCACTTAACCTTTGACCCACATCTCCAGTCAGTTTTTATTTTTTATTTAGAAACAAGAGTCTTGCTAAATTGCTCAGGGCCTCTCTAAATTGTTGAAGCTGGCTTTGAACTTGCTATCCTCCTTGTCTCAGCCTCCCAAATTGCTGGGATTACAGGCTGTGCCACCACACCTGGCAAAATCTGATTCTTAGGAACTGATAGAATTAGCATTTATAAGTAAGAAAATCTATGAAGGGTTAAGTGGCTTGATAGAGGATGCATCCACGCAGAGCTGAAGCTGAGCTTCTACCCTCTGGAGGAGCTTGGGAATAATCCACATTCTTATAAGACACTTTCCTATTGAGCTTTGCTGGCCCTGCCACCTAGTTTGTAGCTTTGACCTAGTGACTTTCAATTCCCTCTGTTTGTTGGTCAGTGTTTCCAGTTCATGTGATTACTCTCCCCAAGTAGCTAATGAGTTGCTCTTCTTTTCATAAAATGGGGTCTGATGGCTTAATTTGGCTCCTGCTTTCCCAGGGGAGTGTGTGTGTGTGTGTGTGTGTGTGTGTGTGTAAAAGAGAGAGCGTGCACACACCCCATACAACAGTCCTTCTTTCCAGGTCTTCAGAAGAGACATACACCACTGTGTGGTCCTATAGTCCTTCTTGCCAGGCCTTCAGGAAAAAGTTAATGGTGGCAAGCCAGGCACAGGTGGCATAGGCCTGTAGTCTCAGGCAACTGAGGTAGGAGGATTGCAAGGTCAAGGCCAGCCTCAGCAAAAACATGTCTCAAAATAAAAATTAAAAAGGACCAGGAATGTTGATCAGTGGTAGAGGGCCCCTGGATTCAAGCCCTAGTGGGAGGTGGTGTAATAGTGGCTGGGTGAAGATGCAGGCAGAATACCCAGCTGTCCTCACAGGGCCATTCCTGCCTATGTCCCTTGCCAGGTCTGTCTCACCCAGGGGTCAAGTAGGAGGTCACTGTGACAAGCAGCAAGCAGAGAGCTGTAGGTATCATTGTATGACTGCTTTGTCTTCACCAGGTCAGGATTAATCTCCGTTTCCCTAAAGACTTCCCAGTGTGAGGAATGAGCTTTAACACCTCTCTCCTGATTCTGAACTGTGTCTGTGTGAACTGGGATCACAGACTTGTATTCCTAGACAAAATACCGTTTGTCTCTGATGTCACTTCTAACACCTCCCTCCAAGGGTTTGCAGTGGCTCCTTTTAGACAGCAAATGTGGGCAACCCAGCCCCTGCTGGTGTGGGGCTTGAAGATCCAGCCAGTGAGGAACACCTGCCCAATGGTGATGAAAGGAAAACAGCAGGCGTCTTACAAGGCAGGACATCAGACTCCCTGCTTATCCAAACTGCAGCTGAGTCTTCAGAGAGGTCTTAGTTTTGGATTCCTCCATTCAGGGCCCAGCCCAGGCAGAGCTCTCGCTGGGTGACGGCAGAAGGTGGAACTTGCTCCTCAGCAGCACTTGCAGCTGTCTGCATGCCAGCTCGTTCCCGGCACACACGCTTACTCCTGCCAACCTGTCGCAGGTGCCACACTCCAGACCCACTTTCTTTTCTTTTTTTTCTCCTTTCCCAGAATATGTGAGTTAAACTTTGATGTTGACCTATGCCTTAGCTTTCTCCCAGTTAGTCTCCAACCCTGGCTGAACCACTGCAAATTGACATTTACAAACGTTATGTGTCTCAGTGTAATAAACTAGCAATGCCTTCTTCTCTATAGAATATGCCAGAAGGAGCCGGGCGCAGTGGCGCACACCTGTAATCCCAGCACTTTGGGAGGCTGAGGCAGGAGGATAGCGAGTTCAAAGCCAGCCTCAGCAATGGCGAGGCACTTAGCAACTCAAGTGAGACCCTGTCTCTAAATAAAATACAAAAAAGGTCTGGGGATGTGACCCAGTGAGTGTCCCTGAGTTCAATCCCCGATACCACAAAAAAAAAAAAGAATATTCCAGAAGGAATCAGATATGGTGACTCATGCCTGTGATCACAGTGGCTCGGGAGGCTGAAGCAGGGCAATTGCAAGTTCAAGGCCAGCCTCAGCAACTTGGCAAAACACTGACTCAAAACACAAAAAGGACTGGGGGTGTAGCTCAGTGGTAAAGCCCCCCTGGGTCCAATCCTCAATCCACTGAGAGAGAGAGAGAGAATATTCAGGAAAACATATATAATGGTACCCAGATGGGCACCCAGGCCTAAAAGAGAGAATTAGAAACTGGAATTGAAATAATCAAGCTCACAAAATGGCTAGCCCTTTCCTCGCTGTAATGGATAACAAGGCACATGGTCTTGCCAGACCCCAGCCTGCAAAATATCACTTGTAAAATAACGGTATAAAGTCAGGGGATCTTTGAGTCCTCAGGCTGGAAATTTTCAGGTCAACATCATGGCTTCTGAGCACTTAGTGCCAGGCATAAACAGCCCAGATCCCTGCCCCACCGGACATGACATAATGGGGACAGTAGATATTAAACAAATAGTTATAACATTAAACTTACAAGTGTCTTGATTACTACAGAGGAAAACTCAAAGTGTCCCAAGGTCCATAACACCGTCTGGGTATTTCAATGGCATAAACGTTCCCAACTATCCAGTAGCACCTGCTTGGTGAGGAAATGGCATCAATGCACATGTGAAGGAAGTGGGAACGTGGACGTCCCAAGGTATCACCAAGACAAGGGCTGGCAGGGGAAAGTGCCCAAAGCAAAAGTGCCCGGTTAGGCATCCCCAGTTCTTATCCCCCGTGCCCACAGAGCTCATTCATTCTTACCATATTAAAGCCCCTTTGTGGGCACAGTTGATTCCTGGTGAAATCTAGACGCCCTTCTTGCTGCCGTCATTTAACAGTACTGGTGTCTTCATCAGCAACAGAAACTGACCCTGGACAACTGAAACAGGAAAGTATACGCTGAATTTCTCAGACCATCTGAGAAGGCTGGGGAGTTAAGCTCAGAAAATGGGCATAAATAAAGGCAGGCACGGGTGCAGACGGCCAAAACACATGGTAGAACCAGATGGGTGGATGGTGAGCACACACCACAGTCCTTAAGAACACAGGCCCTGGGGTCAGCCCATTTTGTTTACATCTGAGTTCTATCACCTATTAGTTATACAACCTTGCACAAGTTGCTTAAGTTCTGTGCCTTGGTTTCCCCATTTGTAAAATTAACCTTAAAAATGCCATATTTCTCCAGGTGAGATGGGCCTACCTGTAACACAGTGGTGCACGACTATAATCCCAGAGATTCGGGAGGCTAACAGGGAGGATCACAAGTTACAGGCCAGCCTCAGCAAACTTAGCAAGGCCCTAAGCAACTTAGTGAGACCCTGTCTCAAAACAAAAGATAAAAAGGTCTAGGGATGTAACTTAGTGGGTAAGTGCCCCTGGGTTCAATCCCCAGTACACTGCAGAAATGCCATATTTCAACAAGTGTACAACACTGCTAATTGTAAGATGTGCTGATATTTTATGATACACTAAGAAAGAAAAAAAAAAAGACACTGCCAATTAAAGCCAGGACAATTAGTGACACAGTGCTTTCTTATCACTTCATATTTTTCTTTTATATATCATCAAAAATTCTTATTAAGCCGGGCTCGGTGGCGCATACCTGTAAACCCATCACTTGGGAGGCTGAGGCAGGAGGATCGCGAGTTCAAAGCCAGCCTCAGCAATGGCGAGGCACTTAGCAACTCAGTGAGACCCTGTCTCTAATAAAGTACAAAAAAAATGCTGGGGATGTGGCCCAGTGGTTGAGTGCCCCTGAGTTCAATCCCTGGTACCAAAAAAAAAAAAAAAAAAAAAAAAAAAAAATTCTTATTAGACTTCATTTAGATTGGGGTTTTTATCATTTCATCCATATGTGTATATGAAAAGGAAAATACAGGTTGAATATCTCTTAGCTGAAATGCTTGAGACCAAAGCATTTTGGTCTTTAGAATCTTTGCAAATACTTAATAAGAAATCTTGGAGATGTGACCCAAGTTTAAGCACACCTTAATACATATGACCTGAAGATAATTTTATACATTTTTAATGATATTGAATATGAAACAACGTTTCAACACAGTGAGACCCTGTCCAAAAGAAAGAAAATATATATATGTATGTGTGTATGTGTGTGTGTATATAAGTAAATAAAAATACTTGTAAATCCTTTCCTTTTTCTTTTTCTTTCTTTCTTTTTTTTTTCTTTTTTGGTACTAGAGATTAAACCTGGGGACACTCAACCACTGAGCCACATCCCCAGCCCTTTTATATATATGCATATATATATATAGAGAGAGAGAGAGAGACAGGGTATCACTGAGTTGGTTAGTGCCTTGCTAATTTGCTGAGGCTGGCTATGAACTCACGATCCTCTTGCCACAGCCTCCTGAGCCACTGAGATTACAGGTGTGTGCCACCACACCCAGTTTATAAATCCTTTTCAATGCAGAGTCCAGCTCTTACCCATTGCTTATCTCCTGGTTGCTGTTGGCAATGTGTTTCATCCACATGCTACATGCATTGCTCTCTGGGCCAACTACATCCGTGGGCAACCTTTCCTTAAAGACGGCTCCACCATTTTCTCCTGGCCTTTTCTCAAGTCTTGGTCACTGTTCTCCAAGTTTGGTGTTTCTGCTTTCTTGACCTCACCTAAATGTCAGGAAGCTTGCAGAAAACAGCTACAACCCTTTCCAAATGATCCTTGTGTGCTTTGTTACCTGAAACAGCAAGAATATCCTCTCCTGCCAACAGGAAGACAACTAAATGTGTGTGTTGCCAACAAGAATGGAGGTGGGAACAGGTGCCCATCTGGTTACTCTGCCCCTTTCCAAGATGCTCCATGGGAAAGAACCCAGAAGACTGCTGTAAGGGATAATTTGGATTATTAACATAAAGAACCTAGGCCTTGCCCATTGTCAGCACTCACAAAATGTCAGTTATTTGCTTTTGTTTGTAGTAAACTCTCAGCCGGCTTATAAAATTGAGCATTTGGTTCTTAGTTTTGCAAACTAAATGGGGCTATGCAGATGAGGAAAAATGAATTCAAATACATCCCATTCATATGCTCTCAAAAGTAATTTGTAACCAGGCACACCTGTAATCCTAGCTACTTGGGAAGCTGAAGCAGAAGGATCACAAGTTTGAGACCAACCACAACAATTTAGCAAGTCCCTGTTTCAAAATAAAATAGAAAGGGCTGGTGTTGTAGCACAGCAGTAGAACATTCCTGGGTTTAATGCTCAATACTTTAAAAAGTAGTTTTTAATTTGGGAAGGTGAGAAGAGGGAAGGGTAGATAAGCTGTGAGATTTGTTCTCCTCTTGATGTCAATGAAATGTCCATGACCTTGGAGGTAAAATTTAGACCAAGAGCAGAAAAAGTTGCCTCACATAGGAAAACGTTCCTTATGGTTCATTGTAAGTGTCTAAATGACCTCTTTTTTTTTTTTTTTTTTTTTTTATTCCCCACCTCTTGTGATTTAAAACTAGTTCAGTTATTATGTTGTGTACTTAAGAAGCAAAAACAGCCTCCTTGGCTTTCTTTTGTATTGTAACAGGCTTTGGAACACTGCGTTCTATTTCAGAACTTAACACCTACTACAACTTTCTCGCCCCTGTGAGTGCTCAGTGGAAGATGGAAAAGTTTATCCCCCAAATAGGCAGTGAGAACAAAGACCAGGACACTCTCTCCCAGGTACCCCCTGCATGAGTCATCAGAAAGCAGTAGAAGGCAGCCTGGCCTGACTAGCTACTGGTGTTACTCTGTTCAACTTGAAAAACCTTTATTTCACAACCTTCATTCACTACCACAGGACGTTTTAACCCCTACGCACCATCAGTCCTGGTTGCCTTGCGCTTCTTTTTGGTGCAACTCAGTATTTCTAAGCAAAATACCTGAGAACTGTTTTGAAATCGAATATGGTGACTCATTGGCTACAGGGACAAAAATTCTGCCCTCTTTGGTTTTATCTATAAAATGAAAATATGTAGGATAGGCACAGATGAAGGTGTACCAAACAGAAAAATAGTTGGAAGGACTTGCCTTCTCCCCACATTTGCAGGCTACTTTATTAGGACTCCATTGTTAGAGCACAGAATCTAGCTTAGAGCATGGCTTTGGGCCAAAAGATATGAAGATTTTAAAATTTGATAAATAATATCAAGCAGCACTTAAGGGCTGTGTCCCCGCAATAGTATAGGACAGCACCCCAAGTCACACATTCTTGCCAACACTGGATTCTATGGTTGTGATGTCATTCTTGGTAAGGTTGCGCCCATTTCCTATGCTTATCAACCATTCTCTGGATTCATCGTTCCTCTGTTGGAGCGTTTCATCCATCTACGGTCCTTGGCATGTTACAGCAGGAACCTGAGATGAAAATCCCTGGGGACTAAAGGAAGGGCACAGCTGTTCAGCTGGGGTGGTACCAAATAAGTACATTCAACCCAACACAAGCTGGGAAACTCCCTCCAAGAAGCCTGCTCCTAACACCCAGAGGTGGAGAGGACAAAAGTGCTTCAGGGAGCTACTACCATGAACCTCTGTAACAAGAGTAGCCTGTTGCTGCTCTATGGGGAGAAGCCAGAGGAGCCAATCCTGTGGCTCTTTGCTGTGTGGCCCAGAGGCTCAGGCAAGCAGCTGTTGACAGTTCTCTGTTCTCATTAGTGTTGCCTTCCTTGAAACTCCCTGTACTGTAAGCGTGAAGCCTCAATTTATACATTTCTTTGTTTATTCTAAAGGAAAGAAGCAGGAAGTTCATTTTTGCCAGTGACCTTGACTGGATGTCTTTGATGGTGATGTTTGATAGGTTAAAGGTTCAACATAGTTTATTTATGTCATTACAAAATGACGCCATCCTTGTTGTTATATTTTTTCATGTTTCTTTAATGAGCGTACTTCCTGAAATAAATTACACACACACACACACACACACACACACACACACACGTCCACAGTTCAAAGCAAAAATTTTTCAATTTAATTTGCTTATTTTTATTATACCTTCTCCCAACTTATGATACAAATAATAAATTTTATTTTTAAATATTTACCTGGACTTTTAGAACAATAAACATTTTAGTATTTCTAAAATGTTTTAGACTTTAATAAATTTTAAAACATTTCTCTCCAGTCATTCATCAGCTAGGAATTGCATGTTATACATAACATTTGTATATTATCTTTATTTTTTCTTCCTTTAATGAACAAAATGTCAATGAAAACAAAATTGGAAAAACAAAGTTTCTAAACATGGTTAACAAGCATATGAATTTTGAGGAAATAGCTCTACCTAGTGTTCGAGATGTGGTACTGCAGTAAGGCTAGCACCATAACTTGTATCTGAGCTTTCTAACATTTAACTTGTACAGAAATCATCCAGCAACCTTGCGGCAATGTACATTTCTTATTTAGAAGTTGAAGAGTGAGGACTGAAATTCTGGCTCTCTAAGAAGCAGTCAAGGGATGCCAATGTTGTTGGTTCACGGAGCACATAGAGTAGCATGAGCTTAGCTTACATGGCACACTTCAACGAATTTGAGTGTTAAGTCTAGTTGCCTGTAGAATTAGAAAATTTTAGTGATATGTAAAGATCATTTTAGATGTTAAAAACCCATAAATCAAGCTCATGTTCTCTCTTTCTTCAAGGGATTAGTCAAAATGAATTGGTGATGTTGAATTAACTGTTACAAAAAATACAATTTCCCTGGCTGAGCATAGTGAAAACACCTAAAATCCCAGGTACTGAGGCTAGTCTGTGCAAATTAGGGAAACTGTCTCAAAATAAAATAAAAATGGATGGGGATGTAGCTCAGTTGTATCATGTTTGCCTAGCATGCATGAGGCTTTGAGTTCAACCCCAGCATAGCGGTTGCAGGGGACAATGGTCCTAAATCAATTTCCTTGAACGCTCAACTCTTAACTTTCTACCACAACATCTAAGAACTTGCCCACTTATTCATTTACCCACTGTCTTCCTTTAAAAATAGTTCTAAGAGCAACATTTCCATGTTCTATTTTGTCTCACTAGTGGCTGGCAAAGGCTAAATTATAACAGGTCTGGAAAATTAATTGCGTTTTCCAAGTGGGGAGGGGAGAAAAACAGGTAGGTACTAAGTAACTCACCTTTGGCTGTAATAGTTGCAGGGAGACTCAGCCCTACTGGTATTTACTTTGAGACCTTGTTGTATGAGGAAAGGTGTCTTTACCATCAGCACTATTCTTCCCTGAAGCAGTCTACATAATTTCTTCCTAAGAATGAGTTCCCAGTCGGGTGGAGTAGCACACACCTGTAATCTCAGTAACTCGGGAGCCAGAGGCAGAAGGTTCAAGACTAGCCTCAGTAATTTAGCAAAACCCAAAGCAACTTAGTGAGACCCTGTTTCAAAATAAAAAACAAAAAGGATGTGGGGATGTAGTTCAGTGTTAAAGCGCCCCTGGGTTAAATCCTCAATGCAAAAAAAAAAAAAAAAAAAAAAAAGCAGAGAAGAAAGAATGAATGCCTATGCCATACTTATAGGACATTCACTCTGCCCAGTACTTACTCAACGATTTATCTGCATTCTCTCTATTGCTTAGCAAGCAGCCATGAGAAAGAGGTACTGTGGCTCTTGCCATTTTTCAGGCAAGTCTGTGGAAGCTTAGTGTTTTAACAGCCTTCCTAGGTAAGCCACCAAGTTGGGACATGCACCCAGGACCAGATCATTCCAAAACTCTTGCTTTTTTTTTTTTTAACCTTTATTTTATTTATGTGGTGCTGAGGATTGAACCCAGGGTCTCACACATGCGAGAAGAGAGCTCTACCGCTGAGGCATAGCCCCAGCCCCAAAGCTCTTGCTTTAAGCCACTTATAAGTGTACACTTTGAGTCTTCTCTCTCTTAAATGGTCAGTAGCTTTCAAATGTGTGTGCTCAAGAAAGAAGAGTTTGTACCATATTCTTAAGATGCTAGGAAGTACCATAAATGTTAGTTTACGAAACTTGGAAACATTGACATCTTAAAAAAGAGATAATGGGATTCAACTTCATCTTCCTGAGAGGGTCAGATGAAAATCAATGTAAAAAGCATTGTTGCTACTTTGCACTTAGCTGCCTTTTATCTTCTTTTGCGCTCACCAGCTATAACCAAAGAAGAACTTGGATTTGTCACCACCAGACTCAGGTTCTAGTCCCTCAGGAGTAAAAGCAAACCAGAGTATGTATTACTTAAAGTATTCATCACACTGATTTACTGTTGTTTCGGTACTGGGGCTACTCCCAGGGTTATGTCCCCAACCCTTGTTATGTTTATTTTGAGACAGGGTCTCCCTGAGTTGTCAAGGCTGCCTCTGAACTTGCTGTCCTCCTACTGCAGCCTCCTGGGTTGTTGTTAGGATTACAGGCTCACACCACCATACCTGCTCACCCCACTGTGTTTTAATGATTTGCTCACTTTTAGTTTTCTGTTCTCTTCTCTTGGGCTCTGTACGCCTATAAAACAATGGCTTTACCTTTCTAATTTTAGTGACTCCAATGCCTACCATTGTGTATGGTGTGTAAGCACTTCAGGATTGTTAAATGTACAAATTAATGAGTAATTTATTATCCTAATTAAGTAGCACCAAGGTCAAACTCATGAAATGCCTTGAGGTATGCTCACATTTGGTCACTGGGTGGCAGCCTTACCTATGTTGAGAAGGCTACCTTGGTTTCTGTGATGAAACTTTTCTACCTTTCCTCTTGAGGAAAAAGGACGATTTGGAGCCCTTTGAGTTGGAAAGCGTCTCATAGATCATTGCTCAAGACTTCTCTCATTTGTCAAAGCAGAGGACAACATTTCATTCTCAATAGCTACAGCATACAGGTAGCCACAAGACTACCAGTTAAATGATGAAAAAGGCAGACAGCCCTTTAAACTAAATGTTTTAGAACAGGCCTGGGCAAGCCACTGGGTCAGGCTCTGCAAGAAACATAAAGTGAGACTGAATCCCTGCTCAAAGGAGCTCAGTGTACAGCTCTGGGTACCAGCATCAGCTTGCACATAGCCATGCCAGATACACAGCCTGACATTGAAGCCACAGCAAAGCCAACATGGAGATAAGGAGAAGGTTATGGCAGTAGCTTCTCCAACTTCAGACAAGATCAGGCTGCATCTACCACTCTCATTCTCCAGTCAATTCATTGAAGTTGTGGAGATGCTACCAATGGCATTTATAAATGAGAAACACCAAGGAAGTGAGCATTAGAAAAGATTCCATTCCTGCATCAGGGACTTAGTTTCATTCTGACCAATGTGACTCTGGAGAAGAGCTAACTAAGCTCATCACCAGCAACACTGCATCACAGCAGCCAGACAGGGCTAGGCTGTGACCTCATTTTCTGCCTGCTGTGACTCCCTGTGCAGGACTGAGAAAATTCCCGCCTCTCCCTTCTGCAAGTTCTCTGTCGACTGAACAGGAATAATAATCAGGACACACTTTCGTGGCATCACCTTCCAGAGGAGCTGTCCTCTGCACAACAGAGAAACAACAGAGACTCAACTCCTTAAGAACTTCCAAGGACCAGAGTCATTCTTAATATTTGACAAACTGCAGTTTGTGACACCTGCAACATAATAAAACTAAGCCCTTGAGGCCTGTGATCTTGTATTACAAAATTACCTTTGAATGATGTCTTGACAACAGGTAATATTAGAGACAGGGAAGAGACAGAACCATAAACGTCCCCTAAAAAGTGGACAGGATTGCAAAGGAAAAGGTTTAGAACTGGGGCTGAGGTTGTGGCTCAGTGGTAGAGCGCTCGCCTAGCACGTGCGCGGCCCGGGTTCGATCCTCAGCACCACGTAAACATAAATGCATTGCATTGTGTACAACTAAAGCAAATAAATAAATATTAAAAAAAAAAAGGTTTAGAACTATATAAAGCACACAAGAAAAAGCATAAATCCTTTGTTGGTCGACTAGTCCCAATTCTATGGTACTTACTAATAGTATGTGTATTATTCTAGTTTTATTTTATTTATTATTTATTTATTTATTTATTTATTTATTTATTTATTTTGGTACCGAGGATTAAACTTAGGGGCACTTGACCCTGAGCTACATCCACAGCCCTGTTTTGTATTTTATTAGAGGCAGGGTCTCACTGAGTTGCTAAGTGCCTCGCCATTGCTGAGGCCGGCTTTGAACTCGCGATCCTCCTGCCTCAGCCTCCCAAGTGCTGGAATTATAGGCATGCGCCACTGCGCCCGGCTCTAGTTTTATTTTAAATATATGATCATTTGCCGGGCGTGGTGGCGCACGCCTGTAATCCCAGCACTTTGGGATGCTGAGGTAGGAGGATCGCGAGTTCAAAGCCAGCCTCAGATATGGCGAGGCACTTAGCAACTCAGTGAGACCCTGTCTCTAATAAAATACAAAAAAGGGCTGGGGATGTGGCCCAGTGGTCTAGTGCCGCTGAGTTCAATCCCCGGTACCAAAAAAAAAAAAAAAAAATATATATATATATATATATATATATATATATATGATCATTTACATTAAATATTTTTGGTTTGAAAATATTCTTAAAGTAACATTAAAGGTATCTTTTGCCACATGCAGAGCAAATGACTAAATCAGGAATGGATGAGAAACATTCAACCTACTCGAAATAAAAAGGAGTAGAAGAGAACACTATGAAAGTTTTGTAAACTGTGTGTCAACAAATTAAATAACCTAGATGAAAAGGATCAATCATCAGAAAGATACACACTACACTGAAACAGACTCAAGAAAAATAGAAAATCTGAAAAGATGTATAAAATGTAAAGAAATAGAATAAAACACTTCCTACAAAGAAAAGCCCAGGAAAAGATGGCTTCCATGGTGAATTCTACTAAACAGTTAAAGAAGAATTAACACTAATCTCTCACACAAATTCTCCAAAAAAGTAGATGAGAAACAAACACTCCCAAACCATTCTGTTTGACTAGTATTACACAGATACCAAAGACAGCACTTCTACAAGCAAATGTTTTATAATTGTACACACAAACATCATCCAAAAAGATACTAACAGCCAGGCACACACTGGCACACACCTGTAATCCCAGTGACTCAGGAGGCTGAGGCTGGAGGGTTACAAGTTCAAGGCCAGCCAGGGCAAGACTCTGTCTCAAAAAATAAAATCCCTGGGGCTATGGCTCTGTGGTAAAGTGCCCTGGGTTCAATCACTAATACCACAACCAAATCAAACCAAATCACACACTAATAAACTGAATTCAGAAACATATAAAAAGGAGTATGTGCCATGACCATGTGGGATGTGCCCCAGGTCTGCATCACAGCAGCCAGACAGGGCTGTGACCTAATGTATGCATGACTGGTTTAATATCTGAAAATCAATCGATATAATATGCCACATTAATAGAATAAAAGACCCAAATTACATGATGATTTCAATAAGGACAGAATAAACATTTAACAAAATCTAACACACATTCATGATTAAAAAAAAAAAAAACACTCAGCAAAATAGGAACAGAGGGAAATTTACCATTCTGATAAAGGGCATCTACAAGAAACCCATGGTTTACTCAATGGTGAAAGATAAGAGCTTTTCCTCTGAGATCAAGAACAAGATGAGGATATCTGAATTCACCACTGCTATTCAAAATTGTACTGAAAGTTGCAGTCAGAACAACTAGACAAGAAAAATAAATAAAAGGCATCCAGATTGGCAAGGGAGAAGTTAAACTCTCTCTTCATAAATAACTTTATTCTATATATAGAAAGTCCAGAGGAATAAAAAAAAAAAACAGAGATAATAAATGAAACCAGCAAGGCTGCAGGATATAAAATCAATATATGAACTTTAAGTGTACTGTTACATGTTACCAATAGACGATTCAAAATGAAATTTAAAAAAACAATGTTATATACAATAGCACCAAAAAACAATAAGATAGGAAAAAATTTAGTAAAATATGTGTAAAACCATAAACTAACTATAAAACATCGCTGAAAGAATACAAGTAACAACAAATGTTGGTGAGGATGTGGAGGAAAGGAAATGCTCATATGTTGTTGGAGGGACCACAAACCAGTGCAACCACTCTGGAAAGCAGTATGGAGAAAAAACTAGGAATGGAACCACCATTTGACCCAGTTATCCCACTCCTCGGTGTATAGCCAAAAGATTTTAAGTGAATATTCTTCAGTGATGCAGCACAATTTATAATACCTAAGCTATGGAACCAACCTATATGCCCACAAACAGATGAATGGATTTAAAAAATTGTGGTATATATACACAATGGAATATTACTCAGTCATAAAGAAGAATGAGCTGGGCACCGTGGCACACACCTATAATCCCAGTGACTTGACAGGCTGAGGCAGGAGGATCATGAGTTCAAAGCCAACCTCAGCAACTTAGTGAGACCCTGTGTTTAAATAAAAATGCAAAAAAGGGCTGGGGATGTGGCTCAGTGGTTGAGCACCCCTGGGTTCAATCCCCAGTACAAAAAAAAAAAAAAAAAAAAAAAAAGGGAAGGAGAAGAAGAAGAATGACTTTATGACATTTGCCAGTAAGTGGATGAATCTGAAGATTATTATGCTAAGTGACATAAGCCAATCCCCAAAAAATACCAAAGGTAGAATGTTTTCACTGATTACCTGGAAGCTAAGCCAAAATTAAGAAGGGGGTGGAGAAGAGAATTTCAGTAGATTAGACAAAGGGAGATGAAGGGAAGGGAGAGGGATAGGAATAGGAAGACAGTAGAATAAATCTAACATAATTTTCCTAGGTACACATATGAAAATACCTAAGTGACCATCACCTTGTGTCCACCCAAAAAATGGGGTCCTAATTAGAATAAGATATAGTCCATGCTTGTATAATTTTATCAAAATAGAGTCTGCTGTCATGTATAACTAAGAAGAACCAATTAAAAAAATGAAAAAAAAAATCATTAAAATAAATTAAAGAACAGTTAAATAGGAGATATCCCATGTTTGTAGGTTAGAAGAATTAATATTGTTAAGGTACAAATATTCCCCAAACTGATCTACAAATTTAATGCAATTCCTATAGAAATCCAAGCTGTCTTTTTGCAGAAATTGACAAGTGATTCTCAAATTTCTATAGAAATGCAAGGGACCCAGAAGAGTCAAAAACATCTTGAAAAATAACAACTTGGAATTTCTCAATTTCAAAACTTACTACAAAGTTACAGTAACCAAGACTGTGTGGAAATGGCTTAAAGTTAGACATACAGCTCAATTTCTATTTCTATTTCATTTCTATTCTTAGAATTGAGAGTTCAGAAATAAACCCTTGCATTTATAATCAATTGTTTACAAAAATACTGAAGTATTCAATGGGGACAAAATATTCTTTTCAGTGAATGCTACTGTGACATTGTGCTAAATGAAATAAGTCATTTGCAAAAAGACAAATACATATGATTTCACATTATATAAGGAATGTTGAACAGTCAAACTCATGGGAACAGAGAGTGGAATGGTGGTGGCCAGGGACTGGGATAGAAAGAAATAAGGAATTGTTGTTTTAAAAAGAGTACAGAATTTCAGTTCTACAAGATGCAAATGTTCTGGAGATCTACTGCATAACAATAAAAATAAATAACACTCCTGAACAGTATACTTAAAAGTGATAAAGATGGTAATTGTTATGTGTATTTTACTACAACTTTAAAAACTTCCTAAAGAATGAATTTAGGTGCATGCTACCACAAGAATGCACCTTGAAAACATTATGCTAAGTGAAATAAGCCAGACACAAAAGGACAAATATTGTATGATCCCACTAAGGGATCCATTTATGACAAATTCATACACAAAAGTAGAAAAGTAGTTACCAAGGGCTGGGAGCAGGAGGAAATGAGGAGTTACTTATTGGTCAATGTATATAGAGTTTCCATTTGGGTAATTTCAAAGTTATGAAAATGGATAATGGTTATTATTGCACAACATTGTAAATGTACTTAATGCCACTGTGTAAGTCAGCTTTCCACTACTGTAATGAATACATGAAAAATGGTCAGCTTACATAGAAAAGGCTATTTGGGCTCACACTTTTGGAGGTTTCAGTCCATGGTTGGTTGGTCCATTGCTTTTGGACCTATGGCGAGGTGGCACATCACAGCAAGAGTGTGTGGGACAGTAAAGACATATACCTCATTGCCAGATTTGAACAACAAAGGAAGAAGGGGCTGGGTTCCCACTATCCCCTTCAAGAACATGTTTCCAATGATCAGAAGACCTTCCCTTAGGCCCAACCTCTTGAAGTCTCTACTATAGCACCAACCTAGGGACTAAACCTTTAATACATGGGCCTTTGGAGGACATTGAAGACCCAAACTATACCATTCTGAAATGGGGAGTTCTTGTTCTTTGTTTTTATGGTACTGGGGATTGGACCCAGGGTCTTGCACATGCTAGGAAAGTGCTCTACAACTGAGCTACACCCCCAGCATCCTCTCTCCTCTCTCTCTCTCGCTCTCTCTCTGGCAATGAAGTCTCATAAAGTTGCTCAGGCTAGCCTCAAAATTTTGATCCTCCTGCCCCAGCCTCTCCAGTAGCTGGGATTATAGTCATGTGCCAGCATGCCTGGATGAGTTACTGTTTAATGGTTATAAAGTTTCATTCTGGGGTGAGAAAAAGTTATGAAAATGGATAGTGATGATTATTGCACAAATTGTGAATGTACTTAATGTTCATGAGAACTTAATACCATTTAATGTATAAACACAAAAAGATAAAATGGTAATCATTTTATTTATATATATTTTATTATGATAAACATGTTTTAATTATTTCAATGCAGTACATTTATATAGCAAGGGTTTTGTGTCTAAAAATACTGTCTCTGGAGCCAGTCAATCTGAATTTGGATCTTAGCCAAATTCAATACTTTTAGCTGTATGTCCTTGTTTTAATTATTTAACCTCTGTGCCTCAATTTTTTCATCTATAAAACAGGGATAATACAAGGGTTTTAGTGAGAATTAAATAATGTTCATATAAAGTACTTAACTGCCTGATCTATGTATGTGCTAAAAATGGAAGTAATCATCAAAATTATTTTATATAAAATTTCAAGTACACAGAATGTGAAGTCTCCTACACACAAATAAATAATAGGCCCATGAAAAACTGCTCAATATCACCAATAAGAAAACAGATCATAACCACAACAAAGCCAGGTACCATGGACACACCTGTAATCCCAGCTACTTGGGAAGTTGAGGCAGAAAAATAGAAAGTTCAAGGTCAGCCTGGACAACTTAATGAGACCCCGTCTCAAAATAAAAAGAACTAGGGGGCTGGGGTTATAGCTCAGTGGTAGAGCACTTGCCTAGCATATGTGAGGCACTGGGTTCGATCCTCAGCACCACATTTTTTAAAAAAAAAATGACAAGTAAATAAATAAAATAAAGGTATTTTTTTTAAAAAGAACTGGGGATGTAGTTCAGTGGTAGAGCATCCAGGGGTTCTTTGTGGTACTAAGGTACCACAGAGAGAGAGAGAGAGAGAGAGAGAGAGAGAGAGAGAGAGAGAGAGAGATTCGTTGCTAGGTGGAATGAATGGAAGGAACATGGTACAGCCACTTTGCAAAACAATTTGGAAATCTCTTTAAAAGTTAAAGATAAATTTACCCTATGATTCAGGAATTCCACTGCTAAGTACCTACCAAAGAGAAATAAAAACATATGTTCACATGAAGACTTGGAGATACATATTCACGGCATCATTATTCATAATGGCCAAATAAAATAGAAACAACCCACATGTTCACCAATTAATGAATGAATAAACATTCCACACAATGAAATGTTATTTGACCATCAAACAAACAACATGGTCCATGTTACCATATACATGAGCTTTAAAAGCATCACACTAAGTGGAAAAGCAGACACAAAAGGCTCATATTATATGGTTCAATTTATGTGAATAAGGTAGATCCACAGACAGAGAATATAAATTGGCAGATGTCAGGATCTGGTTAAGAGGGTGGGGAAAAGGCAGAAAGGGAAGTAAATGAGTATGTTTTTTTTTCCCCATGCAATAATTAAAAAAAAATTCTGAAATGAGATAGCAATAATCATTCCACATATCTGCAAATATACTAAAAACCACCAAATTGTATACTTTATCAGAGCTTTACTTGTATTAACTGTATTCAAAAGAGTATCTGGCACATACTAGGTACTCAGTATTTGGAGAAAGAAACAATGCAAAGTATTTCTCACATGGTATGTCATACATTGTTTAACAATTACCCCATTTTTTAAATGTAGATTTTTTTCCAATTTTTACTATGATAAATACTCTCACAATAAACAATTTTCCATGAGAATTAATGGGTAAAAGATTTGAATAGACATTCTCCAAAGATGATTCCCAAATGTGTAGTAAGCACATGAAAAGTTGACCAATATCATCAGTCATTCCAGAAATGCAAATTAAACTACAATACAATTCACAGCCATTAGAAAGGCTATAGTCAGAAGAAAAAGACAATAACAAATGTTGGCAAGGATGAACATAAACAGGAACTCTCATACTAGTTGCTAGTAGAATATAAAATGGCACAGTCATTTTGGAAAATAGTTTTGATAATTCCTCAGAAATTTAACTGCATGGTTACTACATAATCCAGCAATTCTCCTAGCTAAATGCCCAAGAAAAGCTAAAATATATGGTCACACACACACACACACACACACACACACACAAATAAAATGTGTACATGGATGTTTATAGCAGGATTATTTCTAACAGCCAAAAAGTGAAACAATCCAATGTTCATGAACTAATGAATAGATAAATAAAATGTGGTAGATCCAAACAATGGAATTTAGTAATAAAAAAGAATGAAATATTGATCCATGCTACAACATGGATAAACCTCAAAAGCATTATACTACATGAAAAATGATAACATATTACATGATTATACATTATATAATACAATTTATATGAAATGTCCAGAATGGGCAAATCTATAGAGAAAAGAAAACAGATCAATAATTGTGTTAGTATGGGGTGGGGAAAGAATGAGTAGTTACTTACTTTCAAGGTGATGGAAATGTCTTATAATTAGATTGTGATGATGGCTGCAGAATTCTTTAAATAGACTAAAAACAATTAAAGTACACACTGTCTCAAAAAAAAAAAAAAAAGGCTGGGGGTGTAACTTAGTAGTAGAGTACCCCTGAGTTTAGCCTGCCATAGACACAAAAAAAAGAAAAGCAAACTGAAACCAAAATAGGCAGAAGAAAGGAAATAATAAAAGCAGAAATGGAGGAAAATTAAAACAGAAATAGAGAAAAATCAGTGAAGTGAAAAACTGGTTCTTTGAGATGATTAATAAAACTGATAAGCCTCTAAGTAGTCTGATTTTTTTTTACAAAAAGGGACCGAGAGAGAAAAGATGTAAATTACTGTCAATAATCAGACATCTCATAGCCAGGCATGGTAGTACATACCTGTAATTCCAATAACCTGAGAGGATAAGGCAGGAGGATCACAAGGTCAAAGCTAGCCTCAGCAACTTAGTAAAAACCTGTCTCAAAATAAAAACTAAAAGGGGCTGGGGATGTAGCTTAGTGATAGAAGGCCACTGGGTTTGATCCCTGATATTGAGGCGGGGTAGAGATTAGAGCAACATCTCTACAGAGCCTACAGAATAATAAGGGAATATTAATAAACAATTTTATACCCATAAACTTGACAATTTAGATGAATAACCAAATTCCAAATTACTAAAGTTCATTTAAGAATAAATAATCCGCCGGGCGCGGTGGCGCACACCTGTAATCCCAGCACTTTGGGAGGCTGAGGCAGGAGGATCGCGAGTTCAAAGCTAGCCTCGGCAATGGCGAGGCACTTAGCAACTCAGTGAGACCCTGTCTCTAAATAAAATATAAAAAAAAAAGGGCTGGGGATGTGGCCCAGTGGTCGAGTGCCCCTGAGTTCAATCCCCGGTACCACAAAAAAAAAAAAAAAAAAAAAAGAATAAAGAATCCAAATAGCCCTATATCTATTACAGAAATAGAATCTGTAAAAATCTTTATAACAAAGATAACTACAGGGCTGGGGATGTGGCTCAGCGGTAGAGCACTCACCTAGCACGTATACGACCCGGGGTTTGGTCCTCAGCACCACGTAAGAATAAAGGCATTGTGTACAACTAAAACAAATAAATATATATTTTTAAAATATTTTTTTAAAAAAGATAACTACAGACCCAGATGGCTTCATTGGAAATTTTGATACAATATTTAATGATATCAATTTTATACAAAGTCTTCCACACAACAATGATGGAATTCTTCCCAATTCATTTTATGAGGCCATCATTACTCTAATATGAAAACCAAAGAAAATATTACAAACTAATATCCCACATGTACACAGAGGGGAAAAATTCCTTAACAGTATATTAGCAAATCACTGGAATGCAAGTTAGTTCCACCTTAGAAAATCAATGTACTTTATCATATCAAGAAACTAAAGAAATCATCAATAAATATTTTTAAATGATCAATAAATTTGTATATTTATTTATACATTATATTAATCACTTTCAAGGTGATGGAAATGTCTTATAATTAGATTGTGGTGATGGCTGCATAATTCTTTAAATAGACTAAAAACAATTGAAGTACACACTGAAAATCATGAAATTTTATGATACGCAAATTCTATCTCAATAATGCCATTTTAAAAGTAAAAATATACTACAAAAAGAAGAGCAAACTGCTGGGTGCCAAGGGACGTGCCTGTCCACCAAATCGGGAGGGTGAGGCAGGAAGAGCGCAAGTTCAAAAAATAACCTAGCAAGGCCCCAAACAACCTAAGGAGACCCTGTCTAAAAAAAAAAAAAAAAAAAAAAAAAAAAAAAACAACGCTGGGGGTGTAACTCAGGATCATCTCAATAAATATTTTTAAATTATGTTGTAAAATTCAACCACCATTCATGACAAAAACTCTGAGCAAACCAAGGAAAACAAAGAACATTCCCAAATTCACAGAGTGTCTGTACAAATAATCTATAGCTAATATTTTACACTGTTTAACAGTGTAAAACACTTTCCTGGAACAAGACAAGGAAGTATGTTCCCATTTACCATAATTTGTTGTCATACTGGATGTCCTAGCCAGCACAATTAGACAACAAAAGAAAGGTGTACAAATATAATAAAACATGTTCAGGATCTGTATGCCAAAAAATACAAAACACCAAGAAAATATCGAAGACCAAATTAAAGGAGAGATACACTATGTACGTGCTTCAATATTGTGAAGCTGTCAGATCTCCTCAAATAATAGAATTCACACAAATATGATGAAATCCAAGCAGGTCATTTTTCATGGAAGAGACAGTTTTTTTAAAAAAATGAAAGGAACTAGACTACCCAAAACAATTTTGAAAAGACCATCATTGGAGGACTCACACTACCTGATTTACAGACTTAGTATAAAGCTCCATAATCAAGACATTATAATATTGACAAAAGGTAGATGGTAGGTCAATGGAACCAAAGAATATTTGGAACAGGAAAATGGAACAAAAGAGAAGACTCACTCATGTCTGGTTAGTTGATTATAGCCAAAGGTGCAAAGAGACTGTCTTTTCAACAGCTGATGCTGAAACAATAGGACATACTTATGTAAATGAAAAAATTTAATGTTTGACCCATACTTCCCTCACACCCTAAGCCAAAATTAACTTGAAAATCATCATAGGCCAAAATGTAAAATCAGGTACTAAGAAAATTTTCAAAAGAAAAATAGGAGAAAATCTTTGTGGCTTTGGGTTAGGTGATGACATCTTCCCCAAAAGCCACCATTCATAAAAGAAAAAAGAATTGATAAATTGGACTTTATTAAAATTAAAATTATGTCAAAATGTTTTATTGTCATGTGTAACTAAAAAGAACCATAATTAATTAATAGCCTTGCAGCATCAAGAAAATAAAAACAAAAACCCCTGACAAGCAGAAAGTATTTACAAAATGTGTATCTAATATTATAAATTATATATTAAAAATATACTCAAACATTAATAAAATAATTCAGATTTTAAATGGCAAAAATAGTTTTTCATTAAAGAACATATATAAATGTCAAATAAGCACACGAAAAGATGTCAGGATCATTTGTCATTAGGAACATGCAAATTGAAACTATAAGAAGCTAATTGATCTTGCTGAAATTGAAAAAGATGGCCCACGTATGCTGGGGAAAATGTGGAGAAACTGGATCTCTCATTGTTAGTGGCAATGTAAAACGGCACAACCACGTTAGAAAACAGTTTGGTATAGGGGCTGGGATCGTGGCTCAGCAGTAGAGCGCTCGCCTAGCACGTGCGCGCCTGGGTTTCGATCCTCAGCACCACGTACAAATAAACGCACATTGTGTACAACTAAAAATAAAAATAAATATTAAAAAAAAAAAACAATGATGGAATTCTTCCCAATTCATTTTATGAGGCCATCATTACTCTAATATGAAAACCAAAGAAAATATTACAAACTAATATCCCACATGTACACAGAGGGGAAAAATTCCTTAACAGTATATTAGCAAATCACTGGAATGCAAGTTAGTTCCACCTTAGAAAATCAATGTACTTTATCATATCAAGAAACTAAAGAAATCATCAATAAATATTTTTAAATGATCAATAAATTTGTATATTTATTTTATACATTATATTAATCACTTTCAAGGTGATGGAAATGTCTTATAATTAGATTGTGGTGATGGCTGCATAATTCTTTAAATAGACTAAAAACAATTGAAGTACACACTGAAAATCATGAAATTTTATGATACGCAAATTCTATCTCAATAATGCCATTTTAAAAGTAAAAATATACTACAAAAAGAAGAGCAAACTGCTGGGTGCCAAGGGACGTGCCTGTCCACCAAATCGGGAGGGTGAGGCAGAAAGAGCGCAAGTTCAAAAAATAACCTAGCAAGGCCCCAAACAACCTAAGGAGACCCTGTCTAAAAAAAAAAAAAAAAAAAAAAAAAAAAAAAAAAACAACGCTGGGGGTGTAACTCAGGATCATCTCAATAAATATTTTTAAATTATGTTGTAAAATTCAACCACCATTCATGACAAAAACTCTGAGCAAACCAAGGAAAACAAAGAACATTCCCAAATTCACAGAGTGTCTGTACAAATAATCTATAGCTAATATTTTACACTGTTTAACAGTGTAAAACACTTTCCTGGAACAAGACAAGGAAGTATGTTCCCATTTACCATAATTTGTTGTCATACTGGATGTCCTAGCCAGCACAATTAGACAACAAAAGAAAGGTGTACAAATATAATAAAACATGTTCAGGATCTGTATGCCAAAAAATACAAAACACCAAGAAAATATCGAAGACCAAATTAAAGGAGAGATACACTATGTACGTGCTTCAATATTGTGAAGCTGTCAGATCTCCTCAAATAATAGAATTCACACAAATATGATGAAATCCAAGCAGGTCATTTTTCATGGAAGAGAGACAGTTTTTTTAAAAAAATGAAAGGAACTAGACTACCCAAAACAATTTTGAAAAGACCATCATTGGAGGACTCACACTAACCTGATTTACAGACTTAGTATAAAGCTCCATAATCAAGACATTATAATATTGACAAAAGGTAGATGGTAGGTCAATGGAACCAAAGAATATTTGGAACAGGAAAATGGAACAAAAGAGAAGACTCACTCATGTCTGGTTAGTTGATTATAGCCAAAGGTGCAAAGAGACTGTCTTTTCAACAGCTGATGCTGAAACAATAGGACATACTTATGTAAATGAAAAAATTTAATGTTTGACCCATACTTCCCTCACACCCTAAGCCAAAATTAACTTGAAAATCATCATAGGCCAAAATGTAAAATCAGGTACTAAGAAAATTTTCAAAAGAAAAATAGGAGAAAATCTTTGTGGCTTTGGGTTAGGTGATGACATCTTCCCCAAAAGCCACCATTCATAAAAGAAAAAAGAATTGATAAATTGGACTTTATTAAAATTAAAATTATGTCAAAATGTTTTATTGTCATGTGTAACTAAAAAGAACCATAATTAATTAATAGCCTTGCAGCATCAAGAAAATAAAAACAAAAACCCCTGACAAGCAGAAAGTATTTACAAAATGTGTATCTAATATTATAAATTATATATTAAAAATATACTCAAACATTAATAAAATAATTCAGATTTTAAATGGCAAAAATAGTTTTTCATTAAAGAACATATATAAATGTCAAATAAGCACACGAAAAGATGTCAGGATCATTTGTCATTAGGAACATGCAAATTGAAACTATAAGAAGCTAATTGATCTTGCTGAAATTGAAAAAGATGGCCCACGTATGCTGGGGAAAATGTGGAGAAACTGGATCTCTCATTGTTAGTGGCAATGTAAAACGGCACAACCACGTTAGAAAACAGTTTGGTATAGGGGCTGGGATCGTGGCTCAGCAGTAGAGCGCTCGCCTAGCACGTGTGCGCGGCCTGGGTTCGATCCTCAGCACCACGTACAAATAAACGCACATTGTGTACAACTAAAAGCAAATAAATATTAAAAAAAAAAAAAAAAGAAAGAAAACAGTTTGGTATATACATGATCCAGACATCCCACTCCGTAGCATTTAACCATGAGAAAGGAAAACACGATGCCCATACAAAGACTTATGATACACACGTGTTCATAACAGCTTCTTTTAAGAAACAAATACTGTAAACAATTTAAGTGTCTATCAACAAGGGAATGAATAAATACATTAGTTAGTGGAACACTAAATAAGCAAAAAGAGAGAACGTTATTTTTTATGAACAATAACAAATGTAGAAACAAAATTATTTATAAGTACAGTAGCTTTATTAAGAATCACTAAAAGCCAGGTGTGGTGGCACACGCCTGTAATCCCAGCACTTGGGAGACTGAGGCAGGAGGATCGAGAGTTCAAAGCCAACCTCAGCAATGGCGAGGACTTAGCAACTCAGTGAGATCCTGTCTCTAAATAGAAAAGGGCTGGGGATGTGGCCGAGTGGTCGGGTGCCCCTGAGTTCAATCCCCAGTACAAAAAAAAAAAAAAAAAAAATCACTAAAGCCAAGTGTGGTGGTACACAGCTGTAATCCCAGTAGCTCTGGAGGCTGAGGCAAGAGGCTCATGAGTTCAAAGCCAGCCTCAGCAACTTACCGAACCCCTAAGCAACTCAGTGAGAACCTGTCTCTAAATAAAATACAAAAAAAGGGCTGAGGATGTGCCTCAGTGGTTATGTGCCCCGGGTTCAATCCCTGATACCAAAAAAATAAAGAATCACTAAGAATTGGAAGCAACCTGGATGTAAGTAGGTGAACAAACATTATACATCTACACAAGTGACCACCACTCTGCAATTAAAAGGAATGAACTACCTGTCAATAACTACATGGATGCATCTCACAAATACATTATGCTAAGTCAAGAAGACCAGATTGGAAATGCTATAGAACGACATGGTTCAATCTATAGGGATTCTGGAAAAGAGAAAACTTTAGGGACAGAAATTAGCTCAGAATGGTTCTCTGGATGCCTTGCTAGAGAGATACAGCATGATAGAAGTAGCACAGCCTCTGGTATCACCACACCTGGATTTGCAGAGGTGCTTGGAGTAGTTTACGTGGGCTCAATGTCAGTACTAGCTGTGTGACCTTCACATTATTTAATCTCTCTGAGCCTCAATTTTACTACCTGAGAAATGGATAATAATTGATCTTACCACATATACTAATTAAGAGGATCAAAAGTAGTCAATATTTGTAAAGCCAGTAGCACAATGTCTGGCATCTAGTGCCTGAGCATTGATGAATCAAGCATCTTCTATAATTCTTACGTCAAAGCTATCCTATAAATGTTACTTCCTTTCTCCTTAAGAAAAATTTTATATTAAAATATTAAAGAGAGGGGCTGGGGTTGTGACTCAGCAGTAGAGCGCTTACCTGGCACGTGTGTGGCTCGGGTTTGATCCTCAGCACCACATAAAAATAAAGGCTTTGTGTACAACTAAAATAAATAAATAAATATTTAAAAAAATAAAAATATTAAGGAGAAAGAAAGTAACAGCCCGTCTGGAATTTGTACTAACGCCAGAGAGCACATTTAATTCTCTGATACAGACTAAATCGAGTGACCCCATACTTATCTGACATTTTCCCTACTATAGCAGAGCCTCATTGTTCAAAGAATAGAGGGTAACTTTATATTAAAAAAGAAAAGAAAATCCAGGAACTCAATAAATGGAAAAATCCATAGCAATTATTTCTCTAAGGAGTTTAGAGATCTTTTAAATCATTAACACAAGGTGTTTTGGTTTTGGACTTCAAAAACCATGTACACTGAAACCAGGTGAAGTTACATGCCAGAAAAGGACTAAAATTGGGACTGAAGCCCTCCTGCTTTTATAGTTAGATTTTCAAGTGATGGGAACCCTAAGATAAAGCTTCCATCTGTCAATCCTCTGTGATCCTCATAAATGGTTTAAGGAGCTCAGTATACCAGTACCTTAGAGCACAGCATTGTTGAAGTTAAAATAAACTTGAGTCTCCCTGCTATACAGTGATTTAAGGATTATTTTTGTTTAACAGAATAGACGGATTTTGTGGAACATGCCTGTTTGGGCTGAGAATGATCTACACGATTATATTAAGACCAGGATACAGCTGTTTGTGACTAAGCCCCTGCTCACCAAATAAGTACCAGCTGAGCATTATACATTACCAGACATCTGTTTCCTGTTTTTATTCTTCCTTTATCATTCTATCCCCATTTCCTTTCACCTGTAGGCCACCTATGACAACCACAATTAAGCAAGTCTTGTGTTGAGTGTCTCTTTTTCCTTCTGACTGTTGGGTAGCTTAGTCATTCTACTTGCAGGGGTAGCGAGGGAAACCCAAGGACCCTCTAAAGTATATTCTGAGACTGAAAGGTTGTTGCCTGTGGTACATGAGTGTCTTTAGGTGACTAACTTCCTTCTTCACTTCCCATGAAGAACTCTTCCTGTAGAAGCATTATCAGCCCCTCCAAAATTACAACTGTAAACTGCACCATTAAAGAAAAACCTCCTACACAAATAAGGCCATAACTTACTCAGGGCCATGGAATACAAAATGGTATCTCTTGGATTTATTTTCACACTTCATACCAGGATACAGAACAGGATGTGTTTACATTTAAGGAAATTCATTTCTATGCAAACAGTTGAGGTCAAAGCAGTTTTCCTTAGCCCGAGGCAACATCTTTATCCTTTAAGGTACTGCAACTGAGACTAGGAGTTTAGCTCAATGGTAGAGTGCTTGCCTAACATACATGAGGTTTGATCCCCATGTACCATAAAAGCAAAGAGTCTTATAGGGAAAAAGGTTTTATTTTATTTTTTAAAAATTTTTATTTATAGTAGTATGTATTACAGTTCATACTATACATATAGAGCATCTTTTTACATAAAACAGTTTGTATTCAAAGTATATTCACAGCATTCAAGTCTTCAATCGTGCATTTAGAATAATGATATCTATCTTATTCAACCACTTTTTCCCCCTTCCCCCTTTGCACCCTCCCTTCCCCTCCCTTCCCTTTGACCATTATAGTGTTCCTCTAATCCTCCTATGTACCCCGACCCATCAATACTGTGAACCGGCTTCCTTATATCAGAGGAAATATTTGGTATTTGGATTTTGAGACTGACTGATTTCACTTAGCATTATATTCTCCAACTTCATCCATTTACCTGCGAATGTCATTATTTTATTCTTTTATTGCTGAATAAAATTCCATTGTGTATATATACCACATTTTCTTTATCCACTCATCTACCAAGGGACATCTAGGTTGGTTCCACAACCTAGCTATTGTGAATTGTGCTGCTATAAACATTGAGGTAGCTGTGTCACTGTAATATGCTGTTTTTAAGTCCTTTGGGAATAGACCCAGGAGTGGGATGGCTGGGTCATAGGGTGGTTCCATTCCCATTTTCCCAAGAAATCTCCAAACTGCTTTCCATAATGATTGTACCATTTTGCAGTCCCACCAGCAATGTATGAGTGTGCCTGGGGAAAAAGGTTTTATAATTGAAAGAGACTTTAGAGTTTATTTTACATAACCTTGTATTTTACAGTCACTGTATTACATACAATTTTAAAAAGGTGAAGTAACTTGTCTAATGTATTCCATATTGAATGGTTTAAGAACATAAGGCAGCACAGTTTAAATACCTTAATAGAAAATACTCAGAGAAGGATGACTAACTTCCCTCTGGGTTTGTGGCTCAGCGGTAGAGCACTCACCTAGCACATGTTCGGCCCGGGTTCGATCCTCAGCACCACGTAAAAATAAAGGCATTGTGTACAACTAAAGCAAATAAATAAATATTTTTAAGAAATATTCAGAGAAAGTGTCTTTAAAATACACTACAGGTATGATGACACATACCTGTAATCCCAGCAACTCAGGAGACTGAGACAGGAGGATCAGATTCAAGGCCAGCCTCAGAAATTTAGGGAGACCCTCAGAAACTTAGCAAGATCCTTCTCAAAACAAAAAATAATTTATATATTTATATACACACACACATATTTTTTTATTTGCTTTAGTTGTACACAATGTGTTTTATTCAATGCATTTTATTTGTACATGGTGCTGAGGATCGAACCCAGCTCGCCCACGCGCTAGGCGAGCGCTCTACCGCTGAGCCACAATCCCAGCCCCACACACACATATATTTTTATCTTATTTTTTATACATCTCTCTATATAGATATAGATACATAGATACACATTTGATACAGGGCAGAGGTTGTATCTCAGTAGGAGTGCAGGCTTGGCATTCATGAGGCCCTGAGTTCAATCCCCCCAAATTAATTTAATTAAATAAGATAAAATAAATTAGATATAATAAGGTCAGAACAATATACACAAACTATCTCCTTTGGATTAAAAAAGAAAAACTAGGACCACAGCTCAGTGGTAGCACACTTGCCTAGCATGTGTGAGGCACTGGGTTCAATTCTCAGCACCACATATAAAAGTAAAGATCCATTGACAACTAATATTTTAAAAAAAGAAAAACTGGGAAGTAGGTCAGGTACAGCAACAGGAAGAGAAAAAGGACTTTTGCTTCTTTCAAAACTTCAATATAATTATCAAAACAAATATGAACTACTTTTTGTTCTGACAGGAAATTTGAGGGGACTTGTCCCAACAGTAACTCAAAAATAAGATTTATTCAACTCCTGACTCTTAGGGACTCTTTTTTTTTTAATATTTATTTACTTTAGTTGTACACAGTGCAATGCATTTATGTTTACGTGGTGCTGAGGATCGAACCCGGGCAGCGCACGTGCAAGGCAAGCGCTCTGCTGCTGAGCCACAACCCCAGCCCTCTTAGGGACTCTTAATGGTTAATAAAAACATTTTCTTTGTTCCTTGGTATTTTTTTTTCAACTTTCTTTGCATCTTATCATCTCTTCCTTTGTAAGTCATATGTAAATATAACTTTTTAATGCCTAACACTGAAGTGTAAGATGTGCTGTCAAAATGTTTAGAAAAAGCAGGCACAGAAAGAAAGCAACTACTGTTGGATTCTGGGCAGGGAAGTAGAAGGCCACACCTCCCCAGGTACTTTGTGAAAAACTACCTTTCCCAGGTGCCCTGGCCATCACCTCCTGACCTCCGGCAGCCTATAGGGCAAGGACCCACTCCAGGGGTCTGACCACCACTCTGTTATTTAAGCCAGCCCCGGACTGAAACCTCTCTCTGTTCGCGCCTGTCCCTGTTCCCGTTCGTACCTTTTCCCTTTTTTCCTTCCTTCAAGAACATGAAGTTCTCCCTTCCCTACCCCCCTTCCCTTCCCTTCCTTTCCCTACCCTTCCCCACGTGGCACCCCAATAAACCCTTTTATTTCACTAACATGGTGTTCCCGGCTAAATTAACTTTGTTCAGCATTTTCTAACAAATACCTCTTCTCTGATGGTTTCCAGTACTTTGTCACACTCTCCTTTCAAAGTATTGTGCACAACAAGATTTGTGAATTAAGTAATCTATTGACTGTGACATAACTTACTAAACATAGCATTTCAGAATAGTAGGTGCAGAATTAAAGAGTTCTGTACTTTCCCTGAATTTTTCTAATGTAAATCAATCAACCAGAGTTGAGGTTTCAATACCAAAGTTGGTGTTAATCCTTTTGCTGCTTCAACATTATATACACTCTTATTCACCCATCATAACAGGAGTTTTCAGCTAAGATAAGCTGCCAAAACAAAGAATAGAACTGTATCCAAAGTATGGCCAACAAAATGTAAACAGAAGTTTTGTGTGGTAACCTCTAGGTCAGGTACAGCAACATGAAGAGAAAAAGGACTTTTGCTTCTTTTAAAACTTCAGTATAATTATCAAAACAAATTTAGGAAACGTTGGCTTGCTCCTGTTGGTTCCTACTTGGATCATGAAAATGAGGACTGTACTCTTGGAGTGGGACAGTTTAGGAGGGAGAAGCCCCAGGCTCTGATACTTTGTACAGAAGAGCCAGTCACCAGTCCTGAACTGATCTGGCCACTTTGTGAGGAAAAAAACAAAACTACCTCATTCACACGCTGTGATTTGGAGCTCTTAAAAATGTAGCCACGCCTGTAATCCCAGCACTTTGGGAGGCTAAGGCAGGAGGATCGCAAGTTCAAAGCCAGCCTCAGCAATGGCAAGGCACTTAGTAACTCAGTGAGACCCTGTCTCTAAATAAAATACAAAAAAGGGCTGGGGATGTGACCCAATGGTCGAGTGCCCCTGAGTTCAATCCCCAGTACCAAAAAAAAAAAAAAAAAAAAAAAAAAAAAATGTAGCCACAATTAACCCTGATATACCAACTCTGTCACTTGGGGCCTCTGAAAAATAAAAACTTGTTTTTAAATTTTTGCCTAACCTTTGGAATTTCTAGGATTTCATATGCTACCACAGAATAAGGTCTTAATGATTATTCTTATTTCCAGGGTCTAAGGATTGGTTTAGTATCAAGCCAAACTACTACATAATCCTGGATTAAAAACTGAAATATACTCCCAATAAATTGCTTTATTAATTTTTCTACCTCAATGCATGAGATAGAAAATTAACAACAAAACATCACATGATTTAGCCTTTTTAATTTTTATTTTAAGAAAATAACCAGCCAAGAATCATTTTATTTCTATTATGGAAGAATTATCATGAATTACTCAAGATCAATTTTTAATTGCTCAAGGTAAATTAAGCTTTTATAAGATTTAGATACAATATAACTCTGAGAAGCTAAATTAGCTTACTAACTTCTAAATTAAACTGAGTTTAAGCCCTGCACTATGGCATGAGCCTGTAGTCCCAGCAGCTCAGGAGGCCAAGGCAGGAGGACTTCTTGAGCCCAGAAATTCAAAGCCATATTCAATATACCAAGACCCCACCTCAAAAACAAACAAACAAAAAACAACAAAAGAAAAGTGAGTTTAATTTTCCCATTACCAATTATTTTTATTGTGTACATAATCATTGAACAAGTTTTCCAAAGTTTTTTGAAATAACTGAAAGACAAAGGTCCTCAATGTCTGAGATAAGTAGAATTATATCCATTAGGATACTTCTTTAAGATAGAGTATTAATGGCTAATCATTACTGTCTCTTCTCACCAGTATGAAGAAAATTAATTTGCTTGGAATTTTTGTTTCTCTAACCTCCCATATTGCCAGAAAATATACTACTTAAAAGTCATTCACCAGCCTTGCCACAGTGGTGCATGCCTGTAATCCCAGCAGCTCTGGAAGCTGAGACAAGAGGATTACAAATTCAAGGCCAGCCTCAGTAATTTAGCAAGGTCCTAAGCAACTTAGCAAACCCTGTCTCAAACTAAAAAATAAAAAGGAGCTGGGATGTGGCTTAGTGGTTAAGTGCCTCTGAGCTCAATCCTGGATATCAAAAAAAAAAGTCAATCACCAGCCTTAAGATCACTTTCCTGATCAGAAGGCTCACCATCTTGACACTGGGTAGCAGAGCTCTCTGAGGATACTGATTAAAAGGAGCTCATTTTACCAGCTCATTAGCACCTACTTCAATCTTATTTGAGCAGGCCTACTCTTCAACCTCATTCCACTTGTGTGTTAATTCTGACATGAAACAATAACAAGACAAGGCAGAACGGAAAAGATCATGAAAAGATGGACTAGAAATATTTTTAAATAGTTATAATTGTCCTTCAATCAACCAGCAGAGTCTGAATCTTTGACACAAAATCCACAGTTAATGTGTGCAGTCCTTATTTTCTGCAGTGTTATTTTTAGATGAAAATAAAAGAGATATGATTACACTAACAACTAACAGCTGAGGAATTATACATTCGTGAAATGCAAATGTCTATGTAAAATAACTGGAAAAATACATATGTTTCAGACCCTTTTCTGGTACTCGTCTACAACTCTGCTTTGCTGGAAGGGGAATTCACGAGCTATAATACTTGAGGAGATTCTCGTCTGTAGGTTTTAGAATTTTCTTATCTGCCATATTCACCACCCATCCAGGAGCAAGACCAAAGAAGATCTGCCTTGGATCCTTTCGAGTACTGAGCATTTTAAAGAGTTCATCTTTAGTGATATCGGGCAGAACATAACCATACTTCTTGGCAAGTTCCAGTCTTGCTTCAGGAAATTTGGCAGGATCCGCCAGGTAACCGCGGTTCTTTGCATCGGTATAATATGGCACCAGTGCTTCAGGGGGCAGCATTCGTTTTGGAATGGGTTGTCCACGCAGAAAGAATGGAACAGGTTTGCACAGAATATCTAAAAATGTTTTAAATTAAAAAAGAGATACAAATTATTAGCTCTACACTGTTACAAATTTTCTTAGAGTTACTAACTTTTTAATTTACTGAGATGAGAACCTAATTCCAAAAACTTTTTTAAAACAGGCTTGTATTGAGTAAACAAATGGAAATAATTCATTTTAAATAGTTTATATCTTGAAAGCCAAAGTCACTCCTGGGTTACCAACGATTAGTGAAGATCTAAACACAGGTAACATTTATTAAAGCCCTATGTTTAAAAACACAAAAATAAAACATTTTTATGACATTGTCTATGTTTATTAGAACAGAGTTCTGCTAACCACACTATTAATAGGAAATCCTAAAACAGAAAACCGAGGTGTCCAAACTACAAGTCAAACAGCCTTGAAGGCATTTAGTATCTTCACAAGGAGGTCTCACTAATTTAAAAATTAGAAACATGCATTAAGATGTCTGGGAAACCAATGTTATTAAAATTAATTCTTTAACTAAAAAAATAGGCAAAGAAATCTCTTGTGAAACCAACCAACTGAGGAATGCTACATAATATCAGTTTTGTTTTTAAACTTTTAAAAGTACCTGAACATGCCTTCTGAATGTAAGGGGTGAGAAAAGGCCAACACATAAACACATGAAATATCATTGATGCTACAAGCCTTTTGATAATTTACAAAACAATTACACAAATACACAAATAGACAGTTGTACAAAAACAATGATGTCCTACTCATCACACTTCAGCAATGCAACCTTAACCTTAGCAGGAAACAAATCACATAAATCAAAACAGTCTCAATAAAGAACTTACCGAGATCTTTAAAATAATAATACACATATCACAGGGCAGTGACACAGTTTCCCTGATTTAATCCGTTCATACATGCAAAGTTCTTATTATACAATAAGGTATCTATGGACCCTCACCTACCACACAATAAGCTCCAAAGGGACTTCTGACTCTTGCACTGTTATCTCTCCATCACATAGAATAGTGTCTAGCAAATACTAGACATTGACTAAATATTAGCTGAATGCAAGAATCTGACAGGTGCCTTATACATCTCATTATCTAGCAGTATCCCAGCATAGGGTAAGTGAGAAATGGCTGTTAGGAGGAGGTCACTAGACAGGCCACTCAGAAACAAGAACTAGAAGCTGACTACCAAGGGTCAAGACCATGAATAACAAAAGCAGAGTCACCAAAAGCTAATTTATGATCTGGATAAAAAATTCTACAAACTGCACTTATACCAGAGGATAATTAAATATCTGATGTTCTCACCAAGAAATTACCTTTGGGAACTAAACAGGCACTTCACAGAAGAAATACGGATAGGCAACAAATATATGAAAAAAATCCCCAACATCTCTAGCAATTTAAAACTATACAACAAATTAAACTACAAACTAAAACTACACTAGATTCCATTTTCCTCCAGTCAGAATGGCAATTATCAAGAATATGAGTAACACTGGTGCCACCATTCTGGAAAGCAGTATGGAAATTCCTTAGAAAACTTGGTGGAATAGTGGAATGGACCCACCATTTGAACCAGTTATCCCATTACTCGGTATATACCCAATGGACTTAAAATCAGCACGCTACGGTAACACAGCCACATCAATGTTTATAGCAGCTCAACTCTATAGTTAAAACTATAGAACCAACTTAGGTGCCCTTCAACAGATGAATGGATAAATAAAATGTGGTATGTATACACAATGGAACATTACTGAGCCATAAAAAAAATGACTTTATGACTTTTGCCAGGAAATGGATGATTCTGGAGACTATCATGCTAAGTGAAATAAGCCAATCCCAAAAAACCAAAGGCCAAATGTTCTGCCTGATTGCAGATGCTAACACACAACAAGGGGTTGGGGATGAAGAATAGAAGTTCAGTGGATTAGACAATGGGGAATGAAGGGAAGTGAGAGGGGATAGGAATAGGAAAGAAAGTAGAATAAATTGGACATAATTTTCCTATGTTCATATATGAATACACCACCAGTGAAATTATATATCATGTACAAACACAAGAATGGGATCCTAACTGAATAAGTTATACTCCATGTATATATACGTCAAAATATACTCTACCATCATATACATCCAAGAAGAACAAATAAAACAAAATAAATAAATAAACTGAGTGTGGCAACTCTTAAAAAATAAAAAGAAATTACCTTTGGAATATATTTAAGAAAGAAGTTCACAAAATACTTTTATATAAGCTATCCCCACTTTAAAAACAAATTTTTTTTTTTTTTTTTTTCTGGTAAGGAACTAGGGGGTGAATAAAGAGACATAGTATATGGGAATAACCTTGTTTCTCTGAGGATAAAAAAGTTTGTATCAGTCCACAGTCACCAAATAAACTGTATACACCCCATACCCCAAATTTTCTTAAGGCTTAAAACACAACTGGATATAGCCATTAAAAGTTCCAATAAAAATTGGGGTTGTAGCTCAGTGGTAGAGCACTTGCCTTGCATGCATGAGGCACTGGGTTCGATCCTCAGCACCACATAAAAATAAATAAAGGTATTGTGTCCATCTACAACTAAAAAAAAAAAAAAGAAAGAAAAAAGTTCCAATAAGTGAGCTGGGGTTGTAGCTCAGTGGTAGAGTGCTTGCCTCTCATGTGGAAGACACTGGGTTCAATCCTCAGCACCATATAAAAAATAAAATAAAGGTATTGTATCCATCTACAACTAAGAAAATATATATTTAAAAAAAAAAGTTCCAATAAGTTAGGAAAACATGCTTGTGGCTGCCTAATCATACAAAAATACAAAATAAATCAGGCATTATTCATCATGATCAAAGTCTTCTCATTAAAAGAACAGGTAGCAGCCAGGTGCAGTGATTACATGTGATTTGTAATCCCAGAGGTAGCAAACTTTCAATAAATGAAGAATTTATTCTATTTTTAAAAAAAGATTTGGCCCACCATGGTGGTGCATGCCTGTAATCCCAGTGGTTCAGGAGGCTGAAGCAAGATGATCACAAATTCAAAGCCAAAGCAAGCCTCAGCAACTTAGCGGAGGCCCTAAGCAACTTAGTGAGGCCCTGTCTCAAAATTAAATATAAAAAGGGCTGGGGATATGACTCAGTGGTAAAGCGCCCCTAGGTTCAATCCAAGTACCAAAAAATAAATACAAATTTGACTAAATCAACTTTCTTACACAAGGGTCTCAAAAAGGGAAGAAAAATGTGTATTTAAATTATGTTCCATAATTTTTTTTTTTTTTTTTTTTTTTTTTTTTGGTACCAGGGATTGAACTCAGGGGCCCTCGACCACTGGGCCCCATCCCCAGCCCTTTTTTGTATTTTTATTAGAGACAGGGTCTCACTGAGTTGCTAAGTGCCTCGCCATGGCTGAGGCTGGCTTTGAACTCGCAATCCTCCTGCCTCAGCCTCCCAAAGTGCTGGGATTACAGGCGTGCACCACCGCGCCCGGCTATGTTCCATAATTTTTAAAAATACAATTAAGTCAGTTATTCAGAAAAAAATTACTACTAAATGTTAAACCTGTGATTTCACTGCTTATTTAATGAAAGGCTCCCAAGACAACTGCAGAGCAGCCTGGAAAAGCCAAGCACAACAGTCTCAAGGATGATGATGACTCCCTAGACTCCAGCAAATGGCATCAGATGGCATCAGTCTGGTGAGCAAACACCACTGCCATACTCTGTGGTGACAATAACTGAAAAATATTCTGACATCAAAAAACCTTCCAAAATATTTGTGATCAATGTAAAGAAAAATACTCATTTTCATATTCAAGGAAGCTCACTTTAAAAAATTTGAGTGATGATGGACTCAAATGGGAGCAAATCATTTTACATGCTTGTATGAATGTGTCAAAATGAACCTCACTATTAATAATAGAATGCACTAATAAAAACATTTTTAAAAAATGAGTGACAGACCCAAGCTAGGAGGCTCATCTATAATAAGAAGGAAATGAGAATTGTTTTATATTTTTATAAACTTTCAATTATGAGAAAAATGAAATGGTAACTGTTTTAGATTCTCATACAGAGAATATAAATATTTCCTTTTCCACTTTACACATCAATTTTAAAAGAATTTTCTTATAATTGAGCCATTTAGTCAGGAAATGTTTAACTCCCATTTTAATGTAAAACCAATAAAGAATACTTTGTTAAAGTATTTAGTTACCAAGCTAAATTTGGTTTTCATCTCAGCAATTTAAATTGAATTGAATGAAAATCTCATTCAAGGGACAGAGGGAAATAAAATTATAGCTGGGTGTGGTAACACACACCTGTAATCTCAGTAATTTGGGAGGTTGAGGCAGGAGGATCACAAGTTCAAGGCCAACCTAGGCAACTTGGTGAGACCCTGTCTCAAAAGAAAAAAGAAAAAGGGATAAGAATGTGGCTCAGTGGTACAGCATCCTTGGATTCAATCCTCTGTACCAAAAACAAAAAAAAAAAAAAAAGAAAAAACACCTATTGGTTTGTAATGGCTACCAAGAACAAACACAACTTAGGAAAAGGGAACAGGATATAACTATGCATGTATGTGTGCGCGTATGTGCACACATGCATGTTCCTGTGGGTATGGGAACATATATGCATGCATATGCCTTTGTGTAGGAATATGTACACGTGTGCATGTATGTGCTTATGCATGTACACTTTTATTAGTATAGTCAGGAATGATCTCCCTAGTACATGAAGGAATGATCTCTCCTTCATGGCCCAGAGCCATGAAGATTCTAGGTGGAGGGACTAATATCTAAGAAGTATCCCAAAAGTATCTAGGAGGAGGGAACAGCTAAAGCAGAGGCCTGAAGGTGGAGGGGCTTGGCATGAGAAGGCAGGCCAGGGCAGGTGGCCAGTGACGGAACTGAGCAAACAGATAGAACAGTGGGAAGGAAGTAGAAGGTAGTCCAATCACACCCATCCTCGAAGGAGCAGCAGGGATGCCACTGGAGCCTTTGTGGTAGTTCATGTTTTAAATGGAATCCTATGCCAGCTTGTTCCACCACAGGCAGGACAGCAACAGAGAGGTCAGGCAGGAAGTATCCCAGTCATGCAGGCAACAGGATGGACCACATGGGCAGTAGCTGGATTGTGAACACAGTGTGAAGAACAAACTAATAGGGTTTATTAGGATATAAAACAAAGAGACCAGAGGACTCCAAATTTAGAATAGAAAACCAGAAAATGGAGCTGTCACTTACATAGGGGAAAATGCAAGAACAGGATGAGGTGAAAGAGAAAAGAGACACTTTTCACAAGTTAAGTTTGAGATCCCTCTTGAATTCTCAAGGAAAGGCTCTAGGGCTGGGGACATAAGCCTGGGTTCAGAGTAGAGACCAAGAGGCTATATGGTCTTTGGTCTATCTGTCAGCTGAATGCTTTATTCTTTTTTTTTTTTTTTTTTGTGGTACCGGGGATTGAACTCAGGGGCACTCGACCACTGGGCCACATCCCCAGCCCTTTTTTTTGCATTTTATTTAGAGACAGGGTCTCACTGAGTTGCTCAGTGCCTCACCATTGCTGAGGCTGGCTTTGAACTCGCGATCCTCCTGCCTCAGCCTCCCCAAGTGCTGGGATTACAGGCGTGCGCCACTGCGCCTGGATCTGAATGCTTTATTCTTGTATCACGATAATCCACATGCTAGATATGGATCAAATAACCAACAGTTGCCATCCACTAAGTAATTAATAAAGAAGGAAAGAAGAAATGACTACAAGAACAAGCTTACCCAGACTTCTTGGATCATAGAAGGCTGTAGTAACTACACCACCATTTTTTTCAATCGCAGCAATAGCTAGTTCTGAAGCCAACTGTACTTCAATATTGATTTTTGCCTTAAAGGTGTCAGCACCCTGCCAAAGTCAAAACAAAGTCTGTTAGTAAATAGCTTAGATAAAAATAATTAAGACAAGTTTCCTTTTTATTTATTTTGTGTTTGTGTGTGGTACTGGGGATTGAACCCAGAGGACCTCTACCATTGAGACATACCCCCAGCCCTTTTTAATTTATTTTAAAAGAAAACATTTTTTTTTAGTTGTAGGTAGACCTTTATTTTATTTATTTATTTGTTTGTTTATTTATATGCAGTGCTGAACCCAGTTCCTCACCCATGCTAGGCAAGCGCTCTACCACTGAACTACGACTCCAGCCCTTCAATTTATTTTTGAGGCAGGATCTTGCTAAGTTGCTAAGACTGGCCTCAAACTTGAAATCCTCCTGCCTCAGCCTCATGAGTTGCTGGGATTACAGGTGTGCACCACATGCCCAGTTCAAGCTTCCTTTTAAATTGTACTCTCCCCTGTAGAGTACCTGTAATTTAGTAATAATTTCTATTTAAAATATCTTTATTTAAAATATCTCTATTTCTAAATATCAAAAAAATTTTTTTTACATTTAGGCCATGCTGTTTTACCAATTTTAAATCCCTTACAATACTTACCAGTAGAAATGGATATGCTTTCATTTTATATATTTAGTAGATATTAACTGCAAGTACTTCATTAATAGTAGATTAATAGTAGATAAATAGTAGATTAAGTAATCTTCATAGCAACTATATGGCAGGGTTACCAACTTCACAGACAGGGACACTGAAGCACAGAGAGTTTGAGTAAATGGCCCATGATCAGAAAGCTAGGATTGTAATCCAAGAACCTAGTCACAGCATTTGAGGTAGTTTTTTGTTGTTTTTGTTTTTCTTTTTGTGGAGCTGGGGATGAAACCAAGGGCATTGTACTTGCTAGCCAAGCACTCTACCACTGACCTACACTCCCAGCAAATTCTATGTTTTTTTTTTTTTTTTTTTTTTTTTCATCTTTCAGAGATTGATTTAATTGGTCTGGGGTACGGCCTAAGCTTTGAAATTAAAAAGCAAAAATAAAAATAAATCCCATGTAATTCTAATGAGAAAACAAGTTTGGGAGCCACTGCCCTAATATATTTAGTTCTTAACTGATGGTTATGTCTCATCTTTTTTTAAAATTTATTTAATTTAATTTGTTATACATGCTTGCAGAGTGCAATTCCTTTCATATTACATATAAAGAGCACAGTTTTCCAAGTCACTGGTTTTACACAAAGTATTTTCACACCACTTGAGTTTTTATACATGCACTTAATGTATTGATGTCCAACTCATTTTGCTATCCCCTTGCCCCCTCCCCCTCTCCCTCCCCTTTGTTCTATTTAACATTCCTTCATTCCTCTCATTCCCCCCTCCCTTGCCACTATAATTCAGTATCATCATAGCAAAGGAATCAATCGAGCTTTGGTTTTTTGGGATTGGCTAACTTCACTTAACATTATTTTCAAATTCTATGTTCTTAACTACAACATTTTGCTGCATTATAAAAACTAACCTTCCTTATCCCTAAATAAGCAAGAGGCCAAGAAGAAGTAAAAGAGGATACAAGGGAGTTAAAACAGTGAGAAGAACAAAATATCTGACAATACTGAACTTTAGGGGGGGGGGTCAGCCTTAATTTTAGGAAAAGATAGAAAATAGAAATTCAGTTATTACTCACTAGACTTTGTTATAATCTCTAAATTGAAAACAAAAAAGGTATTTTTATCTACTTCCAAATAAAAGATGGCACTATTACCACTCTTTTGCAGAAAAAGAAATTTTTTGCTATTTTGGTGTGGTTAACAAACTGGCTTCCAATT
This sequence comes from Tamias sibiricus, assembly GCA_025594165.1. Classification (NCBI taxonomy): domain Eukaryota; kingdom Metazoa; phylum Chordata; class Mammalia; order Rodentia; family Sciuridae; genus Tamias; species Tamias sibiricus. The sequence goes on from CM046658.1 coordinate 162,055,543, forward strand.
TGGTTCCTTTGAGTAAAAAATTTTCATATATTTCAAAAACATTCCATCAAATCTAAAATGTATTTCTCAAATTTTTACCTTTGATATTGGTATGCATTTTTATAATCAATGGCCCATTAGATTAACAAAATAGGGCCTTGCTATATTATTTGTGATTTTTAATCACTACTCCATAGATTGCTTAACCATCGCCCTATTCTTGGACACTGATATCAGTTCCAGTATTCTCAGTATAATAAATACCATTTTTAGGAAGATCTTTATATCTTGTTTCTTTTATTACCCACTATGTACTGTGTATCTAAAATTTAGAAAATGTAAACAATTTACAAAGCTATAAATAATGTGTGATTACATTTACTCAACCACAGCCCTGGGGTAAAGTTTTCAGGAAAATTTTTGCTAGTTTAATAGACACAGACCTGAAGGTATTGGGATGTGCAATTTAAGACTTAATGAGCTCATGGATTTTCCCATATGTTAAGATATATGTCTGTTTCCTTATATACCCAGAGTAAAATACTGAGGCTTAATCATGTATTTGGTATGCTCTTTTCAAATTATCTTATCTGAAAAAGTTTTATGGGGAGACTGCTTTATCAAATGTATCTAAAAGATTTTTCCATAAACATATGCTTCCCCCTAGTGGACACTAAGTTATCTACTCAGCTACATGGAAAAAACAGTAGTTGATTAACCTACAAAAATTCATGTTTATGAATTCCTGGCTAATTCCTATAAACAAAACTTCTTTAGTGCAATTAGAATGGGATTTGATTCATTCCTCTCTCTCCTGTAAATATTCACTGAGTGACTATCATAAACTATTATATCTAATATTGACAATAATAGCAATCAAATTACCTGCCCTCAGGGGAGCTTATATTCTAGTAAGGAAGACAATGAAACATAAATGCCTAAATAATAAATACCAGATGTTCATATATACTCAAAGAAAATGCTTTGGGCAGGGTAAGGGAGAAAGTGTGACTGCAAGGGTAAGGCAAGTACTCTTTTATAAAAAGCTGTCAAAAAACACACCTTTAAGCAGGAAACCAAAGGTAATGAAGGAGCAAGCTGTAGGATATATAGAAGATGTGCATTCCAGGTCCAAAAATATCAAATACAAAATTCCAGAAATAAAACAATTCATCCTAAGTTTTAAATTGTGCACTGAGTAGGGAGATGAAATCTAATACCATCCCACCCCATTCTAGTATATACTACCAACTCATTAGTCTCTTACAGTACCACAGTGCTTATATTCAAGTAACCCTTATTTAACTTACTAATGACTCCAAAGCACAAGAGAAGTGATGATAGCAATTCATACAAGCCAAAGAGAAGCCATAAAGTGCTTCCTCTAAATGAAAAGGAGAAAGTTCTGGGCTTAATAAGAAAAAAAACTGTATGCTGAGATTGCTAACAGCTACAGTAAGTTATTGATGTTAATCTCTCCCGTCTCTAATTGATAAGTTAATCTTTATCACAGATATGTATATAAAGGCAAAAACATAGTTTCAGGCCTTTACTTGAAAGGTATCACCCACAGAGCTGGCGGGGAGGGGGCGCTATTGTATGGGGAATTAAAAATTTCCTTCTATGTAACACCAAAAGGTCTAATTCAGACTTACCTCCTCAACTAGTTGGACACCATAATCCCTTTTAAGAGGCTGGATAGTCACACCTCTCCCATTGACAAGCTGGGTTAAGTCAATAGGTTGAGTAGGATCAACTCGACCCAAATCAATAAGATACTGCAGTCTCTTGAGACTCAAAGGCTGATACTGGCGTCTGAAGCTATGAAACAACAATGTAATAGTTGGAAAATACAAATTAACTTTTCCAAAATTTTTAGAAATCAATTCAAAGCTTTGTTCTCTGTTTTCTTCCATCATTTTTGAAGGTTTAACAAAATAAAACCCTTTTGAGTATAACACAAGCATGCAGTATTGCTAAATTTGGAGTAATTAAGTAAAATTAGTACTTCCTTATTCCACTAAAAATAATTTGCCTCTATAAAGCATTTACTTATGTACACAAATTAACAAATTTAACCCACTATCTGAATTACATAGTAATGGGGTATAAAATGATAATTGTACTTATCATTTACTGGGTAACTACAATGGGCTAGATATGTGTGTGTATGTATGTACAAATATCATACATATATAATATCGATAATGGCTGTTTTCTCTATACATGAGAGCCACATTTTCCACCCCTAGGTCTCTCCTAAAAGAAAAGAGCTTTAGGATTTTCAGATATATGTGTGTGGGTGGGTGAGTGGATTTGTGTCAGAGCAAATTAGGAGAGAAGCACAGGCATCACCATCTTCATTTTGCAATACAATGTTTGAGCTTTTTCCCCCTACTAACCCAGGCCTAAGTTTCATTACAAAAATGATTTGTAGGACCAATAGCAAACTTTTTTTTTTTTTTTTTTTTTTTTTTTTGCTAACAATAGCTCCAAAATGAATTTAAAATTTCTACTAAATTACTGTTTAGGTGATTTTCAGTATAGATTAAAGATTTGTACTTTAAAAAGCTGCAAAACCTTACCTATGTCCTTCATTAAATCCATATTTTGGGATTCGGATATAAAATGGAGTCTGGCCTCCCTCAAAGCCCAGCCGTGGCCGGGTTCCTCTCTGCCTTTCTCCTTTATGGCCTCTCCCACATTTTCTACCTCTTCTCCGACCTCTTGGTCGTCTCTCCTATAAAGAAAAGAGTTTTAGGATCTTCAGATACACTTCTAAAAACTGTATTTCACCTCTTTGCTCTGTGTGTGTGTGTGTGTGTGTGTGTCTCACCCAACCAACCAGTATTAGCTAACACTATGTTCCAACCACTGTTCTAGCTACTCAAAACATACGCATACTCTATTGGCATCTTTGCCTCTGACGATGTAATTAATTCTTGTAACCAAAATACAAGATGTGGAGAGCTCCAAGGGTGGGATGGGACTAGGATTCTATAATATATCCACAACAAAGCTTAAATGATATTCAAGCAAATGCTTTTATTTTGTTCGAATGTAACTGTTGCCAATATATACTATTTTATTTAAAGACTTATTTTTTATAAAGAAAATCTTTCTCCTTAATTTACTTGCTATAGCTTCACGTAAGCAATAAATTGAGTTACAAAGACAGAACGTCGACAAGAGCTTTTCTAGCTGTATTCGGTGAACTGCAGAAGAGCTGACAAACCAATTCACGTCTTTCCGATGCCAAAAAAATACACTTTCTCGGCGAGCATTTCATTTTAAATCCAGATTTGAATTATGTGCCTGGTTTGCTCCCCTAATTAACATTTTTATGCTGTTAAATAAAGACCTCTTGATGAATCAAGAGCACGCGGGAAGATTTTCCTCAGTGCGGTGAAGGGGATCGGGGGTTCGGCCAGCCTACGTCCACCCCAACGCCCTGGGGAAAGGCTGCTCTGGGGCCTGGAGTAGAGCGAAAGGCCGCAGCCATCGCCCAGGTCCCCAGCGCTCCCCGCACCACCCTGTTACCGGTTTCCTGGAGCCGGGATTGGGCTTTAAATTGGCCAGGCTCACACGCGGCAAGGCCCGGAGCAGGTCTAGGGACCTGGCCCCACCGGCCTGCGCTGTGCCAGCCATGACCGCAGGTCCGGGGGCTTCCAAGGGCGCCCAGAGCCGCCTCGAAGGCCACGTGGTCTCGGCACAGTGCCCTACGGCCGTGGCCCCGCCCCTGTCGTGCTGCTGTCGCGCGTCGGGAGCCCTGGACTCCGGCAGTGGTTTTGGAGTTTGCAGTATTGTGTCGGAAACTAGCAACGAGGGTTTTGGGTTTTTTTTTTCTTTCTTTCTTTTTCTTTTTCTTTTTTTTTTTTTTTTTTTTTTTTTTTGGTACTTTGTGGTTGTGATCCTGTGTTGCAAGGTCCTGTTTAGTCCTCGCGTCCCGGTTCGGTACCGATTGAGAAACATTCTCTTCCGCCAAAAAGAGGCACGGTGCGTTACAGGGTCCTTTTTCGGTCGGTATTTGGCTTTGCATATTTTGTGTAAGAGACAAATGTCATGAAGCAATATATTCACTAAGTTTAATGTGGAACCCAGACTAAAATAGTGTGAGCGGGATACACTGCGAGATACGAAAATAACACCCGGAGTGAGGCTATTAAAATGCCTGAACTTATTATCAATTCCTGAATAAGATTCAAACTGAATTCTTATCTGTGTGTATCTTGTTTTGTATGAATCACTGAGTACTGACTTTATTTGTAACTATTAATGATAGGGACCGTACTGAGCGCCTGGTAGGTGCCAGACAATGTGTAAAGTTGGTCTTATTCTATTTATTTAACCGAACAACCACTCCAGAGGTAGATGTTAACCACATTTTACGCACAGAGAAGGTAAGGCTTGGCAAGATCGGGCAGATACACCAAGGTCGCACAATAGCAGAGCCAGAAGTCAAACTTACGCTGTCTCTCCTGTTAGTACTTTTTGTATTTTTGTAATGTAAGAAGTGAATGTTTACGTCACAAAACACATCATTTTAACTCCAAGAATAAGTGAGTTTAAACACACTTGTCTGAGTGAGTTTAATATAAAAAAGACAATGTTGCTTCCCTTTTCTTTCCTTTAATATTCTTTTGCTATTTCACTGTCTTGCAAGGGAGTTGTTCCTGTTGGCTCTTACTAGCAATCACAAATACTGAAGGTGAGAAACTTTTTGGAGGACTTCTGTTTAACTAAAATGTTTTGAAGTTACCCTAAATCCAGTGTAAACTAACTACATAAAGAAACATTTGCATTCATTCTCTTATTTAAGCAGTATGTATGAGCAAGATACAGAAGTTATTGTATGAATGAAATCAAGCAGGATTTTGTTCCCAGAAATCCAGGAGAGAATGTCCAAGATCAAGGATTTTGAAAGTTAAAAAAAAAAAAAAAAAAAAAAAAAAAAGAAGTACTCTTGTAGACAAATTAGCAAAAATAGAAGAAGTAAGATATGTGTGTTCTGCACAATTACATGAAGGTAAGGTCCAGACTCTGTAGAAGTATAAAAGAAATAGAATGTAGGGAAAAAAAAATAGAAGCTAGTTCTTGTCTGTAATGTTTTCTGGTTTTTTTTTTTTTTTTTTTTTTTTGTACTGGGGATTGAACCCAGAGTCTTATGCATACTAGGCAAGCACTTCCACTGAGCTACATCCCCACCCCTTTTTGTTTTATTTTGAGACAAGGTCTTGCTAAATTGCCCAACCAGCCTCAAATTTGCAATCCTTCTGCCTCTTCCTCCTAAACAGCCAGGCTGAGTGTGGTGATGCACACCTGTAATCAGAGGTTCAGAAGAGTGAGGCAGGAGGATCTCAGGTTCAAAGGCAGCCTCAGCAACTTAGTGAGACTGTAAACAAACTAGTGAGACCCTGTCTCAAAATAAAAAATAAAAATGGTCTGGGGATGTGGCTCAGTGGTTAAGCACCCTTGGGTTCAATCTCTGGTACCAAAAACAAACAAACAAACAAAAACCAACTAAATAGCTGGGATCTCAGGTGTGTACCACCCTGCCCAGCTTTGCGCTTAATGGTTTTTAATTCAAAAGCCTCCGTCATCTTTTTATTAGAACTTTCATACCTTTGGGAAGAAAATCACAAAATACCCTAATCTACAGAAAGATACATGATTTTTTTTTTTCTCTACTTAGAAAATGTTTGCATTAAATAATGAACTTAGCTAGGCGTGGTGGCGCACACCTGTAATCCCAGCACTTTGGGAGGCTGAGGCAGGAGGATCGCGAGTTCAAAGCCAGCCTCAGCAATGGCGAGGCACTTAGCAACTTAGTGAGACCCTGTCTCTAAATAAAATACAAAAAAAAGGGCTGGGGATGTGACCCAGTGGTCGAGTGCCCTTGTGTTCAATCCCTGGTACCACACACACACACAAAAATAATAAAATAATTTTAAAAATAAATAAATAATGAACTTCTGGTTAAGTGTTAATACCAATAATTTTTTTTTTATTGTGGGAAATTTTTATTGAGTAAATGAGATACAGGAAATGCAAAATAATGTGCTGTGCTTCTTGGAAGTAGATATTATCTTTGTTGTGTGGGTTATGTAATGTTATTGGTGGACATCAGTAAATAGTAGAAATAATAATGGTTTGCAGTTAATTGTAGGATACATGTTTATCTCATATTCAACATGTTAATTAAGCATATACATCTGTCAGAATAATTTGATGAGCTTCATCTTTGCTGTAAGAATGTAAATTGAGGAGGTGTGGTAAAGAAGTCAACTATCCTTGCTTTAAGTCTATAGAAGTTTTTCATCACCATCACACAATTTAGTATTTAGTATTTATTCCCCACCCACATGCTTGGGGTGTTGTTCTAAACCCTGTTTAGATCAAGTGAAGGAGGACTTGTAATAAAGAAACATTTATCTCAACAACTATTCAGGGTCTATCCTGACTCCAGCCCCAATTACTAGGGACTACTGAGTCATTATGTAAAAAGAATGAAATGAACTCTGTAAAGATGTAGTAATTAGAAATGCCTTGGGAAAGCCCCAAGCACTCTCAAATAATAATCTTTCATCTATACCAGTGCCTAATAATTTGTTAATATAAATTGATTCCTTTGAGCTCATTTTAGAAACACATTCTCAAGGTGAGAGTGAAGAAATGGAAATAAATTGATTATATGCTTTGCATGAACCATAATAATACTACACTACAAAATGAAGTGTTTGATCAACATAATCATCTGTTATTGAGCTTAAAAAACAACAAGACAAAAACACATCTCCCTAAATGAGATAACTCATTAAATAATATTCTTAATATCTTGGCAGAAATGTGAACAGGAGGAAGAAAGGATCTGTATTTCTTAGATTATGATTGAATTTTACTACCTGCCAAAAGCAAGGCAGTTCTTGGAACCAAGAATAGATTAGGTGTGTGGTAATCAATTTTGAGGAGCAGAAAGCCATTGGAAAAATAATTATTCCTTAGAGGAGGTAGGAGGAAACCAGGCCCAGGAGAGCTTTGAATTCCTTTGATTTTGGGAGAAAACTAGTATTGAGAGAGTTCTATGAAGAGGGGATGGAAGGGGGCTAGAAATCATAGTCTCCTTGATAAAACCTACTTCAGTTTACAAAAGTTTAGTTCCAAGTTCACACCTAGATAGGCTTTTGTTTTAGTTTTAATTTTATTAAAATATGGTAATACCCACATGTTATTTTTAAAAATCAAATAGTACATAAGGGCTAATGATGTGAAGCAATAATTCCCTGTCAAATTTTCATTCTCACTCCCATAAGCAATTACCTGTGGTGCTGAGGATCAGACCCAGGTCCCTGAGCATGTAGTACTGTACATGCTGTACAGTGCTGTACCCTGAGCTGCACCCTTAGCCCTGTAAGCAATCACTTTCAGCTTTTCATTTTTGTTTCTTCTGGTGATTCCTGCATATTAATAAACTAATGAATAAATAAAATCTCTCCACTAATTGTGCATGTAGCGTTTTGTTTTTTCGTGTGTGTGTGTGTGTATGCGTATGCGTGTGCACGCTGCTGGGGGTTGAACCCAGGGCCTTATGCATGCAAGGCAAGCACTCTATGAACTGAGTGATATCCCAGCCCCACTGATTGTTTTTTTTAAATCAACTTTTAACATTGTATTCACTTATCTTATGGTAGATGAACATTTAGATAATTTAAACTATTTCCTCCCAGTATTTTAGTTATCTCATGGTAAAGTTTGTAATTTAAATATGTAATTTCAGTACTTCAACCCATTAGGTCCCAAGTTTTCAATTCTGTAACTATTTCAAAGAAATTTTGATATAGTGCATTAACATTTTTTTGGTGTGTATGGTGTTGGGAATTGAACCCAGGGCTTCATGCATGCCAGACAAAACACAGGTGCATTAAAGTAGGTTGGAAATCATAATCTAGAGCTTAATATATTTATATATGTTAATTAATATCATAATTACTATAATATATCATTGTATAATTGTATATTCTATACTATATTTAAGTTTTAATACATGTTTCACTTCTATTTATTGGATTTTCAACCTTAAAAAGTGCACTTTAGCTCCTCATTCTCTATAAGATGAAGCTTTGAAATGCCTAACCTCTTATGCTTCTTTGCCCCTTCTACTTTCCAAATTCGTTAGCTGTATGTTTAACATTGTCATGGATCATATTGTCATGGACCATATACTTTAATGACCATTTAGGAAAATAAACTATAATTACTGTATTTGCTCTCTCCAGAGCCATCTAGAGCAATTTTCAGTTTCTACCTCTTTACTGACTGCAGAGAACTAGCTTTCAGGTTGACGGGCTTCTTTTAAATTCATAACCAAAAATCTCAAATTGGTTATTTGGTGTTCTAGGAACTTACTTTTTCACTCCCCAAGATAACCGTTTTTTTTTTTTTTTTTTTTTTTTTTTATCTTCAGCTAATGATTCTTTTTTTAAAAATATATATATATTGAGAGATTGGGAACTTCCTCAACATTGTACCACTAAATCTGCCGTCCTTCCTATAACTGCATTTGTTCTCTGTCATCCTATTAAAATTAGTCTTTCTGCCTATGATCTGCCCTCCTATATGTTTGTTTGTTGTTATTTTTTTGGAACTAGGGATTTAACCCAGAGACACTTTACCACTGAGCCATATCCCCAGCCATTTTTTTATTTTTATTAATTTTGAGACAGAGTCTCTCTGGCTGAGGGCCTCACTAAGTTGCTGAGGCTGGCCTCAAACTTTTGATCCTCCTGCCTCAGCCTCCTGAGTTGTCGAGATTACAGATGTGTATGGCCCCATATGCTTTTATTTATCCCTTCTCTGACCTGCATCTCTCCTTATATTGGATGGTCTCTCATCATCATATAAAAATGCTCTAATGTTAGGGCTGGGGTTGTGGCTCAGCGGTGGAGCGCTCACCTAGCACGTGTGCAGCCCGGGTTCGAACCTCAGCGCCACGTAAAAAACGCATTGTGTACAACTAAAAGCAAATAAATAAATATTTTTTTAAATGCTCTAATGTTAGAAGGAATTACTTCTAATGTTTGGTAGCATAGTAGATAACTGGGGTTGACCAGGATTAATTGTATATCTCAAAATAGGTAGTGGAGAGAATATTTAATTTTCCCAAGACAAAGAAGTGATAAATGTCTGAGGTTATAAGGATGTCAGTTTCTCTAATTTGACCATTATATATTATATATATATATATTAAAATGTCACATTTTATCCCATATGTTTGTACAACTACTGTGTGTCAATTAAAAATAAACATGTATTTTTTGGGAAATGCTCTAATGTGAGTTTGTGTCAATATCACTCATCTTTTTTAAAAAATGAAAAAGGGCTGGGGTTGTGGCTCAGCGGTAGAGTGCTTGCCTAGCATGTGCGTGGCCCGGGTTTGACCCTCAGCACCATGTAAAAAGCATGTGTACAACTAAAACAAATATTTTTAGAAGAAAAAATAAGATGACAGAATGAGATGGATACCATTACCCTAAGTGCATGTATGAAGTCACCAATGGTGTGAATATACTTTGTATACAACCAGAGATATGTAAAAATGTGCTCTATAAGTATAATAATGTAATACATTCTGCTGTCATTTCTAACAACTTAGAATAAAAAATAAATAAATTTGAAAAAAAATACAGACATGGGATTTTTAAAAAAATGAAAAAAAACCCACCACTTTTTTTTAAATATTTATTTATTTGCTTTAGTTGTACACAATGCATGTATTTTTACATGGTGCTGAGGATCGAACCCGGGTCGCGCACGTGCGAGGCGAGCGCCCTACCGCTGAGCCACATCCCAGCCCCCCACCATTTTTTCTTTACCCTTCCATCCCTCTATCCCTCTAGGTGTGCCCATTTTTCTGTTTTCACAGCAAAAGTCCTCAAAAGAGTTCTATGTATGGTATCTCATGCCCTCTTTTTTAATTTACATACTTTTTTAATAGTTTCATATTGCCAAATCTGCTAAGAACTTTTCTGTTCTCTTAACGGAGTTCTTAGCAGCATTCAAGGCAGTTGATCAACTCCCTCCTTGAGATATATTCCTTGTTTGAATTCTGGGACAGCCTGTGTTCTGGTTTTCTTTTTCCATCCCTCATTGATCTTTCTCAGTCACTTTTGTTAAATCTTCCTACAGTTATCTGACCTCTAAATGTTGACATTTATTTTTTTCTCTGCAGATGTTCTCCAAAAGTGGTCATAAATGGCTTTAAAATTCTTAAATTTATATCTGCATCCCCAAACTACAGATTTCCATCTACACTGTGAGTTATCCCCAGCTGATCAATTGGTTATCTTGACTAAGATGTCCTCTTAACATAGTCAAAAAGAAATCATGAATTTCTAATTCTTTGCTACAACCCCCCAAGCCAGTTGTTCTTTTCTTCTATTGATTCTCTCAATAAATGGCATCTCTTATTTATTTAGTATTTCAAGCTAGAAACCTGAGGATCATTCTTTATTCCTCTTTTCCCTGTTTCCCACATCAACAAGACCTATGTCTTTGATCCACAAACACTACCCTAGTTCAGCCAACTATCATTTTACCTAGAAAAATACAAAAGGCGTCTAGCCTGTATCTGTGTTTTTACTTTCTCTGTTGCCCCTTTCTTATTCTCTGAAAGTAATCAGAGCCTCATTACCCTTCTTCAGTGACTTCACACTGCACTTAGAGTAAACCACAAGCTTCTTACCGTGGCCTGTTTGTATTCAGCTTCTCCAATCCCTGCCTATCTATCCTCAGAATGTGTATACTGCAGTGAGCAAAATAGGCAAGGTTCTCTGCCCTAATGAAGTTCTCTGTCCTAGAGGATGGGAGCGTGCGCATGCGCACACACACCCCAAACGTACAAGTAAATAAAACCATTTCGGAGTAAGCAGTACCCTAAAGACAAACTGGAATGTGTTAGAAAGTAGCTGATACTTGTGAGGGCTTTTAGAATGAATGATCAAAGGTTGACTGTCTGAAAGGACATTAGAGCTAAATGATACAAAGGAACCTTTAGTGCTTTCTAAGCAGAGGTTCATTTCTGAATCGCATAGTAGTCCCATCTAAGATCAGCTAGGGGCTCTAATTTTAAAACCCAGTCAGAGAGCAGCCACCACCTTGAAATTTGCACTCTGCTATGACAAATGGAAAGAGGATTCAGGAGGGTCTCACACTAGCAAAGAAAATCTCTAGGCTGGTAGTGGCACTTCTCTCTTCTACTTACAACTCATTGATCACAACTACTCATATCATGTCATCCAAACCAAATCTGGGAAGTGAATCCTACCACATCCTGGGAGATAGAGAATCAAGAATATTTGGGTAACACTATTAATGACTACCATGATCCATTGCACCCAAAGGAAAGCAAAGCAGAGGGAAAGTCATAGATAAATGCTTGGCAGTGGTAAGAGTTCTCCGACTGTACAAGGTCATCAGTATTGCCAGTTCTGGTCTCACTGGTAGGCCACAGTAGAAATACAAGTGGCTTGGGAAGTCTTATTGCCATCTCATTCCCTTGATATTGAAGAAAAAGTTTTCTACTATTTTACAGAGCTGGAAGAATGAGCCCTTAGAATGCTTCTTCATTTTCCCTACTCAGCATTCTAGTTTGCCCAGTGTCCCCCAACCTTCCTTAAGCTTTTTTAAAAGTACAAAACACCACGGAAATACACTTATTCTCCTTATTGAATTCTCAGAGCAAAAATTTTAAAAATGATATAGAACTGGCTCCATGATTTTATGAATAGTTGATTACAATTTAAAGACTTTTGCTTATATATTACACACACATTTGAAGGAAGGAATAAAAGGTTTTATCAAGGTTATAAATACTACTAGGATATAAATGCTTTTTTATCCTCCCAGTAATTTTATGGTTTCTTTCTTAAAAAAAAAAAAAAAAAAAAAAAAAGAAAGAAAGAAAGAAAGAGAAATGAGAGAAAAAAAAAAAGAATAAAAGCCTTTCTATTTGGGATCTTTTCATTGTGAAATATTCTAGATGGGTCTGATATTAAATATAACTAATAACAAATGGAATACCTTATGCCTAACACCCACTTATGAAATAAAATATGACACATACCGACAGGGCCATTTTATTTTTTTTAAATATTTATTTATTTGCTGTAGTTGTACACAATGCAATGCATTTATGTTTACGTGGTGCTGAGGATCGAACCCAGGCCACGCACATGCTAGGCGAGCGCTCTACTGCTGAGCCACAACCCCAGCCCGACAGGCCCATTTTATACCTAATCACATTCCTCTTTCTCCCAGCTCCCCCAAAGTAACTACTACTTTGAATTTAGAATTTATCTTTCCCATACATTTGTTTATGTTTTTTCTGTACTTGTATACATATACATTAACAGAATAGAGTTCACTCTCCATATTCCATGTTCTGCAACCATGGATTCAACCAACAACATATCAAAAATATTTGAAAAAAAAATTGTGTTTGTGCTAGGCATGGTGGTACATGCCTACAATACCAGTGACTTAGGAGGCTTGAGGCAGGAGGATCATAAGTTTAAGGCCAGATTGGGAAACTTAGTGAGACCCTGTCTCAAAAGAAATTAAAACTAGGGGCTGGGGTTGTGGCTCAGCGGCAGAGTGCTCGTCTCGCACGTGCGTGGCCCGGGTTCGATCCTCAGCACCACGTAAACATAAATGCATTGCATTGTGTACAACTAAAGTAAATAAATAAATATTTATAAAAAAAAAGAAATTAAAACTAGAAAATAATGGAAATTACACAGTATAAAAATGCATGGAATTTTCTTTATATTTAGTATTATAAGCAACCTAGAGATGGTTTTAATGTATGGGAACATGTGTATGTTATATGCATATACTACATCGTTTTAAATAAGGAACTTGGGCCTCAGTGAATTTTTATATCAATGGCAAGGTGGGTGGTCCCTAAGAACAATCCCCTAAAAATACTGAATAATGACTTATGATATTTTTGAGAATTTTTCTTCCAGGTGATGGAGTAGAAACAACCAAATTTTTAAAAATGAGATTTATCCTTCCACCTTACACAATTAAGAAACCAGACAAACTATATGGCATGAGAGTTTCCATATATTAAGTAACAACCAGTGAAAGAGATGTTTGAAAAAAATGAAACAAAAAACATACTGTTGCTCCAGCTTACTTCTTGGAGAGAATTTCTAGGATACATGCTCTGAGAAAATATCCCAAAGAGGCCTGCGGACTCCCTGAGCTGAGAAGACAAAGTTTACATAGAGAGCTTTATTAGAATTTATGGGGCTGAGCATAAAAGATGAGAGATCTTCACAGGGAGGGTTCCAAATGTGAATCTGTCAGCATATGTATGCAAGGAAAATATTCAAAGCCAGTGGAACAGCCAGAAAGATTCAGGTCGAAATAGTCTGAGAGCTCACACAAGGTTGGGAATGCTTTATGTTCCCACCAGCCTACAAAAAGATTTGCTCACAGAAAGGAACATTCTCAAAAAGGTGTTGTATCAATATTGAGATAAAATTAACCCTGCATTAGAGGCTAAAAGAGTGAAAAAACAATCTTCAAAAGGCCCAAATTGACTATAAGTGACTTAATTGAATCCCCAAATAAAGTCACAAACTTAAAGAAAAATCTACAACCATCACCAAAATCAAACAAACCAATAAAATATGTGAAACCACATCAACCAACGAAGTAAAATTCACAGTATCTGACATTTGTGTTTAAAAAAAAAATACCATGTAGGCAAATAAACAGAAAAAAAAAAAAAACGGAGCTATGATGAAAAGAAAAAAGAAATCAATCTAAACAGACTTAGACGTGACAGAGGTGATAGAAATCATTAAGACAGTATAAATATAGTTCATATGTTTAAGAAAGTAGAAGGATGAGCCTTTTAAGAAAAAATACGAGGGCTGGGGTTGTAGCTCAATGGTAGAATGCTACAAAAAACTACACACTGGGTTCAATCCTCAGCATCACATAAAAATAAAGAGATTGTGTCCACCTACAACTAAAAAATATACAAAAAAGGAAAAATATGAAAGATACACAAAAATCTAATTCATAACAATGTGAATATAATTAACACAAGTGAATTGTATATTTAAAAATGATTAATATGGTAAATTTTATTTTTTAACCATTATTTTTTATTTTTTGTTGTTATTATTTTGTTATTATTATTATTTTGGTACCAGGGATTGAACACAGAGGCATTTAACCACTGAAACGTATCCCCAGACTTTTTTGTTTTTATTTTTTGAGACAGGGTCTCACTAAATTGCTTAGGGCCTTGCTAAGTTACCAAGGCTGGTTTTGAACTTGTGATTGTCCTACTTAAGCCTCCCAGGTCACTGGAATTATAGGCAGGTGCCACTGTGCCCAGTGGCTTACCACAATTTTTTAAAAAAGCACTGGAAGAGGGGAAAATAATAGAACTTTGCTACTCTAAAAGAAAAATAAAACTACACATAGATATCTAGAAAAGAAAAATATAATGTCTGATTTTTAAAAATGGTCTGAATAAGATTATCAAGAGATTAGACCCTGTTAAAAAAAAAAAAGATTAATAAACTTGAAGACAACCATATAAATCACTTAAAATAAGAAGTAGGAAAGACTTGGAAAATGAGCAACATAACATCTGTGAATTGTGAAATAACATCAAGTGTCCTAATATGGGTGTGATAGAGTTCCCAAAAGGAGAGAGGGTGAGACAAAAAAAAAAAAAAAAAAAGAACAAATGGCCGAAATTTCCCTGAATTTGGGATGGGGTTTTGGCTCAGTTGTAGAGTGCTTGCCTAGCATGAGTGAGGCACTGGGTTTGGTTCTCAGCCCCACATATAAATAAATAAAACAAAGGTCCATTGACAATTTTTTTTCCAATTTTCCCAAGCATGAGAAACAAGCAAAAAAATCATGCTAATAAACACATCTTAGTCAATTAAGCTGATACACAAATTATCATACTGGGCAGCTTAAACACAAATATTGAATTTTCAGTGGTGAAGGCTGAAAATTAGAGATCAGGATCTAGCCCAGTTGGATTTGGATGACACCCTCTTTCATGGTCTCTTTTATAAGGGTGCTAATTTCATTCCTGAGGGCCTCACTGGCATGAGTTAATTGTCTCCTAAAAGCCCTGGCTCCTAATACCACATTTGGGATAAGGATTTTAACATATGAGTTTGGGGGAGACACAAACCTTCAGTTTTTACTAGCACAGCACCCTGGGTTCTATCCCCAGTCCCACAAAATAAATAAATAAATAAGGTAGAGTTTGTATAGAAAAGTGGGACACGTTTGAGGAAGTGAAACAATATTTTTTAAAATAACCTATAGGTCAAAAAGAAAAAATTTGAAGATATTTAATGTAATAAAAATGAAAGCAAAGCATCAAAATGTATGTGGTATGGTTAAGCTGTTCTTGGAAACTAATAGCGTTAAACACTTATTAGAAAAGAAGAAAAGTCTTAATGATCTAAAAAAGCTAGGGGGAAATAACTAAAATTTAAAAAGGCAAAAGAAAATAAAACAAGCAGAAAGTAGCAAAAAAAAAAAACAAAAAACAATGAAATTTAAAAAAAGGAAAACAATTAAATGAAAAGTAGATTATTTGAGGTCAATATAGTTCAGAAACTAAGCCAGACCATCAAGGGTAAGAGTAAAGATACAAACTACTAACATCAGGAATTACAGAGGATACATCTTCAGACATTAAAAAATGAGATGGGAATATAGTGAAAAACTTTGCATCAATAAACTCAACAATTTAAATGAAATTCCTTGAAATCAATTCCACAAAATACATACACTACCCAAACTAACTTAAAAAGCAACAGATAAAGATAGGACTTCCAGAACGGGGTTATAAGGATGTGGAAAAACATCCCCCTCACCCCCAGTGATAACCAAGTAGTGGGAAAAAAAAAATTAAAGTCTCTAGAAATTACTCCAAGGGTGTAGAACTTAAAAACAAACATTCTTAAAGATCTAATAAATCTTCGCAAAAACAGCAAGAGTCTGTAGCCTTTGAACCATAACATACTCCTATTACTATCCTGTCCCCTAACTTTAAGTGGCATCAGCTACTGCAGGCAGCTATGGACAAATGTGGGGAGTGGTGACTTGGATCAGGGTCTCTGTCTTGAAGCAAGAGACTGCACCTAGACTGGGAACTTCCTGTGCAAAGGTGCAGGTGAAGACTGCCCAGTTGCTATGGTGACACCCTGCTTAAAGAGGTTCTGTGCAAGGCACAGGACTATCAGTCTTAACCCTGATCTCAGACACCAGCTGCCAGGGGTAGAGAATTAGGAGAGCAAGTAGATAATTATAATTGGCAGCCAGTACTTCAACCTTCAGCCTGCCTGCTTTTTTTTTTTTTTTTTTTTTTTTTTTTTCTTGGTACAGGGGACTAAACTCAGGAGCACTAACCACTGAGCCACATCCCCAACCCTTTTAAAAAAATATTTTTTTTTTCTTGATCACTCAATATAAAATAATTTATTTTGATTTTGATTGCTTTCTTTTATAGCAAAGTAAGGTTCCCTATTGCAACTGTACTAACTACTTTGAGTTTGGGGTCCACTGATTTTTTTTTTTTTTATAATTTTTAATATGTACAACTCATAGTGCATATATTTAGTATCTTTTTACATACAACTGTTTGTATACAAAGTATATTCGTACAATTTAGGTCTTCAATCATGCATTAAGGAAAATGATATCCGTCTCATTCAACCACCTTTTTTTTTCCCCCCCTCCCTCCCCTCTTGCTCCCTCCCTTACCCTCCCTTCCCTTGACCATTCTAGTGTTCCTCTAATCCTCCTATGTACCCCATCCAACAATACTTTGAAATAGCCTCCTTATATAAGAGAGAACATTTGGTACTTGGATTTTTGAGACTGACTAACTTCACTTAGCATTATGTCTTCCAACTTCATCCATTTACCTGCAAATGCCATTAATTTATTTTCTTTTATTGCTGAGTAAAATTCCATTGTGCGTATATACCACATTTTCTTAATCCACTCATTTACTGAGGGACATCTAGGTTGATTCCACAACCTAGCTATAGTGAATTGTGCAGCTACAAACATTGAGATAGCTGTGTCACTGTAATATGCTGTTTTTAAGTCCTTTGGGAATAGACCCAAGAGTGGGATGGCTGGGTCATAGGATGGTTCCATTCCCAGTTTTCCAAGAAATCTCCATACTGCTTTCCATAACGGTTGCACCATTTTGCAGTCCCACCAGCAATGTATGAGTGTGCCTTTTTCTCCACATCCTCTCCAACATTTATTGTTGCTTGTGTTCTTGATGGCTGCCATTCTGACTGGAGTGAAGTGAAATCTTAGAGTAGTTTTGATTTGCATTTCTCTAATTGCCAGCGATGTTGAACATTTTTTCATGTATTTGTTGATTAATCGTGTATCTTCTTCTGAGAGGTGTCTTCTCAATTCCTTAGCCCATTTATTGATTGGGTTATTTGTTTTTTTAGTATAAAGTTTTTTGAGTTCTTTATATATTCTAGAGATTAGTGCTCTATCTGATGTGCATGTATTAAATATTTGTTCCCAATTAGTTGGCTCTCTATTCACCTCACTGATTGTTTCTTTTGCTGAAAAGAAGCTTTTTAGTTTAAATCTATCCCATTCATTAATTCTTGGTAGTAATTCTTGCGCTACAGGATTCTTATTAAGGAACTTGGGGCCTAATCCAACATGTTGGAAATTGGAGCTTACTTTTTCTTCTATTCGGTGTATTGTCTCTGATCTAATTCCTAGGTCTTTGATCCACTTTGAATTGAGTTTTGTGCATGGTGAGAGATAAAGGTTTAATTTCATTTTGTTGCATATGGATTTCCAGTTTTCCCAGCACCATTTGTTGAAGAGGCTATCCTTTCTCCACTGTACATTTTTGGCACCTTTGTCTAATATAAGATAGCTGTAATTAAATGTATTAGTCTCTGTATCCTCAATTCTGTACCATTGGTCCACCAGTCTGTTTTGGTGCCAATACCATGCTGTTTTTGTTACTATTGCTCTATAGTATAATTTAAAGTCTGGTATGGTGATGCCCCCTGCTTCACTTTTCTTGCTCAGGATTGCTTTGGCTATTCTGGGTCTCTTATTTTTCCAGATGAATTTCATGACTGCTATTTCTATTTCTTTGAAGAATGACATTGGGATTTTGATAGGAATTGCATTAAATCTGTATAATGCTTTTGGTAGTATGGACATTTTGACAATATTAATTCTACCTATCCAAGAGCAAGGTAGGTCTTTCCATCTTCTGAGTTCATCTATAATTTCTTTCTTTAGTGTTCTATAATTTTCGTTATACAGGTCTTTCACCTCTTTCGTTAGGTTGATTCCCAGGTATTTTATTTTTTTTGATGCTATTGCAAATGGGGTATTTTTCATCATTTCCCTTTCAGAGTCTTTGTCGCTGATGTACACAAATGCCTTTGACTTATGTGTATTGATTTTGTATCCTGCAACTTTGCCAAATTCGTTTACTAGTTGTAAAAGTTTTCTGGTAGAGTTTTTTGGGTCTTCTAGGTAGATTATCATGTCATCAGCAAATAGTGCTAATTTGAGCTCTTCTTTTCCTATCTTGATCCCTTTAATTTCTTTCGTCTGTCTAATTGCTCTGGCCAGAGTTTCCAGTACTATGTTAAATAGCAGTGGTGAAAGGGGACATCCCTGTCTTGTTCCAGTTTTTAGAGGGAATGCTTTCAATTTTTCTCCATTTAAGATAATGTTAGCTCGGGGCCTTGCATAAATAGCTTTTATTATGTTAAGATATGTTCCTGATATTCCTAGTTTTTCTAGTGTTTTGAACATAAAGGGGTGTTGTATTTTGTCAAATGCTTTTTCTGCGTCAATTGAGATGATCATATGATTTTTGTCTTTAAGTCTATTGATGTGATGTATTGTGTTTATTGATTTCCGAATATTGAACCAGCCTTGCATCCCTGGGATAAACCCCACTTGATCGTGGTGCACTATCTTTTTGATATGTTTTTGTATCCGATTTGCCAGGATTTTGTTGAGGATTTTTGCATCTATGTTCATTAAAGATATGGGCCTGAAGTTTTCTTTTTTGGATGTGTCTTTGCCTGGCTTTGGAATTAATGTAATATTGGCCTCATAGAAAGAGTCTGGAAGAGCTCCCTCTTTTTCTATTTCTTGAAATAGTTTGAAGAGCATTGGTATTAGTTCTTCTTTGAAAGTCTTATAGAACTCGGCTGTAAACCCATCAGGTCCTGGACTTTTCCTTGTTGGTAGCTTTTTGATGACATCTTCTATTTCTTCGCTTGTAATTGATCTATTTAAATTATGTATAGCCTCCACATCCAGTTTAGGCAAATCATATGACTCTAGAAATCTGTCAATGCATTCAGTATTTTCTATTTTATTAGAGTACAAGTTTTCAAAGTAATTTCTAATTATATTCTGTATATCTGAGGTGTTTGTTGTGATATTCCCTTTTTCATCACGAATGTTAGTAATTTGAGTTTTTTCTCTTCTTCTTTTCGTTAGCATTGCTAAGGGTCTGTCAATTTTGTTTATTTTTTCAAAGAACCAACTTTTAGTTTTGTCAATTCTTTGAATGGTTTCCTTAGTCTCAATTTCATTAATTTCTGCTCTGATTTTAATTATTTCCTGTCTTCTACTGCTCTTGGTGTTGGTCTGTTCTTCTTTTTCTAATGCTTTGAGGTGTGATGTTAAGTCATTTATTTGTTGGGTTTTTTTCCTCTTAAGGAATGAACTCAGTGCAATGAATTTTCCTCTTACTACTGCCTTCATAGTGTCCCAGAGATTTCTATATGATGTATCTGTGTTCTCATTTACCTCTAGGAATTTTTTGATCTCCTCTTTGATGTCTTCTTCAACCCCTTGTTCATTCAGTAGCATGTTGTTTAGCTTCCAGTTGATGGAGTAGTTTTTCTTATTCCTTGTTTTGTCGTTGATTTCCAATTTCATCCCTTTATGGTCCGATAGCATGCAGGGTAGTATCTCTATTTTTTTATATTTGCTGAGAGTTGCCTTGTGACATAATATATGGTCTATTTTGGAGAAGGAGCCATGTGCTGCTGAGAAAAATGTGTATTCGTTTACTGAGGGATGAAATATTCTATATATATCTGTTAGGTCTAAATTGTTAATTGTTTTGAGGAGGCTTAAAGTTTCTTTGTTTAGCTTTTGTTTGGATGATCTATCCATTGGTGAGAGAGGTGTGTTGAAGTCCCCTAGAATAACTGTGTTGTGGTCTATTTTACTCTTGAACTTAAGAAGCGTTTGTTTGATGAATGTAGGTGCTCCATTATTTGGGGCATACAGATTTATGATTGTTATATCCTGTTGATGGATGGTTCCCTTAAGTAATAAGAAATATCCATCTTTGTCCCTCTTGATTAATTTTGGTTTGAAGTCTACCTTATTTGATATGAGAATGGAAACCCCTGCTTGCTTCCGCCGGCCATGTGAGTGATAAGACTTTTCCCAGCCTTTCACTTTCAGTCTGTTGATGTCTTTTTCTATGAGGTGTGTTTCTTGGAGACAGCAAATTGTTGGGTCATTTCTTTTAATCCATTCTGATAATCTCTGTCTTTTGATTGGCGAGTTTAGGCCATTAACATTCAGGGTTATTATTGAGATGTGATTTTTATTCCCATCCATTTTTATTTGACTTATGGTCTTTAGCTTGATTTGGTTTCTCTTCTGGTTGGTATTTACCTTTAGTTTAATATCTCCCTTTGTTGATTTTCGTTATCATCTTTCTCTTCTTCTTCATGAAAAATGTTGCCCAGGATGTTCAGAAGTGCTGGCTTTCGAGTTGTGAAATCTTTTAACTTTTGCTTGTCGTGGAAGGTTTTTATTTCATCTTCGAATCTAAAGCTCAATTTTGCTGGATATAAGATTCTTGGTTGACATCCCTTTTCTTTCAGAGCTTGAAATATGCTATTCCAGGATCTTCTTGCTTTTAAGGTCTGGGTTGAAAAATCTGAACATAATCTGATTGGTTTCCCCCTATATGTAATTTGCTTCCTTTCTCTTGTGGCTTTTAGTATTCTCTCCTTGCTCAGTGTATTAGGCATTTTCATTATAATGTGTCTAGGTGTGGCTCTGTTGAGATTTTGTTTGTTTGGTGTTCGGTATGCCTCTTGAACTTGGTTTTCCATTTCATTCCTCAAGCTTGGAAAATTTTCTGTAATTATTTCATTAAATAGATTACTCATTCCTTTGGCTTGAAACTCTGCCCCTTCCTCTACGCCAATCACTCTTAAGTTTGGTCTTTTTATGCTGTCCCATAATTCCTGGATGTTATGTTCATGATTATTAACAAGTTTTGCTGTATGGTTTAAATTCTTCTCTAAGACATATATTTTGTCTTCATTGTCTGAGGTTCTATCTTCCAGATGGTCTATTCTGTTGGAGATGTTTTCAATTGAGCTTTTATTTTGGTTTATTGCTTCTTTCATTTCTGGAATTTCTGTTTGGATTCTCTTTAGAGCCTCTATTTCCCTATTGAAGTAATCTTTTACTTCCTGTATTTGTTTTTGGAGTTCTTTGTCAAAATGATCTTTTGCCTCCTGTACTTGCTCCCTCATCTCATTTTTGAGTTCATTCTTAAGTTCCATAAACATTTGGCATATGTAATTTCTAAATTCCATCTCTGGCATTTGACCAACTGTGCTTGCCATGACATCTGCCGATGAGGTATCTTGATTTGTTTGTGTCATTTTCTTTCCTTGTTTTTTCATGTTGCTTGTGTGTCTATTCTTCCTGCACTGTGGGACCTTGACTGTTTCGATTTTACCTTAAAGCCTTATGTTGTTCCTGTAGTACAATGCTATCAGATCACCTTATAATTCCTTTATACTTTTAAAACCTAACACTTTCTATTCAGAAAATCAAAGTTTGGTCACAATGTACAGATTTTGTTATCCCAGATATTATTTCCAATTTACTCTGTACGTTTCTGATAGGGTTTTATAGCTTCAAGTATTGGATACAGAGGTGTTATGTTTAGGAAGAAGGAAGTGTCTTGAATTGTTCTTTCTTGGAAAGTATGAAAAGAGATATCTATTGAAATGGTTTAGTGGAAGTGGTTTAGTATCAGTAGACGATGGAAGAAAGAGAATGGGGTTGACAATTAGGTAAAAAGATCAATTTATATATATAGTAAGTTGGAAAAGAAAAAAAATGATAAAGAGTAGGAATTGGTGTAAGAGAGAGGAGAGAGAGAATCAAGGAAATAGAGAGTAAACTATATATAACACCACTTTGCTACCCAGTTCAATTGCGCCGGTTCTAGAAATCCCAAGTTTTGCGTATAACTTGTTTTTGGCTCTGTTTAGTATGCACTGGCAGGATGTAAACATGAAAGATGAAGGAGGAAGAAAAGATACAAGGGTGAGAAGGAGTAAAAGAATGAAAGAAAAAAGGGAGCGGAAGCAGATAAACACACTAACAATCAATGCGGAAAAAAAAAAAAAAAAAAAAAAAAAAAGCAGAACAAAACAAAGCCAAAAAAAGAAAAAGAAAAATAAACAAACAAAAATACAAAAAAAAAAAAACAAAAAAAAAAAAAAACCCTCCCTGCAATCCAGAAAATCAAGCAGACCAATAAAAAGAAAGGGAAAAAAAAAAAAAAAAAAAGTCAAACCCCAAGTCTCAGACAAAACGGGCCCTGGGAAGCCCCCCTCTTTTTTTCCTTTCCAGTTCAAACCAATTGCTATTGGATCACAGTCTGTGATCCTGTCAGTGAAATCAAGGCTGCATCCTAGGCCAGCGGCTGCACGGTTCAGTGAAGGAGTGGCCCAGGGGGACTGTGTGTGTCAGCAGATGAATGGCGCCGGGAAGGGGGATCTTCCAGAAGGCACCCCCTCCCCAAGCCCACCCACAGTTGCAGTCCCCTGTGGCCGCTGTGCCAGCCTCAGAAACGCCTTCCCCTGCTGACCAACCAAGTCTCACCCAATTGTGTGTTGTCTTCAGAGAGCTGTAGAGTCCCTGGGTGGATGCAGCAGTCGCTCTCCGTCTCCTCCCCTTTGTCAGGACCAGCCCCTGCAGCTTTCAAAGATGGCGGCGCTCTCCTTCCAGTCAACAGCAGCTCCGCAGACTCCCATACTCCCGTATCCTTGCCGATCGCACCGGGAAGCCACACCGAGGGTCGCGTCAGGCGGAGTGTGGATTCGAACTGGTGTGTGGACCCGCGGTCTCCCGTGGCTCCCCAGCACCAATCCCGCCGGCTGTTATCGCTGGTTTTTATCGCCGGTTTCACGCTAGTGTGCCGTGAGTTTGGCTGGGGTTGCAGCAGTAGCGCGGTCTCCCCACACTGACCTTGTTTCGCACGGCCTGTGCACCGCCCAGGCGGTTTTGCAGGAGCCTCGCGGCTCCAGCCGCTGCAGGCAGCTTGTCTCTTTCTCTCTCTCAAAAACCACCTCTTCGTCAAACTCCGGTGTCATCCTTCTCCGCCATGCCACCCGCCTCAGCACCTAAAAAAATATTTTATTTAGAGTCAGGATCTGGGTAAGCTGCTAAGTGCCTTGCTAAGTTACTGAGGCTGGCTTTGAACTCTCCATCCTCCTGCCTCAGCCTCCCCAGCCACTGGGATTATAGGTGTTCATCACCGTACCAGCAGCCTGGATACACTGAAGAAACTTTCTCACAAAAAAAACCTTTTGATGATAAAACCTACATAATAAACGTGCTGAGCTAGCTCTGGGTCACTGCTCCTCCATCAGAGGGTGGTATCTCACCTGGTCCCAGCTTTCTCTCTCTCTGTGTTAGTTTATCTTTCTCAATCCCCATCACCCCTCACTGGTTTCCAAATTAATAGAAATGCAGGTCCCAGCAGACAAAAAGTCAAGGATATCTCTTGTCTCTTAGCTCCTAATCTAGGGTGACAGTTACTCCCTGGGGAAATTGGCTGCTGGCATCTCCAATACCCCAATTTCATGTCACAGAAACTCTACTCCAGGCAAGTGCAGCTAAAAGGACTGGGCTCCTTTACACCATCTAGCCCTTACTTGGAATTCAATTCTAATTTGTGAAAGGCTGAGAACATTTAGCTATGATAGTCTTCACCCCAGCTTGTTCCCACAATTCAGGTTGTGTGCCGTGAGAAGTATTATGAGTTAAATTTTACTTATCTCAAAATTCATATGTTGAAGTCCTAACCCCTAGTACCTCAGGATGTGACTACATTTGGAAATAGAATCTTTAGTAAAGTAATTAAGTTAAAATGAGATCTTTAAGGTAGACTGTAATTCAAAATAACTTGTCTTTATAAGAATAGGAAATTTGTACAGAGGGAATATTGTACAGAAGGAAAACCATGTGAAAACACAGGGAGAAAATAGCCATCTATAAGCCAGAAGAGACACTTGGGGGGAAAAAAAATCCTGCCGACATTAAGATCTCAAACCACTTATCAGCAGAATTGTGAAAAAATTTTGTTATTTAGGCCATACATTCTGTGGTATTTTGTCATGGCAGCTCTAGCAAATTAATACAGATTTTTGTATCAGGAAGTATGATATTGCTGTAACAAATCTAAAAGTGTAAAAGGGACTTTGGAATTTGTTAGAGGCTGAAAGCGCTTTGACATGCATGACAAAAGAGGAAGCAGAATTTTATTTGGAAGATTCTCGCCCTGTCCATATTGAAAAAAAAAAAAAAACTGAGAAAGTGTATTTCAGAGAGAATGTTCAGTGTGTGGTTGAGCAATAATTTTTAAGAAGGGCTAAACAGTGTGAAATGGCAGAAGGAAGAATAAGAGGACTTAAATATAAGTTGATAGAAATTATGCAGTATGAAGGGAAAAAAAAGAATGAAAAACAGTGAACAGAGCCTTAGAGAATTGTTAGTCACCATTAAGCACACCAACATAAGTGAAATGGGAGTACCAGGAGAGGAGAAAGAGAAAGGAGCAGAAAAATATTGATTACTGAAAATTCCCAAAATTTAATGGAAAATACTCATCTACACAACCACAAAGGTGAATGTATTCTAAGAAGGATAAAAGAAAATAAACACCCAGATACATCATAGTTGAATGTTGAAAACTAAAGTTACCTGTGTTGGTCAGCTTTCTGTTGCTTTGGCAAAATACCTGACATAAACAACTTAAAAGAATGAAAGATTTATTTTGGCTCACAGTTTCAGAGGTTTCAGTCCATGGTCAGCTGACTCCATTGCTTTCAAGCCTTCAGTAAAGCCAAATATCATAGCAGAGAGCCTCTAGTGGAGCAGAGCTGCTCACCTCATAGCAGTCAGGAAAGAGAGACAGAGATGGAGACAGACAGGTATCCTTCAGTCTATTTCCTCTCACTTCTCCCTTCCAATAGTACCACCAGCTGGAGACCAAGTCTGCAAAACATGAGCATTTGTGGGACTTTTAAGATCCAAACCATAACAACGTCCAAAAGTATTGATGACAGGAATTCAAGCAGACACTTAACTCTATCAACAGATGAATAATAAACAAAACATGCTACATACATATTATGGAATATTATCAAGTCATAAATGGAATGAAATTCAAATACATGCTACAACATGAATAAACACTAAAAACATTAGGGTAAGGGAAATAAGCCAGACATGAAAAAAAAAATTGTATGATTTCATTTACATGAAGTATCTATAATAGGAAACTTCTTGGAGACAGAAAGTAGATTATGTGTTACCAAGGCTTAAGGGATGGGAGAATAAAGAGAGATTGCTTAATGTTTACAGAGTTTTTGTTTAGGGTAATGAAAAAGTTTTGGAAATAGATACTGGTGAAAGTTGGACAACATTTTTCATGCAATTAATGCTATTGAATTTTATACTTTAAAAATGTTTAAAAGGCAAATATTACATAGTATATACAACCACAATTTTTTTTTTTAATTGAACTCAGGGGCACTTGACCACTGAGCCACATCCCCAGCCCCCCCCCTTTTTTTTAATATTTATTTATTTTCTTTAGTTGTACACAATGCAATGCATTTATGTTTACGTGGTGCTGAGGATCGAACCCGGGCCGTGCACATGTGAGGCGGGCGCTCTGCCGCTGAGCCACAACCCCAGCCCCCCAGCCCTTTTTTATATGTTATTAGAGACAGGGTCTCTCTGGATTGCTAAGTGCCTCACTGTTGCTGAGGCTGGCTTTGAACTTGAAATCCTCCTGTCTCAGCCTCCTGAGCTGCTGGGATTACAGGCATGCGCCAACACACCCAGCCACCACCACAGTTTTTTAAAGTTAGTATTATAATGTATTAGTCATCTTTTCATTGTTCTAATAAACACCTGAGAAAAAACCAGTTAGGGAAGAAAAGATTTATTTTGGCTCATGGTTTCAAAGTTTTGAGTCTAGGATTGGCTGGCTCCAAGACAAAAACATCATGGCAGAAGGTTGTTAAAAAGGAAAGCTGCTCATCTCATGGCAGCTATGAAGCAAAGAGGCAGAGAGGAAGGGGTTAGGTAAAAGATACAGTCTTAAGGGTATGCCCCCCAAGGACCCATTCCTTCAACTAAGTTCCATCTGCTACCGTTTTCACCACCTCCAAATAGTCCATTCAGATTATGAATCATAGATGGACTAAAGATGAAGTTAGTGCCCTCATGACAAATCACTTCCCCAAAGCCCTACCTCTGAATATTGCTGCACTGGAGACTGAGTCTTCAACACATGAGCCTTTGGGGGTACATTCCAGATCTGAACCATAACACGTAATATATCCAAACTATTGAACTGTATACACTTTTAATGGTGACTGTATGATAACTGAATTGTATCTCAATAAAGCTGTTGAAAGAAAGAAAAAAGACAGATTGAAAACCAAAGAATGGAAAACAATACATGATACAAGCAAATAACAATATGAGAGGTAGAGTGTCTATGCTGATATCAGACAAAATAGAGGGGACACTAATGATAAAAGGGTCACTCCATCAAGTATATATAAATACATATGCATCTATCAAAACAAAACTAAAACATTTGAAGCAAGCATTGACAGAAGTAAAAAAAGAAAGAGACAATTAAACAATAATAGTTGGGGACTTCAATTCCCCACATTCAATAATGAATAGGAAAAAACAGGCAAAAAGTTGCTAGGTACCGAAGATTGGAACAGTAGTATAAACTAATTAGTCCTAATAGACATCTATTAAAGTACTAAATGCTACATGCCAAAACAGCAGAAAGCATATTCTTCTTAATGCACATGGAGTATTCTCTCAAATACATCATATGCTAGGCCATTAACTAAATCTCAATAGATTTACAATGACTGAAATAAGACAAAGAAATTTTTCCAATCACATTGGATTTTGTGAAAGAAATTTAGGAAATTCACAAATGTATAGAATTTAAACACAATCCTAAATAACAATTGGTTTGAAGAAAAAAATCACAAGGGAAGTCAGAAAACACTTTAAGATGATCGAAAAAAAAAAAAAAAAACCCTCACAACATAACAGATATAGGATACAGAACACAAACAAGTCAGTGCTCAGAAGGAAATTTATAGTCATAATTACTTACATTTTTTCATAATTGCCTATAATAAAAAGGAAGAAAACTCTTGAATTAGTAACTTATGTGGCCACCTTACAAAAATAAGGAAAAGCAAATTACCTAAAGAAAAACAAAATTAAAAAAAAAAATAGTGGAAGCCAATTGCTGAGCCTCACACCTGTAATTCTAGCTTTCTAGGGAGCTCAAGTCA